>WOVY01010978.1:0-260588 GCA_013436015.1 Rhipicephalus annulatus
TGCCCTACGAGTGGATCTCTCGGTCAACCAGCGCAAATATACTACAGGGGTCTGTGGAGCGGGCCATTAAACTCCTTCGCGAAAATGCATGTATACATACATATACACACTTATGAGTCCCGCACTCCCTCGGAACGTTTGCACTGCATTTGTTCGCACTTTTTTTTTCCCGAGTCTAGATTTCGTTGTGAACAGGGTCCGTTTGTTCTTCCAACCCGCTCTCTTCGCCACAAACACGCTCGCCAGCCTTCGAGACTCGCATGCATGAGCGTGTGTGTGCGTACGTATGAGGTAGGCTGCGACATCTCGGTTGTCCGACCGGATGAGCACTTGCCCCAGTGTCGCTCCTCCTGCAAGTCATGCGGGTTGTGAGGAGAGGAGGGGGTTAAACGGCTCCCAAGCGAGTGAGGAAGGGGGCGCACCGATTTCGATCTTGTCCTGCTGTAAACAGGTCCGCGTAACCCTTTCGCACCCTCCTCGGTGAGGCCAGAGCACGTTTGCATCGGGAGAGGGGGACGGGCTCGTAGTACGCTATAAATGTGAACTTAGGCACCGACCACCTTCAACACGCGTTCTTGCCAGCGGTGACTATTTGCCAAAGCCCCCCCACAAAACGGTGATAGAGGCGCACTTAAATACTAGTCTCGCACGGAGGACGCTATCCGATCGGGCTTCATCTTCTTATAGCGCTCCGCATCCGCACGGATGCTCTAAGAGCGTTCCCGCAATAGTCAACTCCGCATCTGGATTAAGGGCCTGAACGCACGAAGCCGCTGCTGCTGCTGCTTCCAGCGTGTACATAGAAGGACCGCTCAGCAAACCTTTTTAGTGCAGGTAAGTGTTTGCGAGAGGCAATTTTGCACGCGCTAAATGGGACTCCCTGGCAATTCCTCCGCGGGGAAGTCGCAGGACCGGCCCTAATCGATGCCGTTGAAGCGCGTAGATCGTTAGAAAGCTGTTAGGAAAAGAAGTCACGGTCGCAGGTTGGGTATAGCTCCGGGCTTGACGCTGTGAGCGTTTTTAGCATGCAGGTCAAGTCATCGCGTCTGTTATGCAGCGGATAGAAATACGAAAGCAATATGAAGAGGAAAAAGTTGGAGCTGCGTAATGCCGCGTAATTGAGTGCGATAAGTCTACGTACTACTGAGTTATATATACAGCTGTGGCGGTGCAAATGAGCTCTTCAGTAAGGTTTTTGCCGTAAGCCGCTATTCCAGCCTATTAGGAAACTTTGCAGTTGCAGCCCGATGATGTCGAGATTATATGTGGAATATCACGCGCTCCTACTCTAAGGAAAAAGAAAAAAAAGAGTATGAGTTGTTTTTTCAGTGACTCCTGGCACAGGCGGTATACATTTATGTATAGCGACTTCAACTTATTGACATAACTTCATCATAGGAAACCCTGTCCGTCTTTCAAGTCTAGTTTGACCACATTGTTTCCTATGATGAAGTCATGCCACTCACCTTAAGTTAATACCCCTTTTAAGTACATTTTTCCTACCATGCAGCACAAAGGCTCGTCTTTCTATAGTCCCATTTATGTAGCGACCATGGCTTTGACTTGCCGTGTAATACTCTGTCTAAAAAGATTCGTTTTTTTTTGTTTCCACGACTCTTCGATAAGAATATAGTTATCTCCAAAGACAGCTCACGTGACTCCTTAAAAGGAGTCACTTACGTGCCAAGTCAGTTGGACTCCAGTAAAGTAGTCAAAATAGTTATTTTGCGTGTAAGCGCGTGCCAAATTTCTATCCAGCTCTTCTCGGGCACTACGATTCCGGAGATATATATATATATATATATATATATATATATATATATATATATATATATATATATATATATATATATATATATATATATATATATATATATATATATATATATATATATATATATATATACTTTTAATGACGAGCTCGAGATGTCTGCCTGGCTTTTCGTTTGACATGCTACTCCAGGTAGGTGATGATTACTATATGTATACAGTGATACACATAACGCACACAGCCACACAAGTAGACTGTACTCTGTAGTTACAAAGTTTCATTCGGGTAAAGCAGCTCCAATGCGTTACACGCCACAAGAGCGCCGCTGACTTCCCCACGGACTAGTGTCACGGTTTAAGCGCTCACCTCCATGTCCACCTTCATGTGTCCGTCTTGTCGTTATTTATGTAACCTAAGGTTTAAATCCTGATCAACGCGGTGAGCGAATCGTTTCCACTTATCGATCCCGCGCTACCTCCATTAATTATGAAGAGGACTAGCTTTATCAACGAAGCGGATGCGACATTAACAATGTCATTGGCTATTAAATGCCACCTCACGTGACGGATGCGTGCGCACCCCGCATACTATACATACGTGACGAGACCTCGAGGAAACGGCAAAATAACGCGAAGAGAGAAAGCGAGCTGCGACAAATGCAAAGACCCTCGCGTTGGAGATGCTCGAACGGAAACTGCTCAAGCGTGGACGGGCGTGATGCCGCAACGACGGGCGTATTCGTGCGAACACGAGAGGGTCGCCGCGAATCTGTGTCGTCCTCGTCGCTTTCCGCATACACGCTGACGTGAGTTTCCCGCCGCGGAATCAAAGCCGCGCCGGAACTCGGGAACCTGTATAGGTAGCTCCCCTCATCACCGTCTTCACTGCAGGAGTTCCAAGCGAGCCGAGATGCTAGCCGGCCTGCTGTTTGCCGCGCTTCTGGCGCTGATGGAGAGGACCGCTCTGGCGACTCCCATCATGGGATACTCGTACGTCCACAGGCCGCGCTACGCGGGTGAGTATTATATGATTCATTAGGCGCATCCGTATCTACCCGTCATGTTTCTCTGATTTAAAAGGGCATTAGAGGGAAGCATCACATAAGTTTAGACTAAAAATTATTATCACTGGACTCGAGCTTCATTAATATCGCCATCGCTTTTAGAAGAAAAACGTATGTCAAAGTTTACTGTTTGATTTTCCGCGCTGAAACTTAAGCACGCGAACGTCAATGCGACGTCTCTAATTTCGAATATTTTTTTGCATATTTTGGTAACATTAGTTAAACTAAAAATTGGGGGGCCGTTAAGCTTCGACTTTAAAAGTTGATCTCGATAGTGATATTGTAGTTCCAGTGCGTACTTCAAACACTTAAGTGTATATGAAATCTTTTTGGACTTGCTATGCACCTACTAAGTGGCCTGAAAAGTGCATTACCGTGTGTTTCTTTTTGTGGTGAATAACTGGGTCTAAACTTTGAAGCCATTATGATAATCCCTTGTTCTGACTCCTGATGACAATGCACGCTTGCACCACGCAATATTACAGCAATGTTTCATGTTGTAATGTGAAGCATGCATAGAGGACGCGCGTGTTTGTAAGGCATCAAAGTTACTTGCACTATACATTTCCAAGCAGATGAAGTTATTTTCACAGCATTCACAATCAGAGGCGTGGCTGTGCGGTGGAATTTCCGCTCGCCACGCAAACTGAGAATTTTCTGTTATTTATTTTATATGCATCTTCCTCGATTTCTCGATCAAGCAAAGATAATTTTTTGCTCACAACCAACGACACCGACGCCGGAATTTCTTCGAAATGAGCCCTTTAGAGCTATCACGTTAATATTGTCTGAAAGGTACAATGTTATGGCATTGTGTCCCTTAGAACGCAATTCCGATTTAGCGATAAACGATTGCATAGGCCCTAGAAGACGCCGTCGATATCAATAACGGCATGCCGGGCTGATGCGGAAACCTCAAGATAGGGTTGCCCCGTATATTTTTTGTTCGAGTTTTTTCTCACAGACCAAGCGCTTTCTCGTGACAAAAGTGACGTTTTCGTTATTTTCATATCTTAATTCACTAATGCAAGAAAAATTGTTCCTATCTTTGCTGTTATATTCGAAAGCCAACTTTATTATGCTTAACTTTTGACTTAATTGTGTGGTCGGTCATTAATAACCATCCTAGCTGTGCCCCTTTAAAGTGGGACCATGATGGGCACAGAATGAATATCCAAGGGTCAAATTTGTGAAGAATTCTTTACACAGGTGCTATCTGCCAATCAACAGATATATGGCTTCGCTAATTGTATGTTTCGGCGTCATGGTTTGCTGATGTTTTCTCGAACGAACATTTCCAACATAAAAGAATCTCTGTCTGGATTCGAGCACTCACAACAAAACCATGCAAAAAACCTTTACACTGGAAATGTTTCCCGTCGGAGATAATTCTAGCCGCTTTTGATATTGAACACCGTATAGGCGAATGAGAGTTAAGGGCAGATGCATTTGTGAATGCAGAGAAGCTTCCGGAATGCGGGCCCCTGTGACCGAATTGAATCAGCTATTGTGAGTCGGTAATCAGTCGACATTTTTCGATAATGATAAATTCAGCGCAACATTGCCGAGAAGATGCTGTTACGACCAGTTCTCGCGTAAATATTATGCGCCCTTATTCGTAAAGTGCCTTGAGAGACTATTTCAGCCAGTCACGATTCGGAACATATCACTAGCAAAGCCGTGAGACCGATGGGAAAACGCCTTTAGGAGAAAAAAGTTTTGCTAATTCAGCCCTTGGCGAATGTGGGCCTTGAGCGGAAGGAAAGTTCACAGAGCTTGTTGTATTTAAAATATTATCGTACTTTCTCTAACCAATATTCCTAAAAATGTGTCTGGTTTTAGGGCTCACCCGAAATATTTTCTTATAATTCTATATTGTAATAGATCTTGGTGAATGCCAACACACCGTATGCATGGACTGCTCAAATGAACGTATACGAACCAATCAGGATGCCACATGAGTGATGATGGCCGGCTATAGCTGGTCAATATAGTGACGAACGCGCGAGCTTACTCGATTAAGCCGGCACTATACGTGTAACGAAACAACATGGCTTTTTCTTATTATTAATGAAGTAAAAGGGCCCTCCCACACTTCGTATATACTCTGCGAGGTTCAATGATGCTTGACGCACTCCAAGTGGTTTTCAAGACCAGCTCTGAAGTTTTTTATATATAATTATACTTGGCGAGGGATATTGTCTCGCATGACTCAAGCGCAACACTTCCATGACCTGTGCAAAGCGTAAAAAAAAATCAAGTGTTGGACAAACTGAACGCAACATTCAGAAACCACGTGCTTGCACTTGGCGGGCGCAGTTCTTTGAAGCTCTTGAGAAGTGGCTTCTTCGCATTTCCGTTTCAAGGTACTTGCTCCGGCGGGCTGTCCACATTTTTTTTCTCTGTCAGGTGGCCCATGTATTAACGAAAGATAGCGCCAGAGGTTTCCGTCGCGCTCGAGTTGTTTCTGGATGAGCGACGTGCAAACACACTGTCCCAAGAACGCATGTTCGCACCGCTCTTGACGCAGACTCGCACAACTACAAGGTGGTTTGCTACTACGGCTCGTGGGCCGTGTACCGGCCGGGCGCCGGCAAGTTCAACGTGGAGGACATCGACCCGTTCATCTGCACCCACATCATCTACGGTTTCGCGGGCCTGGGAAGCGACCACAAGATACGCAGCCTCGATTCCTGGAACGACCTCGCGGATAATTACGGCAAAGGTGCGTCACCCGAGAGCACGCCTTTCTTGAACGTACATTAGGTTCAGCGGTTGTTGTAGGGCCTCTTATAACCGTCGTTTGCATAAAGAGAGTGGGATGGCACACCCCGCCCTTTTGTCGCACCTGTCAAGGTCAAGTGAACGGGCCTGCGGGCATTTTTGGATTAAAGTTAACTGTTACGCAGCCAATAAAGCATACAGCCACGTCGATCATCTCGGATTACGTGCGTTTAGATTAATTTGAGTTTGTTGACTCTATTCGAACGTATTTTGTTCGTACTCGGTAATGCACATCCAATATGACATGTACCCAGAAAGAAAGGGTCGACTAATGGTGAAGATTTGTTTGCCACGCAAGGTAAACTAGTGGAAGGTATAATTAAATTCGACAGAGTGCAAGTATATGCGGAAAAAGTGTCAAGCTTTCTTCGGCTCTCGTTTCTTGCGTTGTTTTATTTTAACGTTTGTAATTGATTAAAAATTTGGCGCTCTACTCGTTAAACATGTTCGCGTTTCCACGAATATTTATTCTAATTTTATTATTTAAAGAAAGACAGGGGGGGGGTGAAGTGCACCGTTAGGATTTGACCATATGTGAAGGCACGCTGCGCTTAGGTGACGCGCTTGGTTTTCTCAATTCCTGAGTGAACTAAAAGCAGTAGCGGATGTCCACTTAGTGTAATGAACACGCTTCAGGCAGATAAGCTTGCATTAAATCACAACACTTTAGGTTGCAATTCAAATTCCGCAGTTCCGGTAGCGCCACAATTATTCGTTCAGGATTCACGCCATATTGCGAATACTCCGCAAGTTTCTCGGTAGCTTATCTCTGTTATTTTTTATATTTTTTAAAATCAGGGGCCGGATTTGAGAACAGAAACGCAGTGTAGTGAATTGTGCCAATTTCGATGTGCTGAAGCATTATATAGCACTTATTTGGCGTTGTGACAAAGGCATATAGTTAAAATGCCGAGCATCGTTCTGTGTATACCTCTACGTGTCTTGATTCTTGAAGATATTGCTTTATGAAAGTGCGAATACTGTGTTTTAATTAAGATCCGCCTCATTTTGTGCCGAACACGTAAAATTAAATAGGCGCGAGATCCGTTGTGAAACCGGTTGCTTTCTTTCAGTTGGGTCACGTCGAGCAATGACGGGACATGTGATAAAACGCAAAGCTTGTGTTTTGAAAAAAAAAAGAAATTAAATTGTGCGTCTGCTTTTTTTTTTTCATGGACGCGGGGGAGAATAGCGAATTCCCAGTATCCCAATCATTACAGGTTCTGAGTGAAGTCAAGGTTGCGTAGCTTGTAATTTTTGCAAATGAAGCATTGATACAGGAGTATGCGTGGTCAGCAGACATATGCAGACACACAAAATAATATATATATATATATATATATATATATATATATATATATATATATATATATATATATAGAGATAGAGAGAGAGAGAGAGAGAGAGAGAGAGAGAGAGAGAAGTGGGAATACTGTATTTTAATCAGGAGCCGTTTAATTTTGTGCCGAACACGTAAATTTAAATAGGCGAGATCCGTTTCGAAACCAGTTGCTTTCTTAATTGGGTCACGTCGAGCACTGATGGGACATGTGATGAAACGCCAAGCTTGTGTTTTGGAAATAAAATCGTGTTTTTTTCTTTTTAGGAAAGCAGGGGAGAATAGCAAATTCACAGTATCCCGACCATTACAGGTTTTTCTAACAACAAAAAAATGAGCCCTCAAGTATACATTTTTTTTCCTTCATTCATTAACAAGGGTCTCGTTTTGACAGACTTAGCGCCTTCAGGTCGTATACGAGTTATTATTGGTCAGCTGCCAGTGCGCAATAAGTTCACGTGTTATACGTGACGCCAAACAGGCTGACAAAGAGTGTTCCACACTCGCTGCCATGGCTGCTGGTGGCGCTGACTGACACTTCCACGTTTGATTCACATATATACACAAATACGTAGATGGGGGGATAGCCGCCGTGGTATCTCAGTTGGTAGAGCCTCGAACGCGTTATTTGAAGGTCGCAGGTTCGGATCCCGCCCACGGCAAGTTGTCTTTTCGTCTATCTTTATTTGTTCACATCTACATTACAGTTAGGACTATTAACTTCCCTTATAGATCTCATTAATATTGGGTCTAACAAGAAAAAAATGAGCCCCTATGTATACACTTACTTTCTCTCTCTCTCTCCATATATATATATATATATATATATATATATATATATATATATATATATATATATATATATATATATATATATATATATATATATATTACACTATTATAGATTATGTATACTATAGGCACACTATAGAGACCTCCAATTGACTCTCCTTACTTGGTGTTCTTTCACACGCACAAAATCTCAGTACACGGGCGTTTTTCGCATGTCACCCTAATTCTAGTGCAGCTGCAGAAACCGTGAATTGATACCACGCCCTCCTACTTAGGACATAGTGCTATTGCCGCCGAGACACTGAGGCACGCAAGGACGTCATTTCAACGCAACCCAAGCATTTCGCAACCTAAAGACGCTGCCCCGCCACGGTGGTCTAGTTATTATGGCACTCGACGTTTTTTAAATAGCTAGCGAGAGGGTCGCAGGGTCGATTCCAGGGTGCGGTAGCTGCATCTTCGGTGGAGGCTAGAATGTTTGAGGCCCATGCACTTAAGTTTCGGTGAACGTGAAAAAAACCCAGGTGTTCCAACTTTCCGAAGCCCTTCACTACGGCGTCTCTCGAAATCATACAGTAGTTTCGGGACGTTAAATCCCAGACATTATTATAACACGAAGACGCTGCCTCTAGTTTATTCATGCTTTCGATGGAATGAAGCTTTGAAAAGAACGGAGAAATTTTGTTGAATGTCAATATGTGACGTTAAACATCGATTTATTTATACTCTAACCAGAATATTATAGTTTGAAAATCATGTCAGGCCCATCCGAACAGGCAGATTCACAAAGCGATGTCGGAGATAATTTCATGGCCTGACATCGCTCGTGTGTTCGGTCAACGACACCTTATAGGCTTATACTGCAATTACAATGTGAGCAGACACTTTCTATTTTACAAGGAGCCAGTTTGAGTCATTGCGTCATTGACTGTAACGTATTCTCTTTGCTGCGTGTGTACAGGCGCGTTCAAGCGGTTCACGGCGCTGAAGAAGCAGAACCCGAAGCTGAAGGCGCTCATCGCCATCGGCGGCTGGAACGAGGGCTCGGTCAAATACTCGGCCATGGCTATGCAGCCGGCGGCGCGGAAGGTGTTCGCCGAAAGCGTGGTGGATTTCTGCAAGAAGTACAACTTCGACGGCCTCGACATGGACTGGGAGTATCCGGCAGCCAGGGGCGGGAAGCCGGAGGACAAGGCCAACTTTGTTGCTCTACTCAGGGTCAGTCTATATGTGGCACGCACGTGCACAGTGTGGTGGACCTTGTCGATGATACTAAGTGTATATTTTGATTAACATAATGTTCCATTGATTGATTTATTGATTGGTTGATTGATTGATTGATTGATTGAGTAAGTGAGTGAGTGAGTGAGTGAGTGAGTTAACCACTTACCAAAGTGAAACAGGAGTTGAGAGATACGTTGTAAAGGAACGCTTCGGGAAATTTTCAACTACAGAATCATGATATTCCCTACCACGCATCTAAATTGAAGCATACGAAGATTTTTGTTTTTGTCCCTTAGTTCTATCGAAGCAGGAAAATGAAACCGACGATGGTGTGATAGCTAATTTCCAACTTCCAAGTGAAACCGCCCTCTCGAGCGCACATTCTCAACGTTTCAGGAGCTCTAACACGTGGTGTCAATATATCAGAGCTGACGTCATGGAAGTTTATTTAGACATTACGACACAATATTGTACAACGTTCATGTAGTTAACATCGGCTTGATATGTTGACGTTTATCGCTCGGAAAAAAATGAACGGGTGCTCCGCGGGCTGTTCTGTTAACTGCGCTTGCATCAGCAATCCGTAGCGGTCGTTATAATGAAGCGAGTCACAGTATGATAATGTCGTAACGCAACCCACCCCTGGTTACTGAAACCGAAACTACAAGGCTCACGAAGAAGTTTTGTATCAAATGTATTACGTAGATATCTATGGGCGCATGCCAATATATCTTTCATAAGAATTACAGGGATTGACCGTTCACTGAAAGGAAAAAAAATTGCGAGTCGAAGGTGTTGTGTTAGTATACAGTTAAAACTCCATTGAACGAAGTGATGAGGACACTATAATTATTTCGCTGAGTAGAGAAGTTCGTCAAGTAAAGAAAAGAACTTTTCGGTTCTTCGTGATCTAAAAGAGTAAAGTATAACGAGAACCAAAAGCAAGCAGGTAACTGTTATCGCCACCAACATACTCCTGCGCGTTTCATCAGTCTTCGAGGGTGGCCCGGGGACGGTCACAACAGGGAGCATCCCATGTCGCACGGGCGTAGGGGGAACCATGTCCGGGCGATGCAGGCAAGAAGAAGGGTTACGAGATGCAATGACTGGCGAACAATCTCCGGAGTCACAGAGAACGGATGAAGTGATTGTGAAAGCAGGCCGAACCAGAAAGTTGCAAGATGATTAGTGCCAAGCAAACATGACATTAACCACCACTGCAGTACGTAAGAGCGCTACCGACTGCAGAGTCCATTGCCCCATACATGGACCCGGCGCGCAGTATCGTAAAACTAGAGCTAGGGTCGTTAGTGGCGTCTAGACATTTTAATTCGATATTGTCAAAGCGCACGCCCGTCTTTGCAAAATTGGAAGGACAACGCAGGCCTTTTAGCCAGTTATTTCTGGAAAGGCTTCTTTATATCGGATTTGGTGTCCAAGCTAGTTCGTCAATCCGTGTTGGTTACAACACTTAGCCCTATGCGTATTTGCGGGGGAACCGAAATTTATTCGTTACACCGGGAACTTCGTAATATCGAGTTTTGTTAGATCGAGTTTCAACTGTGCACAATAAAAACAGCACCGGCGGTATATTTACACCTGCATCAGATGCACACACAACTAGCGTCCGTTCTTAGCACCCTATCAGCGGTAATGTATTGCGTGCAGTGTCAGCGTATGAATGATGCACATATCACACGACTACATACAAATGGTCAAGTGGTTTGTTCAAACCTTTTGCGCGGTGACATTGCTGCGTGCAGGCGGTGCTTTGTAATCTGGCCTTCGCTTTGATACGTTAGCGCATCTGATGATACAAAAATCGTTCGCTTACTTCGTCATACCAATTCATTGTTAATTCGTAAATTTCAGCTAAAAAATCATTGCGTATTCAGGAAACTCAGATTTAAGTGTCGTTTGATGCGAACAGACCTGTACCACTAAAAATTATTTATTTCATTTTATTTACTTCTTTGCCTTCAGAATTTTTATTCTGTCTTCAATCCTACAGACATCCCTATGCGAACGTTGTAGTAAGTGCGAGTTTCATCAAGATAGGATGATACACAAATATTTAAGTTCACTATGTGACTATTACATATACTACAGGAGCTGAGCCAGGAGTTCAAACCGTACGGTCTTCTGCTGACCGCTGCTGTTTCTGCGGGAAAGCACTTCATGGATGGCGCATACGACATCCCTCAAGTGTCCAAGTGAGTCCGTGAGCTACACTTCCTGCGTATAGTGATCGCCTACAGTTCATCTGTGACTGAACTGAAGCTGAATGCCTTGCGATAAATGTCGTCATTCTGTTCATTTTGCTGTTCGCAAACATGTACTGGAAGAACACCAGCCCCGATTTTGCAGTTAAGTGAGCGAGTGAAAAGAAGATCCAGCCACAAATATACATTATAATACCTTTAACAATGCCGTAATGTGTGTTTCAATTTTTTAAAGTGAAATACAGGATGGCACACGAAGAATGGGGTGTTTTTAGCGCAGGTGGAAACTTGTAGTGCTGTTGTACAACTGCAAAAAAAAAGTGAAGCGATGCATACAAACAGTCCCTGAAATTACATACATTCGCTGAATAATAAAAAAACGACGGGTACGCTGAACACATGAGAATAAATATTTTGATGTTCCGGTCAGCGTCCTCGTCTTTTTATTCAATGATTCTTCCCGATCAGACGATTGTCCATCAAAGCCTTGATTTCACATACATTAGCTGCACGCACGCCATATGCACAGACCTCATTCTCTAAAGGAAGCCACCAGTTGTATCATCTTTATACGCGCTCCAGGTATCTGGATTTCATCAACGTGATGGCGTACGACTACCACGGTGGGTGGGAGACCAAGGTCGGCCACCACGCACCGATGTACTCCAGGCCTGAGGAGAAGCCCGAGGATACCATTCTCAACGTGGTAAGAATTATTTTAAGTGGTGCTCGCTGTGTATGTTCCCCGAGCATATGTCAGGAGCGTAGCGCCTCTAAAATGTTGAGTGATACCTAGACAGCCTACGGAGGGCTGTGAGAATTTCTGCATGCATTGTTTTTTAATTTTAGTGAGGCACTTTAAAATATAATATGCGCCTTTCTTTTCTTTCTTTTGTTTTTCTAGTACTTATAGTGCTTAGATATGAGGTACGCAGGCAATTTACTTTACCAGAACTATCCTAAAAAAAAAGAACGAAGACATAATTTACACGAAGTCTCCACGAACACACACACACACACTCGTTGCATTTCCAATGTCGCATAAAAGTTTGAAGTCTTCGCCGAACTTTCCTCACGCTCAGTACTATAGTGCGATTGATTGTATTTTTAAACTCTTTCACCCAATTCATCGATGGGATGTAGACAGTGGTGTATGGAGAATTGGGTTTCAGGGGAGAGAGTCGGGGTGCACGTTTTTGATCTGAGGTGGTATATTGTCGGGCAGGCACGTGTGGCCGAGTGTCATTTTGTTCTCTGCATCTCATGGAATAATAAAAAAAAGATTTCGAGGGGACACGGGCTCGGTCTGCCATTCTCTCGCTACGCCACTGGTTGCAGTATGTTGGGGCACCGCAAGTACCTGTAGCACTCATTCCAAGTACGCATGCCCCAGCTGCCCTACAGTGGTTTCGCTCTTGCATCGTTCATGGCTAAATCATATTTCCGCACACCGTCTCTTAAATCACCATGCAGAGTTCTGATCGTAGAGTGATCCCCAACTACATGCAACCTTTCTGTGTACGTTTGTTTTTACTTGTCCACTAAGTGCATTGCAAAGAGAGAAGCCAGAGCATTGATAAAACACCGCGTGTCTCCTTACCACAGAACTTCTCGGTGAACTACTGGATCCAGAAGGGCGCGCCGCGCGACAAGCTGGTGCTGGGCATGGGCCTGTACGGCCGATCGTTCACCCTTCGCCGCGCCGAGAACCACATGCCCGGAGACGAAGCGCCACAGAAGGGTCGCGCGGGCCCGTACACGCGGGAACCTGGATCACTCGGTTACAACGAGGTAAGAGACGCGATTTCTCTTGGGATTGCACGATATGACACAACACAGTTTGGGGAGCGATCTAAATGGCCCCTTAACCACTCCCAGTCCTAAGACGAGAGAGTGGATTCTTTCTGGCTTCTCGCTGCCTTTCCAGTACAGGCGCTATCTCTTTATCGCCGCTTATTTCTTCATGAAACAAGCCCCATGCGTGGAGCCGATCAGGATTTCGCGCTTTTCGGCTACACGCTATTATCTCCGCTTGTGCAGTCGAGCACGTACAAAACGAAGCGACATCGGTTGATTGCGTGCGGTAGACGTGATATACCAAGGCATATCGGGAGTGTGACTGCGAAGCAAAGGAGGGCAGAAGAAAATTAACTACTGATATCATTCGTATATCAGTAGTTAATACCGGCTGCCAAAATACGAGTCAATCTTTCACTTTTCGGCGTGCATGGGGCACAGCGGCGTTGCTTAACCTCACGGGAATTTACTCTATGCTCCCTTTTTTCTACCTTCCTATTTTTAATCCCTTAGGACCTATGCGGCGCTATTTTGTCCTGCGCTTGCGTGCGGCAGGGGTCCCTGCACGTGCGGCCTGCGGCTGTGCGGGTAGCGCGTGGATAGGCCCTTAATTTCCTTCACCCCGTTGTAGGTAGCAAACCGGACGCGCGTCTCGTTGACCTTCCTTTTTTCTTCGTTTCCTCTCCTCACCCTAGACTATAATTAACGCATTACTTAAGTTAAAGAGCCAATTTTATCGTATTTAGCTGGTCAATTTCAATACTATGCCAAACTATAGCGTCACCACGGAGGAATGAGCATCACATGTACTACAGTCGCACTGACTTGGAGAACATCTCATCGCAGATCTGCGAGAGCTTCACACGTGGAAAGTGGACCGTGGTCAAGGATCCATACTTCATGGCCCCGTACGCGTTCAAGGAGCGCCAGTGGGTCGGCTACGATGACTTGGAAAGCATCACGGCCAAGGTACGTCATCCGGCAGTTTGCTCGTAAGTCTCTGAAGCCTTCTTTTCATTTAGTCGATCAAGAAAGTCCTTATAGCTTTGTACAGGCTTCCTGAGCTGCGATGAAGTCAGAGAGACAAGTTTCAACGAGAAAAATAAATACCAACGTTGAAGTGCTGAAGCAATAATGGCCTTTACTGTATTATAATCTGCTTTCATGCACTGGTTCTAAATTGCTAAGAATTACAAATTACAGATAATAGTGTGCTTTTTGGAAATGTTTATATTAGCATGCTCTGCCGATCTCTACATATATATACACAGAATCATACGTATGTGCTATCGTGAGCAATACGAGCTCCTATACGTGAGCGCGTGGTAAATAGCCTCAAAACCGAGGTAACGTGATACGTGGGCGGAGCTGCCGAAACAGGAGGGGAAAGGATCACGCTGTTCTGTTGACTGTCGGCCCTCCCGCATAATCGTTGCTGTGAAACGGCAGCTGATCGCGTGCCATCGGCCGTTAGCAATAATAACCCGAAAAGAAAATGCATTAAAATAAAATAAGCGGAGAATGCGCATCAATATGCTCAGTGAACACCACCGAGATGCGATAAAAGCACGGCCTGTGCATCACAACGGGGTATACGTCACGGCCAATATCTTTGAAGGGGCATAACACGCTTGGGTCATTGGTTGTGGCTGTGCGCGTTAGTGTTAGCTCACATCACCGCTAGCAGCCACTGCAACGCGATAAGCTGTGTTTTGCAGCAACAATATCGAGGCCGGAGTGTCAAAAGCTATAGCGGAAGCGTGCCACCCTTTCCACTTTGTTTCCGGCAGCGGTCGCTGTAAATCAGTCGATGTAAGGTTCGAGGCTAGTCTATATGACACGCACTCTATTTTTCTAGCTCATATTGCTCACGAAAGTGCGTGAGCATGCAATAGCTACACAGACTACAACCACGGCTCTGGTTATGAAGCCCGATGCCGGTGTCCCAATATCTCCTTTTCTGGGGTTTGGTATGACGTTCAATCGGCTCGGCGTGTAGCATACGAAATATCCTTGGTTATCAGGGGATGGGCGTGCAATATGCAATATCAGTATACACTCGTTTTCGCCGATTGGGCTAAAAGTGGAAAGGAAATCCTTTGTCTACTGTTCCGCAAGGGATAAGTGTAACTTTAAGGGACAATAGAAGGGCATATAGGGCCAGAAAATCAAACGTGTGTTAATTAGGGAGGTTTTAGTCTAAATCAAGAAGTGGGCGTGGACAAAGCACGTAACACAAAGGCGAGATAGCCACTGGTCATTAAGAGAAACAAATTGAATTTCAAGAGAAAGCGGACGTGAGGGGGTGAGGCAGAAAGAAAGAAATGTGAGCGGACGGGAATAAGAAGTTTGTGGGAAATTACGTGGCCACAGCAAACACTGGACCAACCGGCTTGATTGGCGAAACATGAAAGAGTCCTTTGTCCTGCAGTGAGCCTTTTTCAGGCTGATAATGATGACGATTAACATTGACGATGACGATGATTATGTGCTTGCAGGTGGAGTTTGCCAAGGCTATGGGTCTCGCTGGCGGAATGGTGTGGTCCATCGAGACGGACGACTTCCACGGCAAGTGTCACGGCATCAAGTTTCCCATGCTGAGCACCATTAACCAGGTCTTCGCCATGGGCGGACCGGGAGTCATAGCGACGCCCCCACCCACTCCGTCAACCCCGGCCACCGTGCCTACGCCTTCCACAGAGAAGACTTGGTGGCCTCGACCAAGCACAACCCCAAGTACGTCTCGAAACGCTGTCTGGCTCCTACACCCTAAAACCGCTGCTATCCGCAACAATAACCACCACATATCTAGCGTGCCTATCCTTGCTTTTTTGCACCGCTTTCCCAGTACTTTCAGGCCACGAAATGTGCGCGTGATACTAGAGTGACATAGCATGATCACCGAAGTGGCGAGAATAGTTTTCAAGAAAAGAAACGCGATTGTCGTTGTGGCACAAAAGGACCGCCGACTCCGCAACGGATTCAAGGTGTTTTTGTAGGTAGCGTGATTCGTTCTATGTGTCAGCGAGGACACTCAATGGAAGCCCGAAAAGATGGCTACTCCGCTAAATAATATCAAAGCAAAATCCTCAGGTCAAACGCGTATGTTATTTTCGCTCTTGGCGACGTCAGCGTGAGTGATGAAAAAAAATCATGTAATGACGTCGCCCTATGATGTCATGAATAACGGTGTTAGTTGCCAAACATTGTGACGTCATCGTGTTGTCGCTAGGACATCATCACATGACGTCGTCGCTCGGTCGAAGGCGTGTCGATTGTAGAGGCTTTGCAAAAAGCACGTGAAGGGCAAAAGACCTCCACGTCCTCCCATCTCGGAGGCTGTGTCAAACCACGTCGGGTGCGGAAAGCTTTCGGGCGGGCCCGGTTCAATACAATCGACTGAGAAGGAAAAAAGGATGGCTTTTGCTTTCGAGTCATCCATAGGCAAATGCATAGGGGACCATGTTATTGTTTGTCTACATTGTCGCTACAGCACAGAATATCTCCTGAGTGTCTACTCTGAAGGCAGCAATATAGGGGGTACGGGTGTACTCGTACATCAGCGACCGAAAGTGATCAAAATATTTGCCAGCTTCAAATAGAGGGGTCGAATTCACTTAGCTTCTAGTCAGTGCGCTATTCGCCATCGGCTTGTCACTTTTGCTTACTATAGGCCACAATTAATATTTTTTTTTCACAATACGTACCTGTTTCGTGCACGCACGCATAGCCGCATTGATTGTTTTGTCAAATGCTGCGCATTTTCCGCGGCACTCAACCCAGGCAGACTGCCGTCATGCTTGAATTGTTGTGAAATCGCGTTCAGGATGGCCAAAAGTATTACTTCAGCTACAAAGTTTGGGGCCGCATTCATGAAATAAAGAAAAAGAAAAACGCGGCGGCCATTCAAAACAAAAATAATATTGGCCACGACAGCCTACGATGGCCGTTAGCCCTTCAAAAGGAAAAAAAAATAATTGTGATTTAGAATAAAAAGGTAATTTTTAAGGGTGCGAGAACAACACAAGCACGGACAGGTCATGTAAGCAAAGAGGAAATTAGGATCATACATTGCCCACCGAGGTGACTTTATGGTGATGGAATTCCGCTTCTAAGTAATTTGTTTGACTCCCGTCCATAGCGGCAGCATATTTGCGGAAGCAAAATGTAAAAGCACCCGCAAACGTGCGCATTCGAAATTAATCCTGGTGGTTCCACTACCACTAAGCACAGGCGTTGGTCCGTGATAGTGGAATCATCATCAATATTAATGATGTGCCTCGTAACCTCAACGTCGTTATGGCATGTAAAAAACACATGATTTATTGAAGTTCCACATTAACGCAGGTGTCCGACCAACGACCAGCAAACCGACCACTTCGAGCACCACCACGACTACGACTACGACCACCACGACGTGGGCACCACCACGCGCGCCATCGCCCCCTTCCCAGGGGGGATCTTCCGGCTTCAAGTGTCCGTCATCAGGTAGCTTGCCTCACCCGACCGACTGCCAGCGCTTCTACGATTGCGTGTACCAGGGTGGTCAGCTAGTGGCCTTCGAGAAGACCTGTGCCGCGGGAACAGTCTTCCACCCGCAGAACAAGTTATGTGTGTGGCCGGAATCTGTGCCTGGATGCAGCAGCTACAACAGCAACGAGGCCTACCAGGTGCTCGCTCAGAATGTTAGAACCTACTAGATATCATCATATTCTTTATCCCATGGAGCTGCCCCCCAACCATACCTAGACGGACAACACTGGCTGCATAGTGCGCGCATCGAAGAAAGAGGAATCAAAGGTTATGCTTTCCTGCTCAAGCCACCGGCAATCACGAAAGAACAGCCCTTGTAAACATTGGGCTACCGTATATTCAGCTTCAAGGCCGAGCACTGTCACGCTCGTATATATACAGCTATACGTGGAGCGTCCTGATGGCCTTCCTGCGTTACTGGAAGTGCATCGTGCGATCTCCATTTACGAATGTACGACGCAGTTGCTTTACATCACGGCGTGCCAAAATATGTCTCTCGATATATATTACGGACGAGGCAGGCAACACTGGCGACTGTACGAGAGATACGACTAGGGCAGCTGTGCTGTCATACGTGTTTGCTGGCCTCAATTTTGAACGTAAACTAGCCCATTTTAGAACTATAGAAGGTATCAGACCATATTCGCTGCTGTGCAGCTTCTTTAGCAGCGACAACTATTCACCGAGTTGAATGGTCTCATCGACAAGTTCTCACTGCTGAGCACCATTTAGAACCTGACAGTGCGCCACGACAATTAGTGTGATCTGAGCCATCGGCAGTAACTTGCAATGAAAAAAGAGCTCTCTTTGTACGACTTTCAGAAGCCCTATACAGAAAAATAAGGTCCTTGCATCGTCTTACGAACAAACCTATATGTCATGACTAATTTAAAATGATATAGAGCAAGATCGCTTGTATGTTGCTGTACAAAATACGAGCCAGTGAGAAGTCTTATTTATGATTTATTCTACTCTTTTTATACATATATGCTTCCATTCTATTTATTTATCTTTTGTGTGAGTGAGCGGTCCGATGGTTTTGTTTAGCACATTGAATTTTCTCAAGTGCTCCCGTTAAAAAGCTAATGTGCATTACGTCGTACACAACCTCCACAGATGTGCAGAAAGTTAAGCGTTAGTTAATTTGAGATTTCTTTCCATTTAGAACTAACATTTTTCGCTCACGTACGAGTTTTGTTAAATGGAAGATTGTACAGTACCTCCTTTTCCGGCGGCCTTGGCGCGCAATGCGGCTATAGATCTTTCTTTCTTTGTTTAGAATTCATATCATATTCAAGCCCCTATAGGTTCAACGTAGCTCGGTTGCACACATATCCGTGTTTACAGTGCCAGACGCTCATCGCGACACACGAATAAACCAGAAACCGGCAGCCACGTTTTCATCAATAATTTATGAAATGCCATCAGAATCCATTATTTGCATATAAACCCGAGTGCATTGTATCATGTGTTTCAATGTTGTTAATGTCGATGACGAATAAAGGACACGTACGCTGTTTCAATACCGACTCCGGCTCGGATATCTCGTCTGTACGCCCTTTCTCAGCGCACGCGCAAGTGTTTGGTTCACGGCTGAAACTCGTGGTACGCCACATATACGCTTTGAAACAACAGTGCTGTTCAGAACGTTGGGCACATAGTAACTTCGACGTAACCCTACCGACGTAACTTCAAAGCTGGCTGTGTATGACACATCACCGCAGCTGTCGACATACTAAATAAAGACAGCAATAGGACTGAGAACACTTGACGCACTGTGTGGCCACAGAAAACTTTTCAAGTAAATTTGAAGGTGATCAGAATACATAGCAAACGCTAGAAAGTAACAGAGGAATATAAATTGAAATCGAAAATCAGAAAATTAATGAGGTCACCGACGCTTGGATCCCGGGCTTCTGTGTTCAGAGCAATAGATAGGGCAAATCACACTATCGGTCTCTTCTAATGGGACACAGAACAAGTAGCTAGAATGATTTGGCGCATCACCTTCCACAAAAATGGCATGAAAGAAAGCGATACTGTGCATTTAGTGCAAGTGCTCGTTCAGCAAATTGGCATACTACAGCTTGTAATGCCAAACGCTCAACAAGAGCGAGGAAGGACAAGTATCAATTACCAGCGGGGGAGGATAAGAACAACAAGAGAGAAGGCAGGTAGGTTAACCAGGTACATGCCTGGTTTGCTACCGTACGTTGGAGGAATGGGAAGGGGGAGTATAAAGATGAGAGAGAGAAAAAAGAGGAAGAGACAAAAAAGAATTCTCAATCAATGCGCTGACGCGTATGCAGCGGTGGCACTACACAACAGTTAAAGGTGTTCACATAGGCCTGTAGTCCTCAATAAACACAACATGGCTTTGACTGCCTTTGAGCTGACGAAAGACGAGGACGGTGCTCCAGTAGCATCTAGAGAGTGGCCGATCGTCCAATTGTCGCAATGCGACAGAAAGCTTCTGTCTTTCAGATGATTATCGAGGGCAACGGCACAGCAGATGGTCGATGTCTTTTTCAGTGCCGCAGACGTCGCATTCCGCATTGTCGGTTAGTCCAATGAGGGTTGTATATGCGTTTAAGAAGGCAACCCCCAACCATAGGTGACAAAGAAGCGAAGCTTTACGTCGACAAAGCCCGGATTGAGGTCGAAGTTTTAGTGGAGGGTTTATTTGGTAGTCTCGTATGTCTTATGCTTGGGGTGTTTCACTCCAACAGACGCAGACTACGTGCCAGGTGACGAAGTTGCTCTGAAGCGTCTGTCCTTGGCAAAGGAATCAGAAGGGTGTGCTCTTCTCGGTGGGATGTGGGAGCCGCGTTGTCTGCGGAATTATTGCCACTGATCCCACAATGACCAGGTAGCCACTGAAAATTGACTTCGTGGCCTGTTTCTGTGACGTGGTGAAGAAGCTTGACAACCTTGTATGTTAACTGTTCGTGGCAACCTCGTCGAAGGGCTGACTGCGTGCTCTGTAAGGCCGGTTCCGAGTCGGAAAACAGCCCATTTACTCGGTCTCTGGGATTTGATGTGCTCTATGGCACCACGCAAAGCCGAAAGTTCTGCCGCCGTAGACGTAGTGACGTGTGACAGCTTGATTCGCAGAGTGATTCCCCTGACTGGAATCACCACCGCACCACCAGAACCAGACGCTGTGGTTGAACTATCAGTGTGCACGTGGTTATTGTACATTTCGTGCAAGAGGTGCAAGCTCAATTGTTTTAGGACTGACGAAGGCAAATTTGATTTTCTTTCTGTATTCCTGGAACTGAAAGACGTACTTGTGGAAGTGTCAGGCACCATGGAGGATACGCTAATTTATCCGCAGGCGCAAAACATGACGTAAACGATGCACGATGCGCTCAGACAATTGCACTTAATTTCATGCGGGGCCTCTCAGTACCGAGTGTTGCCAAGTGGTGGGAAGGATCCCTATCATGTTGCCTAAAATACGTAAGCATCGTTTCAATGGTCATGTGCGTCATGATCGAGTAGTCCTGTGCAATGGCAATGATTTCAACCGTCGATCCACAGCAGGGTAAACCAAGGCATATCCTAAGAACCTGTACTTGAATATTTTGAAGTGTGTGCAGGTTAGTTTTGCACGTGTTAGATATAACAGGTAGGCTGTATCGCAGGAATTCAACAAATAATACCTTTTACAGCTGTAATATATATAGACTCGACAGCTGCTCCCAATTTTTTTCCGGCAAGGAACCCGAACAAGTGACAAATGGCGGTCAGCCACTTTTTCACGTAGTTTACGTGTGGGGTCCAAAACAGGTTTCGGTCGATTATGACTCCCAAGAACCTGTGACTCCGGCTGCATGACACCAACTGTCCGTTAATTGATATGCCGTAAGCGGACATTGGCTTTCTGGGGAAAGCCACGACTGCACACTTTCCACTTGCGATTTCGAGCCCTTCTTTACGTAGGTGGTGCGATGTCACTGATGCTGCCTTCTGAAGTCGAGCGCGAAGTTGAAATCGAGTCACACCTTATGTCCACACACATGTCATCAACATAAATGGAAAGTCGTACGCTGCTTGGTTGCTTGCCAGCTAGTCCAATGAGTGTTAGGTTGAACAACATCGGGCTTAGCATTCCGTCTCGTGGGACTCCTCGGCTACAGGGTGTCGGGCCACAGGGTTCCGGGTGTCCTCGGCTACTCGGGTGTCGGGCCATTCTCTGTCTGCACGTGAAATGACCTAACCTGTAGGTAGCTCTGAACCCACATATATATCTTGCCACCGAGTCCTACTCCTTCCAATGCGCAGCGAAGGGCTCCGTGGGTGACATTGTCGTAAGCCTCTTTACCGTCAAGAAACGGGGCAGCAGATAACCATTTGCAGGCCTTCTGGTGCTCTACATATGTGACCAAGTCAACTACATTGTCAATTGATGAGTGGCCTCGTCTGAACCCGGGCATGGCATCTGGATATACTTCGTAGAGCTCTAAGTATCATTCTAGACGCGTTAAATCGTTCTTTCCATGACGTCTCCCACACAGCTCGCGAGGGTGATCGGGCGGTAAGAGGAAATGTCCAAAGGTGACTTGCCGGCTTTGAGAAGTGGAATCAGGCGACTTGACTTCCATTCCTGTGGAACCATGCCAGTTTGCCAGGAGTCGTTGTATAGCAGCAAGAGCGCCTTCCGAGCTTGATCTCCTAGCCGACGCAGAGCGCGGTAAGTGATGCCGTCAGGTCCTGGCGCTGAAAAACGTCTACACAAAGCAAGCGCAGCTTTTAGTTCGTCCATTGAAAACGAAATCTCCATTCGGGGATCACGTGAAGATACAGAAAAATCGGGCGTCTTAGTCCCAGTTGAATTTGAGCCGCAGGCAATCCTTCGACAGAAGGAATCTGCGACATCAATCTCTTCGCAGCGTAAGTGAAGTGGCAGAGATTTTAATGGGTAGCGCTGAGTAATGGTTGTACGAAGACCCCGGAGTGTTCTCCAGATTAGTGACAGAGGCTTTCTGGGATCCAAAGACTCGCAAAAAGACACCCATCGTCGCTTATCCATCTTGTTCATGTGACGCTGTATTTTCTTTTGTGGGCCTCTGGCCACTCTCAGATCATCAAATGACTTCGTGCGTCTATAACGTCGTTCTACACGACGACGAATCGCTCGGAGTTTCTCGAGTTCAATGTCCATATCACTGCGAGATGAGCTCACCGGAACCGAACGCGTGATGGACTGTAGGACACTCTTCATTGCGTCTTCTAGGTTTAAGGGTGAGCCGCCAACACAGTCTTCCATAATTAACTTGTATTTTTGCTAATCGGTGCACTGGACGGCTCTGGAGGATTTGAGACTTGGAAAGCCGTCAATCTTCAGGTATGTTGGGATGTGGTGACTACCCCTTGTTTCCAAATCCGAAAACCAGTGCACTCTGCTGGCGAACGAGCGTCAGACGAAAGTGAGGTCCAGGCAACTACTATAGGCCGATTCACGCAGATAAGTAGGGCTGCCGTCATTCACGAGAATAAGTTCACATTCAGAAGCGAAAGACACTAACTGTCTACCTCTAGTGTTGACCCTGGAGCTTCCCCATAAGTAGTGATGGGCATTGAAGTCGCCAGTTATCACCCGTGGTTGGAGAGTTGAATTCGAAATTCCGCGCAAACGCTCGTGGTCTAGAGGACTTGATGGAGGTAAGTAGGCTCCGATGATGGTGAATGTGGTCTTCTTGTTTTTTACTGTTAGGCAAACGTACTGGTTTTCTTCGTCGTGGGGTACACGGTGATGAACATAGCGCGCCGTACGAACACAACAACCTTGCTGCGCTCTCCGTGGGTAGAAGACAAAAAGCACTCACATCTAGACAGTCTGATGTGAGCTGACAGGTTCGGTTCACAAATCACTATGGAGAACTGGTTCGTGAATACATATTGCCGGAAGTCGGACATACGCGCCCTAAACCCTCAGGCGTTCCACTGAAGGACAGATGTGCTCTTGACCTCCTCGCGAAAGGATAACATGTCGCGGGCCATAGTTTTACCTTATAGCTGCAAGCACCGGGCTCAAAGGGTCCAGCACCTGCAGTGCGCTCTGCGCTGACGAGGTGTTGATGCTTAGGAGTATGCACATTGCGCTCATAATTGCCTGCAACATATTAATGACCTGGCGATCCTCAGTTGCCTTTGCATCAGTGGTTCGTGAGGGCATCGAGGTTGGCGGGATTCAATGCACCTCTAAATCAGGTTTTGTTCGTGAAGGAGAAGGCCACTCTCCACCAGGTGGGAGTGTTGACCCTGCTTTGTTTTCGGTGTATCCGTCTTCGCTGAGCTTGACGATGGGTGGCCAGTTGTTTTTGCGGGAGATGGCGTGCCTGTATCGGCAGATGTCACGTTTCGTGATAATCTTCTGTGGTGATGCCGACATCGCCTGACAGTAGCAGCAGATTCTCTGTGAATTGAATTGTCGCGCACCGTGCGTTTCAGCAACGCGCGATCATTTTTCACTCGCGGGCAGTCTTTAGACAACGCTTTATGAGCGCCGTGGCAGTTGGAGTATTTGAACGCAGTCGCGTGGCAGGTATCTTCTGAATGAGGTTCGGCCACCGCGGGCACATAAGATTGCTGGTACATACTCCTTTTACAAGTCCTATCTTGAAACATCTGTAGCATTGTAGGGGCTTCGGTATGTATGGACGGACCTGGTGGCGAACGTGGCCAACTTTGACGTGTGCATGGTGGAAGACTGTCTCCCTCAAAAACAATGTTCAGGCAACGTGACTGACTGAGCCTTGCGATGCGCTTGATGAGGATGTCGTCTGAGTAGTTGATTTTATTAATATAGGGAAATCGTCAGCGGGAATGGAAATGTCCACGTCATAAATGACGCCAGCACTGCCCTTACAGTCAGTGGGGATCACTGATTTAACTGTGACCCTGTCGATTTCTGTGATGTTCTGTAGGCTTTGCAGCGAACTACGGTGTAGAACATCAACTGCAAGAACATTCTTCTGTGAGTTGATCCTCACGTCTATATTCTCATTTGGAGCGAGTCCTTCGGGATATGCAGAGAGGAATTGCCTGTAAAGCAGCCGTAGGTTGACTGAAGGGTCCACAGCCATGATGAGTACAATGTGCGGCCAACGCTGCGGGGTAGCCTGCACGGTGCGCCGTCGGCGATGTTCGTAGCAGTCTCTTTTTTGCATTGCGGCTCATGACGACTGTGTAGTCGTCATCCTATGACTCAAAGCCGTCTGAGTAGAGCTCCGTTGCCTCGCTGTCTGTGCCGTTTGAGGTGGACCCACGTTTCCTAGCCGCTGCCGGACGTAGCGGTTGTCTACCGCGAAGATCCTGGCAGGCTTCTTCATCCATTCTCGCAAGGAGGGAGCGGCAGCTCCCAGAATTTGCGGAAAAAACAAATCGAAAATTTGAGACACGGTACAAGCGTTGGGCTTACCTATATGCCCTCCGACAGGAAAACTGCTCTAGACCGGAGTGCAAAACGCGTACGCCGAACTGAAGGCAGCTGCGTTAATCTCTCTACATGAACCACCTCAGACGAAGTCGAGAAGGGAGATTCTGATAAGTACGGGTATTGCACCCCGTCCCCAAAACTTAAACGAGGAGCTGGACGAGGGGCTTTATCACCCGTATATACCTAGGAACATGACCAAGGAGCGACATAACGAAAGGCGAGAGCAGCACATAATATGGACCAGAAAATTAGTCAGAGGCAATAAAAACGTGCTATAACGTTGACGCTTCAGAATATAATAGGAGGCGTTCCGTAGTCACAAATGTAACCAGTGAAACGAGAAGCAAGGTGTCCAGCTCATCATTGTACACGTCATCGACCGCCAAGGCTGAGCGTTTCACCATCACATTAGCGATTAAAAGTCGATATCAAAACATAAAGCAGGCGTACATCACCATAATCTCGGATTCGCAGGAGGCGTGCCGGCTCTTTATGTAAGGCCACCTTCCATTAAAATTTTGCAACGTTTTAGGGAGCGAATTGAATAACAATTGCAGGTTGCTCTGGTGCCCGGTACATGGAGAGGCTAACGAGATGGCGGCCGCTAGGAGCGCTCACAAACCGAGTGGATCATCTGTCTCCCTCCCTGTTACCCGACACTGCACGCGATGCCTTTCGCGTGAAAGGAGACAACGATCCTTGCTCAGACGGTTCCTCGAGAGCTTCTCGCTCATCATCGATACACACGGCAGTAATATGGCGCACCCTACAAATCTCTTAACGGGTAAGACGCTTTGGGCATTCGTATAAACCAAACGGGAGTCTATCCAAATTTATTGCGATTGCACGACATATATCCAACTTTATATTGGCGCGATTGTCTGTGGTGTTGCTACTCGTCACCGACCCTCTACCATAGCTCGTTGAGTTGCATTAAAAGGCCAAATAAACTCAATCGCTTACATCGCAAGAAAGATTATGGTGGAGTATGAAAGTGCGAGATTATCAGACACGTGCGTTAACCAACCTTGAGTATCGCTTTCTCAAAAAGAGCTTCCTTACTTTGATTTAACACAGTGACATCAAATTTTTCCTATGTCCTGATGATGCATTGTCACGCGCTTGGTTCAACGATGTGAATCCACAAAATGTCCTTTATGTTTATGTAATTTCCGCTCACGCGGTGTAAATTGGATTGGTTCGTGCGAAAATAAAAGATCAATTGAAAGTAGCACTCTGTCCGTGTCTGTACTTTTCTACGTCCTCGTCTGTTCACGCTTACGCATAATTCATGAAATCATAAAGCTCCCACAGAACGCCTTATTCAAAGTGGCGGGCTAGCAGCACGACTATTATCACGAACATAGATGCTTAAGTGTATACGTGTGCACCGGGACTTGGAAATTGATACCCTCGCGTCTGTCAGAAACAACGCACCAAATTATCGGCTTTCCGGTCCTGAAGGGACAGCAGGCCCTGCTGTCCCGAATACTTCAAATATATACTCTTGGGCGCCAATAACCAGTGCGAAATCAGCTATCTACCATACGAAAGACAACCGGAACCCGTTCTAATCGGTGTATCCTTCCTCGTCCTATGCATATTTAACATCCAGGACTTCAGAGCGCAGATATCTTGAGACCAAAGATATATATATACTATATATATATATATATATATATATATATATATATATATATATATATATATATATATATATATATATATAGTTTATGCTGTTTTCCTTAGCATCATGCAAAATGAGTACAGAATCATCCCGGAACTTCTCCATGCCTTTCGCTGACTACGTCGATACTGGTAAGCAGCTACCACGCAGGCATGCTGCAGTACAAATTCAGGATTATTCACACTAACAATCGCCTGCAGTAAACATCTTAATCAGTGGGTCTCAACTAACTAGTACGGTAATACTCGTATATTTCTGCTCAGTCTGCTCCCAACTTCAATCATGCGTGAAACATTAAAAACTGCCCCTAAACGCGGGACGCAAATACTGCCGTTCAATCGAACACAAATATTTACATCATAATGTGGGTGCACGACGTCAAAAATACAGATAAATAGATAAAATAGGTTTCTGCCTTCTGTCGTCCGATTGTAACCAAACATGGCATAGTCCTGCGCTGTGCAGCCTCTGCGCAGTTACGTCCTCGAATATAGACATGAATGCTAATTAAAACCGTGTTTCGTTGCAATTAGCCGGCTCGTTAGAGTAGATGTCTTTGTTTACGTAAACCTTGCAGGTATGCGCTAGACCTTCTCGCGTTTCATCACGTTCGCATTCGTTGCTGAACATCATTAAGTATGAGAGTCCAGCGTACCCCAAGCTTGTCGTTTGTTCTGTAGCAGCGGAAAGAGAGCATGCGAGAATCTTAAAAGAAACGACAGTTCATCATTTTTCTACTTGGGGACTAACCTAAAACAATTTCCACGTGCACACGAATTCACCTGAATCTCAAGCAGGACTGGGTCTCTCAATCGAAACGTGTTGAAGGACCCTGAATAGTTCATCCTCGGCTAGCAGTGAGACCGGCCTGTTGTGCCGCCTTCTTTCTCTCACGCCTACATTCCACAAAACTCATTTCTAGATAGTCTTCGACCTTAAAGTATAGTCATTTTTCTCATAAAAAATATTTTCCTAAATGCTACAGCACTCTAAGAAAGAAATTATTTCCCCTTTTTCTGTCAATTAAATGAAGATGCCTTTGATAAGACACCTTAACTTTTTTTCTGGGCCCTTCAGACTCTTCGAAGAGAGCATAATTGTATCCAAAGAGGGTTCACGCGTCTCATTAAAGAGGGTCATTTACGTGGTAAGTCAGGGGTGTTTTTTTTGTGTGTGTGTGTGTGTAAGTCCTGGAAACTCGCGTCCTGGCATACGACTCTCACGTGAACTCTTTTCGGATATACTCCCTTCGGAGAGTCACTCACTTAAAAGAGCCACACATACTCTTTTTTTTTTCTTTCCCCAAGGCCGTATAATTCATTTCCAAAAGATGTTCGACCTTAATGTACCTTTGTTGTTCACAAGATCTATCAAAATATTTGTTTTAATTCTCTATGTTTTTTTACGGTTATTTTCACACTCTCTCTTAGTCTTCTGTAACTAATATCAATATTCAGCTGACGAAACAAGCAAGCACGTCAGCTGGGCGCAACCCACGGTTCGCGAGTCTCCTGTGCGAACGCGCCTTAAGACAGCCACCTGTCAGAGGAGCATGATATACTCACGGGCCTCCGCGAAACGTTGATGGTGGTGGGATCGATGCTGCCGGTGGCTTGCTTGAGGCCCGTCGACAAAACGCATCATGGAAGGCGCCGCACCGAAAGCAGCACGTGCTCTTATTCACACACACACACACACATACACCCTCTGCCGCCAACTTCGTCGGGAAAAGAGCCACACACACACACTGCTCGACGCCGGCAAACTTCAGTGATGGCTAGGGCGACGACAAACGGCGCCTCACTTCAAGAAGTGTTCTCTGCTTTCTACTTGCTGCATGCACGTGTCGACTTCGGACTGCGGCCACACGTGCCTCCTTCCCGACAGCGTCGTATTTCTTTCTCGACGCTGACTCTTGGCGGCCGTTCGCCGTTTCCTCTCTCTCTCTCTTCAGCCCGCATCCCGTTTCCCGATTCGTCAGAAGGGATTCGCGCAATCATCTACCCGCCGTCTGCTTCTCTCTCTCCAGGCTGCTACTTAGGGAAACGGCTTGAGTGCACACAATTGGTCGCTATGTAGAACACCGACGCGCAATTCGGCGCTCGTCAGACGGTCGGAATGACCGATACATACATACATACATACATACATACATACATACATACATACATACATACATACATACATACATACATACATACATACATACATACATACATACATACATACATACATACATACATACATACATACATACATACACCAAAATAAGATTATGATGGGGAACTGACGAGACTGGAAAGAAGCTTGAGTTCGACTCGCGAGATTTCTGCTGTTGGATGAGAGTACCCTAAAGGCATGTCATCTCAACGAAGTTCACGTGACAAGATATACAAAAAAAACAGTCACGTGCCCTATCGCCTCTGCCAAACTGTTTTTTTTTATTTTTTATATAGTATAGAATGCCTCTTGGTTTCGTCCCTTGCACAGTCGTTATTTTGACTATATTACGGTTTCCCATACGCGCAAAGCCACGAAAACCCTCTTGTACTTCTTAAGGGCCACCAGACTTCACGACCGCTTGTGAGAACAATGTGAGACCATGCTGCGTGTAGTCTCTAGCTGACTATTCATCCTTCTCTTTATTACTCCTCTTCTTTTCTATCTCTTTCCTTTCACCCCGCCGCGGTGGTCTAGTGACTAAGGTACTCGGTTGCTGACCCGCAGGTCGCGGGATCAAATCCCGCGAAGTCTGGAAATTTCGAGCACCTGGGATTCTTTAACGTGCACCCAAATCTGAGCACACAGGCCTACAACATTTCCTCCTCCATCGGAAATGCAGCCACCGCAGCCGGGATTCGATCCCACGACCTGCGGGTCAGCAGCCGAGTACCTTAGGCACCAGACCACTGCGGCGGGACATCCGATGCAGGGTTTCCGATGTTTATTATGAAACACGGTATCAGTTCCACTTTCTTCGGAAACAAAGCAATCCGTGGTGGCTTAGAGGCTTTGACGTTGCGCAAGTATACTTACGAGGTGAGGTCATGCGCAACTGCGTGCAATTGATTACATCTCTGATCGGACATCAAAAATCTTGAAAGACGCCTGAGCTTCGCCTTCAGGAGTCGATCGCGATAGCGCAACTATAGGCTCCGTTCGCGTCGCATTCTCATTCGCCAGCCAAGCTTACCTTCTCGATGGGCAAATCAACCGTGACGTCAGCAGAGAAGCGTCAGTATACGAACAACACTGGCTGTTCCGAACTATCCAGTCCGCACAAGTAGAGTTGCGAAGTACTCCATAATTAATCATTCTAGGAATTAGACAAGTATACTTACTACTTATTATACGTAAGGCAACACGCGCACCTACACTCTTCGTTGATGCTGTCGCTGATGATTAACTAAGCCTGAGCGCTTTGTAATGGGTGGGCCTTTAAAACCGCTCAGTCGTTGCGCAATTCACGGGGTGCGACTGGTGCGATTCTGTGCTTCCTCCACGCAACAATACGTGTGTTACACCGTGACTCGTCGCACTATACAACACGTGATAGGTTTTTCTTTGTTTCAGTACCCTTTCAAGTACCGGTGTGACTCTCTGGTTGCGCACCTGCTTTCGACGCAGAAGGATTTAAATCAGCGTGGATCCATGAATTTCTTTACTTTCACCATTTTTCGCTCACGGACAATTCCGCCCGACACCGAAATTTCTGCGAAACAAGCTCTGTAACGCTATGCCATCAATAGGATAGGTCACGGATATATGGCACACAGATCATACGAGATTTTTTTCTGCTGTAGTACTTGGGCTCGGACTGGAAGAACAGTTCCAGCGGCGGCCATGCCACAGTCGAATGCCTTACTTGCGCAACCTTCACCTCGCCTCCCGGGCATGTATATAGACACGCTATGCTAGATCCCATCGCCCAGAACGTCCGAAGAGCGCGGAGTTTCTAAATAAGGCTATCGATCAGCCGCTTGCAAGAAGGGCACCCCTAAATCATCTAACGTTATCCCCTTATACAGCGGCATCGCGTGGTCGTGACAACAGCGAAGATTTCTTCGTTGCTGAGGGCTATATAGCGTCGCATGTGGTACCTTCCACCTCAGTATCTTAATTAGTCAACGCGGTTAAGGACATCGCGGTGATAATGAAAGTCGGGCGAGTTTTCGCTCATGAAATGCTCTTTTTGGGTAGCGCTCGTTCTCTCACTACAAACGATGACCATTATTTTTCATAAGCTAGAAACATACCCAGAAAGCACTGCCCTTTACCATGATATGGAAATAAAAGAGAAGTAGTAAAAAAGAACTAAAATAAGAAAAAGAAAAAGGTAGAGAAAAGAAAAAGGTTACAGAACAAAAGAAAAATAAGCAATAAATAAAAATAAATGAAATAGTGAAGAAAAATAAAAAGAAACAAAGAAACGAAGAAGTAGTAAGGACATGAAATAAAGAAAAAGTAGCAAAGAAAGAAAAATAGAAAGAAACTAAATGAGTAAAGTAGTAAGGACATGAAGAAATAAAGAAAAAGTACCAAAGAAAGAAAGAAAAATAGACAGAAACTAAATGAGTAAAGTAATAAAGGCATCAAGAGGAAAGAAACAAAGAAAGGAAAAAAGAACAAAGAAAGAATAAAGGCAGAAATAAAGAAAGAAAAAAATAAAGAAAGAAAGAAAGCAAAAAAGAAAGAAAGAAAGAAAGAAAGAAAGAAGGAAAGAAAGAAAGAAATAAAGAAAGAAAGAAAGAAAGAGAAAGAATCCTATTTGGATTAACAATTTCTGTACAGAAGCCTCGCCAGTGTGCCTCAAAGACGGGCGAGCCGTGCACGAGAGAATATGTAAACATTGCTTCACTGCAGAAAAACACACGTAATGTAACGAGTGCATTGTGCTGTTTTAATTCAAACGAGATAACAAACGAGTGTTGGCATCAATTTTTTTCGCTCTTTTCCCCCCGTGGCTTCAGCAGCGAGCCGCGATGGATGAGAAGGCTTCCTCAGGCCAGCTTGTGCTTCTTGTAGAGGTCGACCACTTCCTGCACGTCCTCCGTGGAGCCGAGGAAGATGGGACAGCGGCCGTGCAGAGTCTCCGGCTGCACGTCCAGGATGTGCTGCTTGCCGGAGTGCGCCATCCCGCCGGCCCGCTCGATCAGGAACGCCATCGGGATGCACTCGTACAACAGGCGAAGCTGCTCGCGTGGCCGGAGAAGAATGCAGTGAGCATATGCCGCACCTTTATTTTCCACAGGGCGCGTGAACTTGGCGAGTCAAGCGAGAGAGAGAGAGGACTAGCTCTAACGAGTTCATTCAGGTAGACATAACGAAGGCAGCGATATCCACATCAGCTGCAGTTGTGCAGCCAGCTTAGCGGCAGTGATACTGGCTACTTCAGGTTCAAGCGTCTCCTGATATTGGCTTCCGGGTACAAGCTCCAAAGCAGTATCGTTTCAGTAAAAACCGCTATGCATAAGCGTGTGAAGAGGAGGGGGGGGGGGGCACTCCTTTTGGTCGTGTGAATGAGTGCGAAAATGAAAATGACGCGCGATGATGTGCTTTTCACAGGGGGTCTGCTTTGGTCACCGGATTTCAGCGGGTTGACGGGGAAGTATATAAACAGTTCTTTGAATGCAACGCCACGATCGCCCAGTCACCATTTATCGTAAAAAGTCAGCACGACCATAACCAAGGTTTACTTTAACGACCAAGCCCGACTGGGTAAAGGTATAGGGGCAGACTCGGCGCTTCTCTTATGTGATCCCTTATCTGATTAAACTCAACCTACGCAAATAACAATCGCAATGCAATAATGGCTGCACGCACGGCCGTCGGTCGTGGATAATCTCTGCAGGGCGTCGGCAAGGGTGTGCAGAAGAGGCACTCGCTCTTGCAACCGAGTTACACCAGCGCTACCCCCCCCCCCCTCTATGAAACATGGATTGCACTCCTAAGTAGAAACCCTTCCAACGGTCATGTCTGATCGTAAAGGTCAGAGGTCGGCAATGGGCGGCCCCAGAAATGACGTCAAATCCCCTCTTCTTCCCGCATAACTTCCTAATGGAAGCCCGAGACAGCACTTTTGACCTAAAATGAGATCGGCTTCCCATGTATAATATGTTTCATTAGAACTTAGCAGTATGTGTTATGAAAGTAACCATGAATTCTAATCCAGTTTTGTGTGTTACCGTACACTGTCGAGTTTTTTTTTTCTCTGTCTGCAAAGCTGCCCCCTTACCCACCATCTTAATTGTTGATCCTCTCCCCGCAGTGTCGGCTCCATGCAACTTGGCCGTCACCTCAAAACAAATGTTGCCGATTCTTGGTATAGCTGAGACACGTGTATTTCGTACGTACTGATCTTGTACATTTCAGCGCTACTGTTGGTGCTCACGCTATTTCTAAATTTACTTCACCATACACATCGCACGTGCAATCGGATCGAACAATCCACAGACGTTCATGAAGGCCACCATAGAGATATTCCTCAGATAGAGAAAGGAATAGGTATGAGGTTTTGAGCATGCAGTGAAAGCCATTCACACACAAAAAAAAACTTGTCTAAACAATATATTAGTGTGCACATTTGATTTTTCGCTACGTTATGCCCAGAATTAATCAGCGCACTTCTACAAAATCTACGTACATCCATCCCCAGCTGCCTCTCAAGTCATAGACAGTTGAGAAACTTCAAGAGAATGACAGCTCGTAACAAACGCACCAAGTCGTTCTTCACTGTTCGTAACTGAAACTTTGGGAGAACGGCATTTCTGCCTGATCCGTGTCGAGTATAAAGTAAGACGTGTGTCTGTACTCACCTTTCCATTGGGAGCATCTTTGGTAGCTGGGTACATAAATATGCCGCCGTACTTGAGCGTACGATGGACGTCGGCAACCATGGAACCGATATACCGGGCTCCGTAAGGTTTTCCACTCTGTGAATGCCCAGAGAGAACGACGAGTGTCAATCGGTCCGCGCATGCGACAACTCGAAACACGCTCGGCACACACACTGCACAACGCAAAAAGTGTTGAATGAAAAATGGCATAGTTCGCATACAAATTGTGCCACTTCTGTGGAGACATGCAGCAATTAAAATTTCGACATACATCGTGTACACAGGCACCACACACAGGCACTGCTTGAAGGAAGCGGAAATTCTGTTACGCCCGTGGCATAAAAAGCCACAGTTTCGCCAAAAGGGCGAAGCAATTAGTGCTTTAGAAACATATTTGAATGTTTTACGAAGCAAGACTAGCATTTTTACTAGCAATACTAATTGTAGTAAACATGAGGGCAAGACGTTCAAACTGCAGGGTCTTGTCGTCGCTGTCACCTCGCCTCGGCCTCGTATCTCAAACTGAGCCATCCTCGCGGCGTGCAAATTGCAATGTTATACGAAGTGAGGCTGGCAGTCAACTTATTTAGATCCGATCTCACGTAACTCTACAAAAAGCTGGTGTAAGAGGGCACGGCCGCTCCAGTAACACTCTTTGCACCGTTTTTTCGTGTTGAGAGCGCAGCCCGTAAAAAGTTCCCGCCTGCTGTGGGGGCAGATGCCGCGCGCTGATCGTTGCCGCGATAGCGCGGTTATCATGGGGGCCCTCTCCCCCCTTGTTCGCTCACGAGATAAGCGCACGCGCAGACGACCCCGGTCGGCGGAAAGACGATGCTCGCTCCACAGAAAAAAAGCTAGCGCATCCTTGCCCGTATATATATATATATATATACCTGAACGACAGCGGCTTTAGCGGTAGCGGCAGCAATGACGACGACGACTACGAAAACCACCCGAGACTGTGCATATAATCGCTATCGCAATAAAAAAATATACCCTTGAAATGCAGGCCACTCCGCAGATTCAATCGACGTGATAAACTGACGACAACGTAACACCTATCCATTGGCGGCACGGCACACACCTTCAAGAGGTTTTTATTTCGGATCTATAGCGACCGGTGCTTTGTGCGAGATCCGAAATTCAGTGACAGACGAGAGTGTCGTTGGATACGGTGCGTCTGAAACTCGTGGTTTGAGCCATAACGAGCACGCGACTGATCTCGCCTGACCGTGGCTGCACGCACTGCGGTTGGCTCATGCGAGCTAAATATTGCACACAGTACTCAGCGTAGACAGGGTAACCACTGGTCGTTAAGGGTAACTAACTGGATTCCTAGAGAAGGCAAGCGGGTTAGGGGGAGACAGAAGGTTAGTTGGGCAGATGAGATTAAGAAGTTTGCGGGTATAAATTGGCAGCAGCAAGCACAGGACCGGGTTAACTTGTGGAACATGGGAGAGGCCTTTGTCCTGCAGTGGACGTAGTCAGGCTGATGATGATGATGATGATGATGACTCAACCACACTATCGCAAGGGTTGGATAATATATAGAAGCCTTCTCCTCTCCTGCAGGAATCCCTTAGTTGTGGATGTAATCTGGGGTGGTTGCAAAGCCTGAGCAAGACGGGATAGTTGGTGGCTAATTCCCGCGCGCCTAATGTTGCAAGTCACGTATTTCAGAGGTGGAATTCACTGTCAGCAGCCGTGGCATCCAGCACACCAGAGTTGTACCAGCGTGTGTTGGATGCCATCGAGCAGTCGCTGTTTACTTTTTTTTTTGCCGGTGTTACGAAGACGAGACGCCAACACGGTCTCGAAGGCGCCACTGCTCCGAACTCCGCCGACAAGGTCACCAGCCGTTTGGTAGCGTAGGTTTCTCAGCTCGCGACTGCTTCTGCGCAGAGCTGATAGACGAGCGGACGTGACGACGGTGAGTTAAGGCAAAGGTTTATGTACAGCATAGAAATAAGAGGCGTTACGAATTCGGCAGTGTGGCCGACAGCTAAGGGACTCGGAAAAGCCGAGATGTCTTCTCTCGCACGCATTCGTCGGCTTCTCTCTCTGTTACGAAGCGCACTGCCGACGAGGTTACGATGGGCGCCACGAAACTCTCCGCTGCCAGGGGCACCGGGCGCGCCGACTGCGAAAGGGGCTCGATGCAACGAGAGGCTTCTCTGACACATAGGTCTACTGCTGGCGACGCGCCGCAGGGCTTTTATATATATATATATAGGCGCCGGGTGGATCCTTTGAATAACCAAATGTCCAACCAGAAGCGCCGCTGGCCGTGATGTCGGAATGCTCCAATGGGGCCCGCCGCTGCGCGTGGTTGCAGCCAAGGACGAGTGACGTACCCACGCATTGCGTAAGACTCGCCAGACTGTAAGGCGCCGATTGCTTCAACGGGCTCGCGGGCTGAGGGAGCTCGCGGTGCGTTGCGTGACAGACCGGCGCCGCCGCTTGATGACGTCGTTGAGTTGATCGCGTCAGGCGGGCTCGACTGCTGGCCTTGACACAGATTGCCTTTTTCAGAGGCATTGACGTTCGGTGTGGACTCGCAGGCGTAACACCGGTTCCCGCGCAGAACCACGGTTGCTCATTGAATCGCGAAGCTAACGATTGATTGATTTGTGGGGTTTAACGTCCCAAAACCACCATATGATTATGAGAGACGCCGTAGTGGAGGGCTCCGGAAATTTCGACCACCTGGGGTTCTTTAACGTGCACCTAAATCTGAGCACACGGGCCTACAACATTTCCGCCTCCATCGGAAATGCAGCCGCCGCAGCCGGGATTCGAACCCGCGACCTGCGGGTCAGCAGCCGAGTGCCTTAGCCACTAGACCACCACGGCGGGGCGCGAAGCTAACGATGACCTTGAAGGTGGTCATTTGGGTCCTCGCGAATTCCGAGTAGTCCCACAGTCGATTCTGACAAAATCTTTGTCTATACGCATACGATATGTAAGCGGTAAGCTATAGTATGTCCCGCACGCAATGAAACCGCGTGCAACTCGCGATGAGTCAAGTCCGTGAACTGACCTCGGGGAACTTCTTTTTCTGGACGTACTCCGTGACTGCGGGATCCCACGTGCCAGCGTATCCTTCGTTGATGCTGTAGATCTTGCCGCGAGGCTTGACCTTCATGTCGGGATCCGTGAGGATGAATTCGCCCATCGCCTGCAAAAGATGGCGCGCAGACGATGGCATCTGAGCCAGGCCTGTTCATGTACCTAATATACAATAGACCGTATACCTTGGATGTACAGCTAAACATACGTCACCCAAGTACGAGCAAAATCGCGACGAGTGTTATACAATAATGTTAAGGGGATACTGCTTAATGTTTGCAACTTCACTCGCAGATATAATAAAATTTTCAACAAATAGATCTAGCTGTCATTAGTTATAGATGTATTACTTATGGAACGCTTCGAAAAGGTGAATCGTAAGTAACAATTCTCGAAAAACGTTCTGTTCTTGCCAAGTAAGTAAGCTCCACGACGTTCAATGACACCGCAACACAGGCTTCTTGATCGAGTAGATTGAATTCGACTTCGCGCGGGTGGATTAAGAATTCCACACGAAATTGGCGAACTTAGAACACCTAAGAATGTGCACAATTGTCGCGCGTTCGAATAGTCACAAAATTATTTCGGCACACAATAGAGGAAAACTAGCCGAGGGCGAGCGGAGAAGGAAGAGAGCAAGGACTCACGGGATCCAACATGAATCCATTGACCCCCTGGCCCAAGCTTATGACGACCATTGTCGCGCTTCCATACAATGCGTACCCCGCGCACACCGCGTTCCGCCCCGTCTGCAATGCATCTTTCGCGTTTGGTCGACCTGAGCTTGTCTGAAAGAGAAAAAGAAGGGGGAACGAATTAATAAGAAGTATGGGAAAATTCCACCAACAAAGCTCTATATATAGGTAAGTTATACGAGAGCATTTGTACACCTATACATATCTGATTAATCGTCCATCACGGTCAATAAACGGAGTGTTATTCTTACTTTTTTATTTGTTATGGCTTGCCACGTTTGCATGTCCCTATAAAAAGACACATCAACTACATTTGGAAATCAGTACTCTCCTCGGAGAGTCATGTGACACTAAAGAGAGATTGAGCCTTTGAAGAAAGTCGTATACACGGAAAGCCAGAACTCTCTGAAAGGAGTCACGCGTACTCTTTTTTTAATTCCTTTTTAGAGCGCACGGAACGTTTCGTTATAATAGCCGTTACAATAGCTGAAAGTAAAGTTGTACCTGAAGGCCTGAACCTCCATACACGAGTCGTGCATGAGCATCCCTAGCGTGGCATCCATACGGAAGCACTGTTCTGCCTTACTGTCAAATCTGCACCTGCTAGGTAAGCAAGTCTTGCAGGTAGTCTATTCTATACAAGGTACCTTCGATACGTTTGATACCCTACGATACCTTGTAGTGAACAGACGTTTATGTACATCTTTAGTGATTTACAGGGAAGCGGAGAGAATAGTTGGCAACGTACGGTAGCCAAAGAAATGCTCAAGGGCCCTTAGGTGGTCTAGTCAATTCATTAGGAATATGACAAAACAGTTAAAAAACAACGGAAACTGAACACACAGGACGCAGCACTTGCCACAAAGAAATGCTCTCGCATGTAAACAGAGTGCGCATAGAAGGAGGACGACATGTATGAAGCACTGCAATTTACCCGACGAAAGATGGCAAAGATGGAGCCAATGGACCCGAGGCAGTCAATGTTGGAGGATCCGTCCAGAGGGTCAAAGCATACCACGTACTTGCCCTGCTTCTCGGTCTCCACTTCGACCACCGTGTCGTTCTCCTCGGAGACCAAGAGGCAGGTGGTGAAGGAAGACTTGAGTAGGTTGATGAAGAGGTCGTTGCTGAGCACGTCCAGCGTCTTCTGCTCCTCGCCCTGGACGTTCGTGTTGCCCGCCATACCGTACCTGCGCGACCGTCAACAGTGGCTACGACTACGAGAATGTGTAAGATCATTAAGGCGAAAGCTTGACAGCGTGTCCCATGATTGAGTCAAGAATGTTTCGAGATTGGACGATACATCTCAAGACTTCACGAATGGCTAAAAAACACTAATAACAAAAGTCGCTCAAAATACGCACGAGATAGGTGAATGTGAACGCGGTCGGCATACCGAAAATCACACGACTTCATTGTCACACGCTGTCTTACCCCAGAAGCCGAGGCCTCCAAAATTTGTGACGTCGGCATGGTGTAAAGACAGCGTCACGTGATGACGTCATCGCACATCATCGCTTGGTCAAGGGTGGGCGCATATATAAGGCATCACAAATCAACTGATGGTGCAAAAAGTTTTCGAGGGGAGGGAGGGGGGTCAATTAATTCGACTGAGGAAAAGAAAAGATTGGTTTCACTTCCGAGTCGTCTTAGGCGAATCCAAGAGAATGTGTGATCTTTTACTTCTCTCTCAGCGGTGGCAGCCATATTTATTTTACTAACGTCACAGCTCGAGCACAGCTGTGAAAGAGTACTTGAGGGTCGATGAGTGATGATGCCATTTAATCACAAATTATGGCTTATAATAAAGAACAGACAGCCTAACAAGTAGAACTGTTACTTGAGACACGACAGGAGCGTAGGCCTAGCCAGCGAGAACACCGACAACGTCCTGCCTGGGCGTCTAGTTACTTCATTACAGGCGGATGTCGAGACGTATGTCAATGTCAAAGTTGTCATTTATTTTATTTTAAAGGAGCCTCATAGCACTTTTTCAGCACAAGCACAAAACACTGTCGATCAGTAGTCGAGGCTCTAGAGAACACGCGAGCCAAACATAGCGCAAAAAGCGCCCTGGAATTTATAATTAATGTTCAAAGCCAGCTAGATACCATTCCCTATAGATCCTTTTTTTCCTACAAATGACGTCATATACCCAAATGTCATGAAATAAATGATGTCATATCCCCGAAGTCGCAAGCCATTGGCTGATTTCAGAATCGTGAGCTGCTTAGTCACCGAGGCAGCCGCGGAAGGCCGCCACGTTCCCCCTCGCTCCCGATCAAAGTAGGCCGCGCGTTCGATGAAAAGGGTGCTCAAGGTCACGAGTCGCGCGTGACGTAGTTTCTTTTCCCCGCGCCACCTTTCCCAGGTTAGCTTCCAGCGGGTTCATCGGGACGAGTGAATAGAAAAAGTTATTAAAGCTTGCGAAACGTCTAACCCCGCTCGCACTTCGTGGATTCTGAAAAATTTTACCGCGGCCGATTCTGTGGCGACATGAAATGTGTAAATCAACGAGGCACGATGACGCTTACGCGAGATACACAATGCGACACTTCGGCTTGCTTTCGCATAATTACGGTGACTAGATACGAACTGCATCGGCATCGTCACTGATAAGATTTCCATGGGCATCCATGCGCAGCGTTGTTTCGCTGTTTCAAGTTTAATCGTACAGCACAGGCGTCGATGTCAGGTAAAAGAACAAAGATTTAGGATTCACACTATGTTCAACCTGGTCGTCTATGACTAAAAGAGAAAACTTGTTGACGCCGAGACATTCTTCGCGAACCTTACCACGCAGAAACTAACGGTACGAGGTCAAATGAAATTAACGGACATTGATTGCATTGTTAGGTAAGCGAAAATGTAAAATTAAACGGCATCTCAAGTCTCCAAGCAGAAGCCGGGCAATGAGATGAAATCGAACAACTGGGTTTCTTCTTTAAAGAGCTCTTTAAAGAAGAAACCCAGTTGTTCGAGGCATACATTGGCGTTCTTGCCCCCCCCCCCCCCCCCAAAAAAAGCAAGAAAAAGAAAAGGACTGAAGTTTAATTTTTTCTTTGCTCAAAATGAACATAACTGAAAACGAATTTGCCGTGTACTTCATGTACTGATTTTGATTTTCTTGATGCAAGAACAGAGCACGAATCGCTTCAGAATAAACAGATATTTTTATTTACAACTTAAGAATATTTACTAAACACACATAAATCAACGCATTATGGCATTCTTTTTGTTATAATATCCACTGCCCTAAAATAACGTGCCGATTTGACGCCATTTTTTTTTTCATCGGTGGTGTCAGAAAGGGTTAGTGATCGCAAGACGGAGAAAGAATGCGAGCATGCATAGTATACGCATGGGCACTAACTTCATCCAGCAATGCTTGTTCGTTTTTTTTTTTTCTTTTTTCCAGTCGGACGTGTCAAACATCAACAATCGTGCGCTTTTGCACGTGGCGCCTTGCGCAGCTGTAAGCAAGACTGAAGGACGCGTGGAGCCTTTACTTGCTCCTAAGTAATCTACGTCCGGAAGGCACGCATTGCACAACGTGGCCGTCACTACGCCATGGTGACACCGCAGGCACAAGGGCAGGCACAACGCTCAAAGCAGTTTCAGTAAAACTCATGGACCAACGGGAAAGGACCGGCAGAACACAATGATAAAAACCGCCAGGCCCGCGCGGCACCTGCTGCACAGTCACTGCGAAAGCTGGAAGAGCGGCCTTTCAGAACCTTTTTTCTAATCACTCTTTGGGTGATTACTCTTTATTTAGTGAGTTTTTTATTGTTTCGTGCGATAGTGGTTACAGACACCGGCGGCGCCAGACAACTACGGCACCGCAAGTGAACCGTGTTGTGGTCTCATAGCTTTCACTGTAAAATAACAGGATTATGTTCAATTTAAGCGTCATTAGTGGATATATAGCACTGAGCGTTCAGCTCACTCCCCTGGCTAATGGGGTTATGAGCCACAAAAGTATTTTTAATGTGCATATAGGAGAGGTTGGTGCCAATGTGATTCTTTCTTTCCTTCCTTTATTTCTTTGTTACCTTCCTTCTTCCTTTACGTGTGGCTCATACTTGCATATATAACGAGGACATGACTGTTAATTAATCGTGACGTAACTGACACGCATGCCATGTTATTGATGCCACGACCTATCAGCCGTGTTAGCAATACATTCGCTCCCATGCCAGTTTTTATATGCAGGCTTCTAGACAATTATAGCGACACTGATTCAGCAGTTGACCTGAGTTGCTGCGCAAGGAACATAATGTCGCTAGGTGCTAGAGCAACACAAAACAAACTATTTTAAGCTGGTTTGCCAAATCTCGATTTTAAATGCAAAGCATTTTTTTGCGTATACTGCAATCAATCTACCTATCCCATCCTAATCAACTTACCTATTCCATCCAAATCAACCTACCTATCCCGTCCAAATCAACCTACCTATCCCGTCCAAATCAACCTACCTATCCCGTCCAAATCAACCTACCTATCCCGTCCAAATCAACCTACCTATCCCGTCCAAATCAACCTACCTATCCCGTCCAAATCAACCTACCTATCCGATCCAAATCAACCTACCTATCCCATCCAAATTAACCTACCTATCCCATCCAAATCAACCTACCTATCCCATCCCAATCAACCTACCTATTCCATCCAAATCAACCTACCTATCTCGCCCGCCCGTCCGTCCGCCCATCCATCCGTCCGTCCGTCCGCCCATCCATCCATCCATCCATCCATCCATCCATCCATCCATCCATCCATCCATCATCCATCCATCATCCATCCATCCATCATCCATCCATCATCCATCCATCCATCATCCATCCATCCATCATCCATCCATCCATCATCCATCCATCCATCCATCCATCCATCCATCCATCCATCCATCATCCATCCATCCATCATCCATCCATCCATCCATCATCCATCCATCCATCCATCATCCATCCATCCATCCATCCATCCATCATCCATCCATCATCCATCCATCATCCATCCATCATCCATCCATCATCCATCCATTTAAACGCGTAAGACTGGTTTCTCTTGTGATCACCCTCTTGGGGTAAACCAAAAATAGTACGGAAGGGTAAGATGGTTTGACGAATACGACTTGCGGGCCATGGCCTTAGAATGATGTCACAATCCCATCGCGTACGTCGTCAAACACTTTCCGCACGACAGTGGCACATGCGGGTATCTGCCACAGGTGATTGACATCTTCTACCCAGGAACGGCGAGAACACTCATGGGTAAGTTTAACGCTTGAGCGTTAAAGGGGCTCTGAAACACTTTTCCGAGTAACCATGGAATGAATTCACTGGAAGAGCTTATTGCCGCACATATTCAACACCGCAATTTTTTTTTTAAGAATCTGTCTAGTGCAGGTGGAGTTGCAAAGATTTGTCGCATGCTGTAATTGCATTCTCTCTTCCCTCGTCCCGACGAAAGCGCTGGAAACTAAACAGGAAGGGATGGCAGGAAAAAAAAAAAAACGTCACGCACGCCTCGTTACCTTAAGCACTTTTCTTTCTTTTTTTTTTGAATGCGGGGCTTTTTTTTGGTGTGATGGCGCGCGCACGCGTGGACAAGTCGCAGCCTCTCGCGGCGATCTCTGTACCGACCCAGCGCGCCATGTTCAAATCCGCCAATAGCTGATAGATGGGCTTTTTTACGAGCGATTTTTGAGCGTCTTTCGGGATTTGCAAGATAATAGAAAAGCAATTTTAGCTGACTGATACTTTATTGTGAATTCAGGCCGCGTGCACGTGCTCGAAAAGTGTTGGAGGGCCCCTTTATGAAAAAGCCGACACCAACTGCATTGACCCCCCAAAGTTTAAAGATAAAATTTCAGGGTCCCAGCAGGAATCGAACCTCAGCATTCTGCGTTGAAACCGAGAATTCTACCACAGAGCCACGCAAAGTCTTGCAGCTGCTTTGCGAATAGACCGTAATGTTCGCGAAGCATCCGTTGGGGATACATCCGTCACATCGGGTCAAGATCAACAGTAGTTAAGCGCAATGCACTGAAGGGGATTGACAGTTTATATCAACCAAGGAACGGTGCAAACAAACATAGGTAATTTTAATTCGAGAGCGCTAAGAAAAATCAGCGCATGTCCACGAAGTGACCGATGATAGGCGAAGAAATATGTCCCGAGGTACATAATATCTAGGCTGAAGTCGCCGGCTAGTTTAAAGAACGGACGTATGCATGGACGGACAGACACACGGCGGGGGTGAGCATGCATTGTGCTGCCGTATAATTGATTACACATAAAGTCAGCTGTTTACACATATATGCTTTCGTTTTTAGTTGTGCATGCATTCGGTTTTTTAAAACACTGAGTCAAGCAAGTAATCCGCCTTTCACCCTACCCAGTCTTCCTCCCCTGCCTGTCATCACGCTGGTTTGCGTTTTGTGGGGTCTGATGGACGCCAACTATGTCGGCCCTAAGGAGCTTCACCCTTTATAGCTGATATCGGCAGCGTTGACCCGACGAATGCAAAGAAAAAAAAATGTCAGGGTCCCAGCAGAAATCGAACCACCGCATTCTGTGCGGCAATCAAGTATTCTACCACAGAGCTATGCCAGGTCTCGAAACCTATTTTCAAGTATGCTGTAATGTTCGAGAGACGTCAATTGTGGTTGTAGTGCTGGCTATCCAATCTTATAAAAAGTACATACGTACTCCTATCATACAGCCGTCATGTCGGATTAACGACAGTTGTAGTGAAACGCCATGCACTGAATCTCATTTATCTAGCAGTGTTCAGGGCAGCCATCCTCACTGGCACAAGCGCTACATAACAGATTACCACTACTTGTGTTGCTAATACCTACGGAGGAAGGAAAGGTGGGAGAGGGCATGCCCAGCCGGCGCGCGGCGTGAAAAGTGTGGAGGAAATGACATCATGGCGGCCATATGGGCACAATGGCGGCATTGCTATGGTTACGTGTTGCGCAGTGGAGCTGGTCTAGCAGTGAGCTGCTGCGGCTGGCGGTATAGCATGTTTGCCTCCCCAGGTCTCGAGCTGAGCCGTGGGGGACAATATCCATGCTCTGCGCCACGTTATTGTTTACGCAGTGTTCTCCTGGGAGTTACTGTACTCTGTTATGCCTGCGAGTCCACAGCGAACGTTCATGCCTCTGAAAAAGGCAATATGTGTCAAGGCCAGCACGCGAGCCCGCCTGACGCGATGAACAACTCAACGGCGTCATCACGCGACGGTGCCTTTCTGCCGCGCACGCACAGTGAGTCACCTCATCAAGCGAGCCGGCGCATTCCTGTCTGGCGAGTGTGACGCAATGCGTGGCGACGTCACTCGTCCTTGGGTGCAGCCACGTGCAGCGCAGCGGCTCCAGATTTGATGAGAATGACGCGGCCCAGCGGCGACCCCATTGGAGGATTATGACCTCACGACCAGCGGCGCTTCTGGTTGGACATTTGGTTACTCAAAGAATTTTCCCGGTGCATATAAAAAAAGCCCTGCGGCGCGTCGCAAGGAGTGGACCTATGTGTAAGAGGAGAGAGCTCGGCTGTCCGAGTCTCTAAGTTGTCGGCCCCAGTGCCGAATTTGTAACGTCTCTGTATATATGCTTTACATAAACCTTGTTTAACTCACCGTCGTCTCATCCGCTCGTCTATCAGCTCTGCGCAGAAGCAGTCGCGAGCTGAGAAACCTACGCTACCAAACGGCTGGTGACCTTCCCGGCGAAGTCCGAAGCAGTGGCGCCTTCGGGACCGTGTTGGCGTCGCCGTCTTTCGAAACAATGGTTGCAGCGGCGAGATTCGTGGCGCCCTTCGTAACGTCGTCGGAGGCGCGCTTCGTAACAACTCTTAGCAACGTTTACACGTCCTTTTGTCTATCACGGAGTTTCAGCAGTGCGTAGAACGAGTGCATATTCATATGTCGTGCGGCGGATGACGCGGATGAAGCAATTAGTGTTCAGCGAAATTGCGTTGGGCACCATGACGAAGCGGAACGACGACGAACGCCTTGCAGGTCAGTGACGGTTGGGCAGTGCTCCTGCTTGTGACAACGGACGACGCTGTTGAGCCCAGCAAGACGCAATGAGGACCACGTGCACATACGTAGTTTCATGTTGTGTGTGTACACTAACAACTTGCATGTGCATATTAAAACACCTTTTCTCTTCCGCTTCGTATACTCTCCCCAAGCATTGCATGCTATCTCAACGTAACAGCAACCACGTTCAAGTGTCACTTGCACCATGCTCAAAGTCACCACGGTCGCAGAATGCTGACGCCGGTGAGTTCCACGCGGAACACGGACACAGTGGCCGGACGCTGCGTCGGCCGCGTGGCGGAATGCAACCGTAAAAGGCGCACGACCGATCGTGTTTTCTGTACAGTTGCTGAATTAATGCGGAGAAAACACTCACCGTTGTCAGTGCATCTAGCGCGCGTTCTCTTGTACTTGCTTCGTTGTCGGTGAGCTGTTACTCGCTCTTAATAGTGGGACGAAATGATTTCACCGAAGGTGTCGCGCTGGCCCAGGGTGTGGAGCCCCGTTTCATTAGTTTCGGATCGTCACGATACGCACGCTGCGCAGCCCACGTGTTTTTCGAGCCGGAGGGAGAGTCGCGCCTTCTGCTTTACATTCGGATGTAAAGAAGAGAGGAGAATATGGCCGACTTCCGGCTTCATCGCGGCTTCACTACGAGTGACGTCAGGGCCTCTCCTACCTTTCCTTCCTCCGTGCTAATACCGGTGCTACTGTTGGCATCATTACACCACAGTAAACATGCGACCGTTTAACATATGTCTGTACGTACAACATTGGTACGTATGTTCAGCGTAATTTCGTAACGTTTCACTCAATAAAAAAAAATGCAACACAGTCCCCTTCCCTCAGCACGCTTCGCATAACATCGAATCCCAAGGTACGTGGGATCTGCCGAAGTTTTAAAAGCACATGCAATAAGCAATAGCCGACACAGCATTATAAATAAACTCAAAGTTCTCTCCACCTGTGTGTGAAAAGAATTACACCTGTGTATCAAGAACAGTGACGGGTCCTACGTAGTATAGCTCACTGAATGCCGGTGTAGTTAACGAAATTCCGAATCAAATTGAATTGAGCCTGTGTGTAAATGGAATGAAACCAAAACAGGTGCATGATGTAGGTGTGCAGTCTGCTAGTTTCCAGACCAGACGTTACTGCATGACAGTTACACGCGAAATATTTGTTCAAAGATGACTGCTTGATATTACACAGCTTGACAGCTATCGACCCCCCAACAAAATTTCATAGTTCTCACTTTATCCCGCACCCATGAGAACAAGAGAAAACTAATAAAAAAAACAGGCAATCAACTTGTACACGGCATGAACGTCCTTTAAATTATGTTCCCTCGTACCCTGAACGTACCCTGTTCCATCGTAGCCTATCCAACGTTCATACTTTCGTTTGACGTATATAGCTCCTCATTCTACATTTCAAAGAATCAGTCTCACGTTAGGTCCTCAAGCGTCAGCAACCGTATGCTATCAGACAAAAAAAAAGAGGGAGATGAGAGAGAGAATGCACGCTTTTTGTTACTGCAATCTTTACCGATTCACGTACACACTCTGTTTGGCACCTATAGGGGGCGCCTTCAAAGCCGCGCGCAGCGCCACTTGTGGTGCGGCGGATGCGCAACGGTGAGAACCTTAGCAGCCCGCAGCTAGAGTGTACTAGAACAGCAGCGCCAGAGGTAGGCGTTCTCTGGCAGCGCCTCATTGCTTTGATAGGTATGCACAAGCACCCGTGTTCGGCGCGTTAGTGCTTTAAGCGGGACTTTCAAGATGTCGTAGTGAAACACTCCTCTGCAACGGCACCATGAATAAATGTGAAAACCTGCACAAACTGATCGCGCTCACGTCGTTCACGTTAGTGAGCGCCTTGATGCCCGTCGTCGCGGTACTGACGGCTAAATGCGTGCATTAGGTGTGCGTAATGCAAGATGCTTACCTCACAACGGTCACCGTAAGCTGTCATTCTTTCACGCTTAGAACATTATTTGTGCATGCCCACTGCCCGCACACTTGCAAAATACTCGGAGCATTTAGAAATATCGATGACTTCACTGCCCCGGCACTCGCCGCGGAAACCGTGGTGAAAGGCCGGGCGGCTTCGTGACACGGCGATTTTCAGCCACCGACTCTCGCAAAGTGCTTTGCTTGAAGTTGTTGTGGCGTCACTCATCGCGATCATAGCCTTTATCTCACCGCTTGCGCAGCTCTTGTTAACAGCTATCTTAGGGGCGCGGCGAGAAAGAGAACACGCTACAGTTTCGGCCAGAGAGGATGCCGCAGCCCCGTTCGTCCTATGATTCACCCCGTAAAATTGCAACGACGACAGCAAGGTCACTTCGGCCACCGTCAACTATATCTCATTCATTACAAACTATTGAGTTCTGTATGTTGCATTGCGAAACAAACACTGACATGCACACCCGTCACTACAGCATTCACAAAGATTTATTTTTTTTACTCTATGGTAGTTCTGCGTCATACCCGCAGGACACGACGTGTACCTTTTGGTACAATTGACTACGCAGCAGTTCGCGATTTCAATAAAACACATCCTAATGGGTGTTGGGAGAGCGTTTGGTTCAGCTCGGGTACAGTGGCTGAAATCGTAGCTGCAGGCTCTCAACGACTGTCTGCTCTGAGGGCCGCGCGGCGGCGTGCCAGTAGCAGTGCACGTAAGGCCCATGAATTTGTTTCATCTAGGGACCTTAAGTGCGCGTAGAGTGCCTGGATGTCCTTTTCGCCCGCCGGTCGAGGAGGATATCCAGACACTAACCCCCGTATTCACAAACGCTCCTCCACTCGACTTCAACCCTTCACTTGACAGAGTAGAGCACTGCGCCACCACTCGGCCGAAAATTACGCTGCGCAACTCAAAAATCGCAACAGACTATCGCTGATATGCAGTGACTTGCCGTGCCTAGAGATGGCGCTTCCATCGGCTTTCTCAAGTGAAGGTGAAGCGTTGAGTGAAGGGAGGTTCTAGAATACGGGAGTAAGTGCACGGAGTGTACACGGTTCGCCAAACCCCGAAGCTGGCTTCTCTGCAAAGTGAAGACTACTTCCTCAGCAACCGTAGAGAAGCAACTGATGTAAAAGATGTACATAGCACTGACATGATCAAATGACATTAATCAGCTATTGTGCTGCAAGAATCGCAACTTAAGGAAGTGGATGTGCAGTCGGCCCCAGACTGCGCCAGAGTCTACAGCTGTTACATCGGGCCAGCAGTTGCAGGTTCGCACGGTTTTTGTATGCGGCTGGGGTCTGATTGTGGTGTAAATCTGAGGGTGCGTGTGTGTCTGTTTCGCAAAATACGACAGTCACATCTTTCCGTTTTCACACAAGCAATTCCACGTCACATAGGCCTCGAACTTCGCCTCAGAGTTGCATATTTATTTCAACATTTCAAGCTTCGTGGAACTCTGCCGGAGAAAAGTTGTGGACGGTGATTGATATGTGGGGTTTAACGTCCCAAAACCAGTATATGATTATGAGAGACGCCGCCGTGGAGGGCTCCGGAAATTTCGACCACCTGGGGTTCTTTAACGTGCACCCAGAAAAGTTGTGGACGCTACGTTCGTTGCAATAGGCCATATTATCGCACTTGGAGCGAAGGACGTAAGAAGAGAAACCTTGGCCAGCAGCCAGCATGAGCGTAAAGTAGGCTTGTTTACATCATGAGCGCTCCCGAAGACCGCCGCTTTGGAGGACAACTTCGGAGAGAGTTGCGTTACATTTATGAGTCGAAAAATAGAAAACAGCCCCACTGAGGTGGTATAGTGGCTAAGGTACTCGGCTGCTGACCCGCAGGTCTCGAGATCAAATCCTTTCTGCGGCTGCTGCATTTTCGATGGAGGCGAAAATGCTGTAGGTCAGTGTGCTCAGATTTGGTTGCACGTCAAAGAACCCCAGGTGGTCAAAATTACCGGAGCTCTCCACTACGGCGTCTCATAATCATATGGTGGGTTTGGGTCTTCAACCCCCCCCCCCCATATCAATCAGAAATATAAAACAACAAATAAACAAAGGAGAAACAACTTAATCATACTAGCAAGAAAAGCAAGTTTTCCAAACGTTTAATGAGTTTAAAACTCCATTTCGGAAGTCTGCAGTATGTAAGCGGTTCTCGAAGAAAATTGCATCTGCAGCCTTTGCGGGAGCACGCCTCAGAACTATCGGATTCAACACGCCCTCCCACTCTGCCGACACTGTCAGGCTATTTTAAACGAATATTTCGCAACGTTACTAACAACTTATTTACACAGAATGCCATAAAACGTGTTCCATGGAGAGTAAAAGAGCAAGTCTCCTTCAACGTCCTTCTAAGAACGTCTCTGGCTTATCGAGCTGCGAATCACTGTTATGGCTGGCGGACAGCTCGGTCAGGCGATAACGCACGTCTATCTGTCTTTCAAGTACTGCATCACAGAAAGATCTCCTGGGTCAAACCCTACAAAGTCAATGACGCCCTTCATACACAATGTGGTAACGTTCGCCTTGCGTTCGATTTTTCTCCGGAGATGCACCAGGGGAAACTGTTTTCCGATTTCCAGTGTTTAGCGATTTTAATATGCACGGATAGATGTGATTTGATTGCTTGTTCTTTCGAATAAACAGTTTCAGTTTAGCGCCCGAACTCTCTACTCCTTCCTAGTTTTCTCTGATCCTGTTTACCCAAGTTTACGCTACTATGCACTCTATTGAAAGTGTTTTCACTGACATGAGCGCACAGCGTTGACGTCGAGCTTGTGTAGCAGGAAGAGTGGCGAGCTATGCGGAAAAAGAAGGGAAAATTTTCGAAGTCTCTCGCGTAACAACGGATATGGTACAGCTGAAATCCCCCATCCAAAAGCAAGGTTCTCACAAACACTGCTTCTCCTTTGCGTAAAACAACATTGACGCTAGCAGAAATTCGCCTCGCGTAATAAAAAAAAAAAAAGACCTACATTTAGAAGCGTCCGCAAGAGTGCCGTGTTATATAAACAACGAGCACTTAGCGGGGCAAACTCACAGCTGAGCGATGCCGGCCCGTCGCACGGCTGCGGCGACCGCCTTGATGGCAGTCTGGATGGCAGTCAGCAGCTGCGTCAGGTCTCCCGTGGCACCGGGCACCTTCCGCTGCTCGGCCAGGACGAACCTCGTGAGCGTCATAGCATTCGTGTCGATTGTGTGTCGCGAAGCCATGTTGCGGATGAGCTCCTCAGCTGCGAGGAAACACACACGCGTGAAACGTTCGCTAGCGTGGCCTGCGAGGCACTGTCGAGTCGACGCGTTGATACACTTTGACGGGATTCACCTCTCGCTGCCTTATCGCTGGCCGGAGGGCGTATCTCGTCTCTCAGCAGCGTGCAGGCAAGGAGGTGCGCCGAAGGTCGACCTGCAGGATGGGAGGCTGTGGCGAGAGGGCCGCGAGAAAGAGCTACGCGAATGCGGTGGCACAAACTTCCCGCTTACTATACCCGCTCGTCGCCTGCCCCCTCCGGTGACAGGGGAGGATTCGCCGCTGGTCCGGCGCTGTCCCAGACGGCGGCAGGCCGGACGCGAGCGGGAGGCTACTTGTCGTTACCACAACGCTCGTGTACACCGCCCACCGAACAAGCCAACCCCCGGCGTTCTACGGATCGAATTGGATGGCAACGCTCCCGAAGAACCAAAACTCAGACAGTTTCGGTTTCGACTTTCGCTTTCACATTCAAGAGCATGACGCTATCCAAGGATGCAAATGTTATGTCTTTTCCGATGCCAATGCTTTTCGTTCTGTCCGCGCTTGGCCAGTGGCCAGAGCTGCGGTTTGTCCGCGTTATCAACGTGACCAGTCAGCCGCAAAAGGTGGATGATAAGAAAATAAAATAGCACAATGCGTCCTTTATTTCTTTCAATGCCAGTGCAAACGCGCGCTTCTCAACGAGAGCCGTTGGTCCGCTTTTCATTCAGGAAGTGGTTGTGATGCGGTGCTATATGAGGGGTCGCGCTAGAGTTACTGTATATGCTACCTAAGGTAGCATGTAAATGCTAGAGTTACTGTATAAGCGCTAGAGTTACTGTGTATGCTACCTAAAGGTAGCATATACAGTAACTCTAGCGCTTATACAATAACTCTAGCATTTATATGCTACCTTAGGTCGCGCTGCTAGCGTCACACGTGCTTCCGAGCGCTTTCCCCCGCAGATGCGATAGACGTGTTTCCCACTCTAATATCCTACGTCTGTCAGATTTGTTCCGTCGTGCTGCTGCTTTGTTGCTCCTAGCAATGCCGCCACCTCGTCACAGAACAGCGCACGCAGAAGCGTTGCAGTGCCGCTTCCCCATTGGTTGCTCGCATAGCCCCAGGAACGGCGACACGCTATCTCAAAATACCGTATCTTTACAGAGCCTGCGTGACCACCAACACTGGGAATACGATGAAACCTATAGACGCTGCCACACCGATCTGTACACAACTGAACAGAAAATTACTTCATATGATTTCCGCCATGAGGCACTGCACGAAGGGCTCTCTCCACTATGACCGCAAAGCACACGCGAATGCTAGGTGATGGGAAAGAGCAGGAAAGGGCTAGAGGAGAGAGTGGTGAACAGCTGGATCGGGCGCATCTGGCTGGCAATGATAAAATGGCATCGCTGAGTGATAGCAGTCCAAGTTGCCTAAAAAAGCGTGGCAACCGAGAGTCACCTGAACATGGCGTGTTCCCGTTGCAGTGAAAGTGATGATCTCCGGTAGATTCAGGAAGAATGTATTCGCAGGACTCCTGCTTCACAAGAACTTCGACGGGGACTACTTCCATGCAGCCATCATCGTCATTTCTGAAACGACAGAAGAGAGGCCTTTGTTTGTCGACCTGAGCGATACATTCAATCGTACACTGAAATTTCCCGTGTAATTTTGTTACGATTACGCTCCAAATTTTCGTGTTCATAAATGAGAGCGAGAGAAATTTAATTATGTTACTGGAGAGCTGAAGAAGTTTGCCTGTCTTTTCACCTGATATGCTATTCCAGGTAACGGGTGATGACTATGATATATACAGTGATAAACACATAACACATACAGTCACACACACTCACTACAATATTTACAGCGTTCCGTTCAGGTTTGTGGCCCGCAAGAATGTCAGTAGCGCTTTTGTGGCGTGTAACGCACTGGAGCTGTTCTGTCATGGGCCTATAGAATATCTGTCAACTCCAATCATGAGTCCCGTTGTAGATTTAAGGCCATCTTTAGAGACTAATAAATTATAATACAACTAAACGTTTAGGCAATCGTCCACAGTGGGTGTGAGTCAAATTTATTAGGTGTCAGCCCGGGCCGTGACTAGAAGGCCACCTGACAAAAATTATTCATAATATATTTTTCGGGTGACACTAAAACATTTACACAACTTCACAGCGACCACGACATGCCCGAGTTAGTCATTCCGGACCACCCCCCCACCCACCGAAATTTGGGGGGGGGGGGGGGAGCTGGGTGAGCATGAACAAGAACTGGTGTTCGATACACAATCGATTGGTATGCACAGGCGAGCGCGCGAGGAAGGAGGGAGGCGGGGGGGGGGGGAGTCAGCCCTATACATTGACATAATAAGGAGGGGGACGCTGCGACTAGGGAGGGGCAAAGTCCGCCCTATACATTGATATAAAAGGAGGGGCGTGATGCGACTAGCGAGGGGGCAGGGGGGGGGGGCGAAAAGTGAGCCCGATACATTGCATAGGAGGGAGCGAGTGCTGCGACGAAAACTACCCCCCCCCCTTACCGAAGGGAAACCTTGCCCATGCCAACAAACCAAGGTCGGACTAAACTCTCTGCGAGCGGCAGCAGAAAAAAGCATGTTCGACCTAGTGAGCTTATTACACGAGGTTGCCGAAAGGTGTGCGGGTATGGAGCAAATGATTTAGCCCATTCCTATGTACACGGTGCCAATTGCACGAACTGCATGGTCACTCGGCTCAGCGCCTCGCATCCTCAATCAAGTCTTCGTGAAGATAAAGAACCTTTTTATTATTTTTATAAACCAACAAACCGCAACCGAGCCCATTAAGCTATTAAGAAACAGGATATAGTGACTTTGCTGATTCGTTGCGGCCTAGACCCAGGCCATCAATGTGCAGGATAATCAATACAGTTGTTTAACTTCAATAATTGTACATCTGAGCTTACTAAATCCACAAAGGTTGGCAGGAGCTATAGGAAATAGGAAAACCAGATGCCAAAGACAGAAAAGTGCCACTAAATTTCGCGATTGTTTATTATGCAAACGTTGCGTGGAAGCATGGCAACTACCACCAGGCCAGCGACCATGGCACGCGGAGGCTCGCGGTGGCAAGAGCACGCCATATATAGGCTATGGGCCAGGACACACATTTGATGCTCAGGTTTAGGGCAGTAAAGATAGAAGACTTCGTCTCGCTGCCTTCTTGTCTCCGAGGTCAACAACTGGTAGCTTGCTCCAAGGTCACGACCCTGAGACCACGATTGCACCATCCCACATCCCGTGGTGATGGATCATCATCACAACTCTTGTGGGGCCTGGCCTAATTATTCGTGTTTCCTTATTCATATTCTAACAGCATGGGAGTACGAGGAACAGTGTTTAGACCGTTCGGCATTCAAACAACTTAAATGCGTGCCCATAGAATTGATTTTCTATATTTGTCTGCTATGGTTGCGAGTCATGCACCTCATTTACTCATATACCGGCAATTTAGGGTTTCTCTCTATAGAGCCCCTTGCTTTTCCGAAAAATTATAAACGTATACGTACTCCAACGATGTGGCACGTAGCCCGGCGCTACAGGCCCTACGGCGCGCCCTGTACAGAGTGCTGCGCAGCTTGTCAAAAGTGGGCACCCGCTGTTGGTGGGGTGGCGCGGCAGCGGCCACTTCCTCTTGGTAGATCTGCGCCAAGCTCTTGGAGACATCAAGTCGCGCCTTGCGGCGCAGCTTGGACTTGACCAGCTCAAGAGCGTTGCGTTGCGCATCCGCCGCGTGATTATGCACCGCCGGCCGGCCGCCCGGCACCAGGGCACCAGCCAAAGTCACCACGCGGCCCGGGCATCGCTCGAACGACGCCGACTTGTACCTGCAGAGGACGTGGGCAGCTCATCAGTGAAAGCGTGGTCTACGCTATCGTCTACCGGCAAGGGCGCCCACCAGACTTTCAGCAGATTGATTGATTGATATGTGGGGTTTAACGTCCCAAAACAACAATATGATTATGAGAGACGCCGTAGTGGAGGGCTTTGGAAATTTCGACCACCCGGGGTTCTTTAACGTGCGCCCAAATCTGAGCACACGGGCCTACAGCATTTCCGCCTCCATCAGAAGTGCAGCCGCCGCCGCCGGTATTCGATGCCGCGACCTGCGGGGCAGCAGCCGAGTATGTTAGCCACTAGACCACCGCTCTGGAGCCGGGACTTTCAGCAGGTTGAAAGGGTAGGGGGGGGGGCAATTCCACTCAAGCCACCTTTATTTCTTGCAGCGTGGCATGAGTGGCAATATTATTCAATACTTTGGAACATGCAGAGCTGGTTGGCATTTCTGAAGTGCATTTTGCACGAATAAGTGGTGCCTGAGTATGATAATCAAGGTGTAGCTTATTGGTTCTGCATGGACAAATATCCGAAATTTTAGGCGGGAGAGGCTCAACTCCTCCCCTTGCACCACCTTCTCCCGCAAGGCAGGGGCGGTGCAGGGGGGAGGGCTCAGAGGGGTTAGAACGTCCTCAAATTCTCACCTGCCACCCCCCCCCCCGTTGCCCGTTGCCCCCCCCCCCCAAGAGGGAACATATATTCATAGCACAAAGGATAAATTCCCTGCCTCCCCCCCCCCTACCACCTGAAGGAACTTACTTATCGTGGGTGCCCCCCTCGGTAAAATAACCGTGGCGCCGCCCCTGCCACAGGGGAAGCGCCCGCGGAGGGCACGAGAGGGGGGTGGGCTGGTGCCCCGTTAAATAAATCTTCCTCTCCTCATGGGAGGCCTAGGCCCGGCCACCTAAACCTGCTGGTTTCTTATAATAAAGTTTATTCCTCCTCCTTCTCCTGCCCCCTCTTTGACTCCCCAAAAGCAAACAGTCAAATCACTGCCTCCCCCTCCCCCCACTTCTAAAAAAAATCCTGGCGCCGCTCCAGCTCCCCCAGACGTTCATGTCTACTGGCATGCACGTAACGTGAACGATCACCGAGGCCACGGTTAAAGCGCTGGGTGTGCGTAGCTTCGTAGAGGGAGGAGCTTCTGCGTCAAAAATCTCGGTATCCAGTAAAAATGAATCATTTCGTTTCTAAACATGTTTGCTTGGCACCAAAAGCTGGATATCTGGCACGAATATAAAACGGACTAGAAGAAAAGTGTTATTATTTTTGCACCCATTTCTGTTCCAACCACGGGCATGAGCCTGGTTCGAAGCGTATACCTGAAGCTGCAGAGGTGATAACCTGTTCAGTGGTTACCGTTAACCTGTTCAATGGTTACCGTTGGGTCTAAGAATTTGACCTTATAACATTACGGAGGATGATTGTTAATTGATTCCATTATAACACAAAAATTACGACTCTACGTATAATGAAATACTAATAAAAGTTCACGTAATTGTCATCTCGTAGCTGGTGTCGGGTACATTAAGCTATAGTTGCACGTGAGTGCTTTTCACACATATGCTTGTTCCTTGTAGGCGGGTTCGATCAACGTTACTAGATCCTGTATCTAGTAGCGTTGGGTTCGACTGTGTCACAGACTAGATGCCTTCGAAGCGCAGATATAAACCTTGCCACCATGATTTCTTAAAAAAAATTAACAACTACAAAGAGTTCGTCTGCATACTCCTGAGCACCAAGATAGCACATCAAAGAAGGGGTATGAAGACGACAAGGGCTAGCATGTGTTGGACTGACACAATTGGTATGTCTGTCTGTTTGCAGTCTATCGACTATGGCACACACGCACTCTGGGGGATGCCTGTCGATGATAACTACAATTAACTTACACCGTTTACTAAAATGTAAAATAAAACGATTACAAAGATTAAAAGCAGGAAAGGGAGAGAGAAAAAAATGTTGGCGTCTCTCACTACAGCTTCCTTCCGAGTTTTCTGTTTTGAATGCATAGACATAAGTAATCCCTAAAAATTTACGAACAGTGTGGTTGATATGGGTGCCAGGCCAACGTGGTATATTGTTTAACGATGTGGCTGCGGGGTGCACGGTTACGGTCCGGTAATGACCGACATACAGCTTTCATTATTTAGTCTAAATATTGAACAAGCCAAGATTTCATGAAATTGAAAGTATAGACAATAAGGGATACACGGTCATTTTTCTTTTGCGCGGATGATAACTGGTGTTCCACTCGCAGACTGGAATAAAATTTCGTTGCTGTACACTACCGGGGCACTTTCTCATTCCAAATTGTTATTCGTACAGGTTTGGTGTGCTGTTATATCCACTATACAGTTACCGTCAAGAGCCTCAAAACGTTAATCATGTCTTACTTATCTGCCGCCGTTTCCTTACCAATATGCACGTCAGATTCTGCATGCCCAGGCGGCGCTGCGAAAAACGGCGCGCCTTCGTCGCCGAGCTATGGTAGCCACCATAGCCGAGCTGGCCATAACTGGATAGTGTATAAGAGATCCGTCCGCAAGTGAACGCGCATATGCTCTTTTTTCTCAGTGGTGTCGAGACGCGGTTTCCTCAAGATCAAGGAACTGGTAAGCTTCTTCAGTAAATTCAACCTCGCTTCAGAAAAGGAGGCTGACCAAAGCGAACTGCGGGTACAATACGAAATATGTTTCAGTTATTTCGGCGTGCTGCAAATCACAATATAAGCGTATACGCGAGCATCACATGACATGGCGTTTGAGGCAAGTACTTCGACGTCCATTCTGCAACGCCTAGATGGGTTAAACTTGGGCATACACATTATGCCAAAGCATCGAAGTGCATACGCGAGCAGTGTATCTTACGATGAGTGGTACGAAGCTAAAGCTTCAACAGCGGCACGACTGCGCCCCGGTGATTCACGCCTTTGCAGCAGCATTCTCCATCCATCTTCCGCTTCCTGTGCGTTGAACTATTTTATTACGCACACTAGAATGTTCTGTTGACGATTATCTTCCCTTTGCATATACTGCAAATGAAAATACATGCGTGTCGACTTGCAAAACACAGAGCTCCGAGATTGCTCCGGCAGTCGCGGAGAATAACGGCAAGAAAAACCTGATTGTGATCACGACTAACATTTTCGCGATTTACCTGCATAAAGTACGTGTTCGCATTCGCTACTTAAAGCCGGAACTTAGAACCTTCAAAGCCTACTTGCACGATGCTGTGTGGGGGCAAGCATACCTCAGATTATCGGTGGTCGCGGCGTGTGCGTTGTTTATTGTACGGCGCGCACCGCGGTCAGAAACTCTGTTGAGCATCATAATCGAAGTTTCTACGGTTATCCGTCAAGACGATAGTTATAGCGCAAGAACAGAACGATGACAAAGAGACAAGAAGGACACGATGGACAATAGCGCTCGTGTCCTTCTTGTCTCTTTGTCATCGTTCTGTCCTCGCGCTATAACTATCGCCATGTCATACAAACTAGCCCAAGCTGCAACACTTCTCCGCCAAGACTACTCGAAGCAGTAACAGGAGACAAACGTTATATCACACGTTTTCCTGCGAACGCAGCACGTTCGCAACAGTCTGTGTCCAGCGCTCACACCGTTCTGCTTTGCGACAGCGACGGAAATTGGTAAAGCTGAAGTCCTTTACGTACGTAGCAATTCACAGCGAAAAAATAGCGTCGACTGAGGTCTTCCTTCGTAGAGCGCAGAGCTGTATCGTCTGCTTTTGTTTTCGCCCTAGTTCTTGAGAGACAACCAGCAAGCCCGTCATGGCGGTTCGGTGACGCGTCCGTCTAGCGGATAGAAATTCGTATCTTTTTTTTCTGAGTGTTCAATGTGCAAACAAACATAACATTTAGCTCAATCGTTGTTTCGCACGCGCTAGTTGCACCCATGGTTGCGCAGCCAACCATGCAGTAGAGTCGGGCTTTGCACTACCCAAAACTGCACCAACAGGTGGCGCCACGGGTCTGCAAAACTCCAGAGTCTGACGTCTGAAGGAAAAAGTGTCTCAATATTTCATTCAGAAATTCACTAATTTGCTGAATTCCCAAAACTGCCCTTTATGGCATCTTCAATAGGCTACCACAACAGGAACGACTGCCTAGCCATGAGTCATTTCCTTGGTATCGCAAGAAGAATTCCTTGCTAAAATTATTCCCTATCCAAATGTGGTATTTCGGCATTCATACATCGATCTAGTTCATCGTGTTTGAGATTATTGATTTACAGCTTATATTTATAGTTGTCTAATGTAATCATTCCTTAATCTGTGTTTATACATGACCCATTTATTCCTAACGTTTCATCTTAATTCATATATTTGCGCCCTTACACAGATTACCGGATTACAGTGCTGATACTCGCAGTGGGCCAAGAAAAAAAGGCACAAGCAAGCTGCGCCAGCTCGCGCTGTTCTTGTGGTCCTTCTTGTGAATTCCCGTAATTATTTCAGGTGCGCAAGCATACTCATGATTTCTACGCGAACCCATAGGTAACTGGAACTTCTATAGCGGACCATCGTGTTTTCCATGGTGATGACTTGATACTGGTATAACCGTCGACAACGAAATAAATGCCAGCCCCTGTGCACGAGCGTCGGCAGAAGGGTACCAAATGGCACTTGCCCCCTCATTCCATATCAGCACTTGCTCCACCAAGCAGCGCTTTCCCCCTCCCCCAACCACGGTGTTACACGGGTCCTCACCCCCCCCCCCCCCCCAACAAAATTATGACGGAGCTCATGTCCAGAGGCGTAGCCAGCACGGAATGGCACACCAGGTCCGTGCTCCCCCCCCCCCCCCCCAAGTTTTTTTTCCACCAGCGTAAAGTGAAAGACAATCTTTTCAAGAGGGTGCCCCACCTGACATCAAGAAGATTCCCCCCCTTCCCCCCCCCCCAAAAAAAAATTCTGGCTACGCGCGCCTGCTCATGCCCCTATGGCGATCGACGAGTGAAATAACGACATCAACGTAGTGCATTCCATAGGCGTGCGCTGGATTCCCCATCTAGGGGGAGGTTCATCGCCCCCATAATGCGTGCGTAAGGTTAGCGACATCATGAAGGGTTCCCCTTCAACACCCTCTGTCCCCCTCGTTCACACGACTCTAAAGATGGAGTAAGGGCTACCACTTGACCACGTTCCCCATCAGTTGCACATAACTGCCTCCTCCAACCCTTGAAGTTTTGGTCGTCTTGTAGTTCAGCAGAGTGACTTGTTCATTCTTAAAGTAGCTTATGGCGCGAAAAAAAAAAAAACACGAGAGAAGGACAAGCGCCCTTCTATTCGTTTCTAGGAAAGGGAGGGGGCTCATGCCCGGTAACCGCCACTTGAACTTGGTCAGGTGCGCCGGCTAGAACCGTGACTGTCGTGGGTTGTTCCACAGCTCTCATACTTGCCGCGCTCTAGCCAATACAGCTGCAAAGTGGGCCTTAATACTTTATTAAGACAACGCAGCAATGAACTGTACTGTAAATATCCGAATATGTTCATCACGGCCGACTCAAATAAAAACGCGTGCCACGATCGAGTAGCGTGAATTTAATGTTAGCTCTGTTGTTATACCACGCGGCACCACGTCCACTTAAAGCGATTGCCTCATTTGGCGCGTGCAATGAATTCATCGCCCTGCTCACAACGTACTGAGGCTTCACATTGTAAATAATGAACAAGCTACCCAATAAAAATGGAAAAAGCCACACATACACGGACCGACATGCAAAACAATTAAACCGAGCCTTCATCCCGAATTGCTATTTAATTGACCACGCCCCGCCGCGGTGGTCTAGTGGCTAAGGTACTCGGCTGCTGACCCGCAGGTCGCGGGATCGAATCCCGCCTGCGGCGGCTACATTTACGATGGAGGCGGAAACGTTGTGGGCCCGTGTGCTCAGATTTGGGCGCACGTTAAAAAACCCCAGGTGGTCGAAATTTCCGGAGCCCTCCACTACGGCGTCTCTCATAATTATATGGTGGTTTTGGGACGTTAAACCCCACAAATCAATCAATTGAATTGACCGCGGCTGCTAGCTTTACCAGGATCCTGTTCCTCTCGAAACAACTACCGCGCATATCACTCATTCGTTGTAGCATATCGATTCGAATGCGCAGTGAACGTGGCTCACAGCAAGGCAACCTTGCGCGCGTTTCGGCGTTTATCCACCGTTTCGTCGGTCAACGCGCTCTCCGTTCGACCATTCATGCAACCGAAACTACCAAAACTGTATGACACTGAACACTCGCCTGTCGCAGACCCAGTAGACCCTCTCGCCTCGGCGCTTGTTCTGTAGATATCGATAGCCGTCGAGCAGCATCGTGACCATTCCTTTGCTCGTCTCGGAGTACGACGGCATGCCCGTCGGCGACGCATCCATGGCGATGACGGCACGGTGTCTAGCAAACGTTGCAGGCTAACGGACGGGGTTTTTCGCGGAACTTTAATCGGTGCGGCGTGCCGAGCGGCAGACGCGACTCCTGCTCCGGCCGCCTCCCCTTCACGAGGCCGTTGGATTCGACCGGTCGCTTTATCGACAGCTAGCGTCGATAAAAGTGTGACCCGGTCGATAAGGCGGCGAGCGCGATCTGTTCCCGACATACCGCGAGCACGTACGACGCGGCGAAACTAATCAAGCTTCGCGCACAGCCAGGTCTGCCATACGATGCGGGGTAAAACTCGAACAGGCTTTTGCCATTCGTTTTCACCGAACGCGACGCATGGCCCGAACCGACCGTTTACTTGAACAGTCGGTCTAGATCTTTGATGCCGGTACGATTCAGAATTAAAGCACCAAATTTTGTGCTATTTCATTATTTTACTACATTAAGTTCACGTCCTCAACATATCTGGCGGTGAACATAACCTTCAACAAGAACAACAACAAAAAAATAGTAGGATGAGTGAGGTATTGCTCGACGGAACAAAGGTCAGATATTGCCCACTATCTGCACCAACACATGCCTGAGCACTCTTTATCTTAAAGTGCACCTATGTAAACACACACATTTAGCTCTGGTGATGATGAGGTCGTGAACGAGTCTACAAAGAACACGTGGCCTGCAGCGACAATTTTTCTGAAATGCGCCGTTATAGCGCAGCTCCGCGCACTTTATTATTCAAAGGCGGCCCCCTCTGGTTTCGCTCTTTCCTTCGCTATGCTCCGTCCCCTTATCACCATGTGCCGACCAACATGAAGAGAAATACGGAGGAGAAAAGTGTGTGTTGGGCCGAGTTATTGCGTGCAGCCCGAACCCGTTTTCCTTTCACAAATCACCGAGGGCGCACGCGTATCTGCTAACAAAACAGTTTTTGTTCGACCAATCGGAAGCGCCCGCCCCTGATGACATCACCAGACCACTCTCGTGACCTCACGGCGAGCGCCAGGAATAATGAAAATGCCCGGGGAGGTGCATGGAACCATTTTTATAATTGCACCTACGACATGTATCACTTGCCGCGTTTGGCGTCCCTGATCGTGACAGTATTCCGAAATTTATGCCCGTGTTTATCTGAAATGCTAAAAAAACAAGTATCAGTGGCGCTTTCGGGGTCCTTGAAAGCCATTTGTGCCCCTTACTCTCCCTCCCAGCACTCCACACATGCAGGCTACCACACAACACGAGCCCACGCATGCCACCTATTAGCCTGCTGTATTCAGTGCTCACAATTAACTGCTTATGGCCGTAACTTTCTTCTTCCAAGAAAGATTTCTTCTTTTCAAGAAATTGAAAAGAAGGCATCTAGATGGGCTTTCTGGTGGAAGCAAGACTTATCTCCTCTACAATATTACTATATCAGAACAGTGCCACTTCAATGGTGACTTAGGATAACGTGAAGTCAAATTTCTTCACAGATGTGCACTGTTCAAACTTGTTTCCACTGTTTCAGAGCAGTGGGAGTGTCGAACAACACAAGGACCTTGAAAAGATGCTTAAAGAGCTTGCACCCTCAATATCACCATTTAGGCTGGCTTCTTTTGCTCTGAGAAAACCTACATACATTTCGTAACTGAGGCACACACTTCGTAAGAGGCAAATACACTTTGTACTTTGTTATTACAAGGCGTTCAAACATATGTCACACAAGATGCTATAGTGGTGTAGGGGAGCCCTGAACTGTCACACACATGATGCGTTTATATAAGCACACATACAAATACTAGATAAGCACTTAATGTAAAAAAAACAACAACAAGAAATTCTGATGTGACAGTAATGTGTCGTGCATAAATCAAGGGAAGCAGCAGCATGTTCAAAACGATCACATTTATTAAAAATCCAATTTATCCCAAAAAAGCAAGACAAGTTCTCATACAGCAGTATACACAGACTTTGTGCCTGTTTTTGTAGACAAATTCAGCAAAGCTGTTCTGAAATGATGATGAGTTATGAGAAACATGTTTTCAATTACACATACAAACACACACACACAGAAAGTGTCAAATACTGATTTTGTCAACACAGTGGTGGATAGCTTGACATGATGATTGACACACACTTTTAAGAACATTGCGCTGACAAAGATCAGTGACTTCACGTACCTATTAAATGCACGCAACACTTGGCATCTTAAACTTGGCAGCCCTAAACAAAAAACTCCACATTAATCTTTTTATATTGAACAACAGAATCATCGAAGCTCGGACATTAGAATAAACATGACTTGTGAACTAAATCAGGCAAATAAATAAAGAATAGTCATCAATAACAACAAAAAAGCACATTAAAAAAAACTAGCATTACAACTGCTTTCTGAAGGGCCTGTGCAACCTAGGACCTTGACATGTTAGAATATGCTGTATTAAAAATATGTGTTTAGGGTCTTTGCACAAAAGACAAAGCATATTGCACTCAAAAAAAAAAAAGCAAGCATGAGGCAAAAAAGAATGTCACTGACTGCACATGAACTGGTTTTAATTCACAGGTAACGAGATATAGGGTACCATCACAGACACTCATATTAATATACAAAAAAGCAGGGTTCTGAAAATAACGAAACACAGAGATGACATGCTTCTGTAATTGCCAGCTATTTACTATTAACCGAAGACGCCTTAACTTAAAATCGAGCAAAATATGAAGAGAGTGCTGAAAAAGTTGCTAAAATCATGCAACATGATGCAATAAGTCCAAAGAAGATTGGCATCAATATGAGGGCACCAATACGAGCTTGTAGTCTAAAAATTCACAATTGTACAAACACTCGCAGGACCGTAAAAAAAAAAGAGCACATAACCACAACTGCGAAAGACCATGAAGTGTTGTCGTAAACAGTTTTAGCACCCCCAAAGTGCCAGAAGATAGACCAAATCAGTGGCATTAAGAAAGGACCAGTCCAATGACAGTCACGAATTTCCACCTACCCAATGGTAGATGCCCAATATATAAAACCAGAATTGCTAGAAGCTTTTCTTCCACATAAAAAAAAAAACACGCTGCAAAACCAATGCAACATATCAGAAAAAAAGAAAAAAAAAAGATGACAAGGAAGGTTACCTGACTTACAAATGAAGGTGGCCATAAAATGCACGTCGTGCTGCCTCACTCATAATGCAGCACAAAAGTGATTACCCAGATGCAGAAGTGAATGTGCTCAAACAGTGAAATACTGAACACCGTGGGCACTTCTAGGAAATGCGAGCTATACCAAGAGCGTCCCTTAGCATGAAATCGCGCAAGGCCCAGAGGGCATTGACAGCATTGCCATGGCTGCCAACACCATTGCCTAGCCAGTGGGTGGGCAGGCGGCTAGCATCATAGACAGGCGTATTTTCCTTTGTGGCTTTGAGCTGGGCGTCCCAGTTGGTCACATGTTTACTGTCAGGCTGCAAGTTTTCAATGTACCTGTAAACAAAATGGCATATTTAGTGAGTACTAAATCTTTGTGATTCTGGTTAAAAAAAAGGGTAATTGCGACAATAGGAATCACAATGGTTTTCACCGTAGTACCATATCTTCTAGTACCATATACAGCCTGCACAGAAAATACATATAGTTCAGAGCTGAAGTTGTGGTGCAAGCTACACACAGGGGTGCGTCACGTGTGAGAAAACACGGCAATCAAAGGTCTTCGAAACCCAGGTAGGATATCTACATAGTCTTGTCACTCACATAAGTGACATTCAGCGGACATAATATACATTCTAATCTCATTATAACAAAATCACTATGCCACGAAAATACTTTGTTATATCCGAAAATTTATTGTAAACAATTATTTGTTAAACTATCTATGCCAAAGCTACTAGTCACTTTGTTATAAATGATAATTGCTTATATTGAGGTATGAGTATAGTAGAAAGCAAACGAAATGTCAAACTTGAGACAAAGAGAATGTTGCGTTTAATACCGTATTTACTCGCGTAATTCTCGCACTTGCATAATTATTGCACCCCCCACATTGCCCTACAAAAATACGATTTCTTTTTTTCCTCGAGTAATTATCGCACCCCCGAAAATTGCCACAATATTGTCGTCTGCTCGATCTAGCCACTGATCTAGCACGCACCACCTGGCGCCATCTCTTAAGCATCAAGCGTACTATTATTGCACGGAGATTCAATTTAATTTAAGCTAAGCCAAAGTGGCAAGAGCGCGTTGCAACATGTTTTGTATGCTGTGTCAGTAAACTTGTCCCATTATGGGGCGATACTGAAGCTACATGGCTGCTTTCAAGCTGAAAGTGATTGACCATGCACTAAACAACAGCAACAGGGCCGCCGGTATGCACTTCGGAGTCGACGAGTTTTGTGTTTGCTACTGAGACGGCAGCTGAAAGCCACCAAATAGGCGGTGGGCCTGCCATGTGCCTAAGACTGGAATTGATGGTGAACTTTATTTCTTCAGAAGGAAACTGCCGACGATGCTGTCAAATAGCCATCAGCCCAGTACTGACGTCCTACGCTTACCTTTGGAGGGCTCCTGTTGAGGGACGAACGCTATTGCTACACCCGCAATGCCCACAAGCTTTGCGTATGGTATTCTAATTCTCGACTATTTGCTTGCGCTTTTTGTGTCTTAAATAAATCTTGCCTTGTGTTGAACTTGTGCTTTTATTGTTGAAGTAAGTTATAATTAGTACTTCTCAAAGCTTGCTGTGGCTGGTGAGAGAATCCCAATTTGCGGCTACTTTTATTTTTTTCGCTCTGTACATTTTCGTGGATAGTTTTCACCATGTAATTCTCGCACCCCCAACTTTGCATTGGTTTTGTGCCACAAAAATTTGTGAGGGTTATGCGAGTAAATACGGTAAAGATGCACCCAAGAATATTTTTCGGAGTGGAAGGCCTCATTAGGTGCTGTATAGCAACAACAATGGCGTGCTGAATATGTCCTTGCTTTTATCATGGTAGTAAAAGTGCACCAAATGTAAAGCTTGGAACCGAGCTAATCTTTAATTTAATAAAGACGTGTTTAAGAACATTTTTCGGGTAGGAAGGTCAAATATGGTGCTGCAAAGCAACAACAATGGTGTGCTGAATATGTCCTCGTTTGTTTCAAGGGCAGGTCTACAGGATCACACAAAAACTAGGGCACCCGACGTAACAGACAAAGAAACACTGACACACCTAGAATAGTGTTTATGTGCAGTACCCTCTCCCCCTTCACATTTTCTCTTGAATGCGAGTCTACATTTCAGTGGCATGGAAAGAAAATTTTTATGGAGGGGAGGGAATGGGGGAGTGTCAGCCAACCTTCACGCATGTTCTTGCACATGTATGTATGTTTGTTTACTTGACCAGCGTGTCATATTCGTCAAACCATCTTACCGTCCCATACTAATTTTGGTTCACAGCAAGTGAAGGGGGTGATCACGAGCACCCACACGTAAGCGGCCGGACAGACAGACAGATAAATAGACAGACACAAAAAGTGCTTGCAGTACACAAAAAAATGCTTTGCATTTAATAATAACAAACAAGCTTTCCTGCAGCAAAAGTGACTGTGCCTGTTTATATGGGAGCACACAGCCTTCCTTTCCAGTGACCACTTGTGTATGACCCCTTGGCGAAACTTCGATTCCTTCATAAAGCGGGCTAAGAGTGCCATACAAAAAATTTACAGACACCACATGATCACCTGCTTCGCACTATAAAACAACACTAGAAATTATTTTCGTATTCCGACCGTTGACTTCACTCTCCACTACAGAAAGTCATTCAAAATATTGTTTAAGAAATTCATCATTCACCAGTCGAAAACTAGAAAAAGAATTTTTGAGAAAAGTTATCATCATTAATTAGCAACTTTTCACTAAAACTGACGACATAGAACATATCCTATCAACACCAAGAAAAATAACGTAAACAGCCAGCCCTGTATTTTCCATTCAAGCACCGGTTCCGTTTACCTGATTTTCGTTTACTGAGCAACTACTGTAGTGTGCCATTCGAACAATAATTCTGTTTACCCTATTTTCGTTTACTGAAAGTCTAATGTAATGTATCATTCAAGCAATGGTTCTGTTTACCTGACTTATGCTTACTGAGAGTCTACTGTAATGTTCCATCAATGTAGCGGTTCTGTTTACCTGATTTCTGTTTACTGTAATGTGCCATTCAAGAAGCTGTTCCGTTTACCTGAATCCCTTTTAATGATGGTTTACTGTAATGTCCCAATGAAACAACCATTCCGTTTACGGTTTTCGTTTAATGATAGTCAACTGTAATGTTTCATTCAAACAGCAGTTCCGTTTACCTGAATTACGTTTACTGAGAGTGTACTGTGATGCTCCACTCAAGCGGCCATTCCGTTTACCTGACTTCCGTTTACTCTAATATGTTTCATTTAAGAAGCAGTTTGGTTTACCTAAATTTCTTTTACCGAGAGTTTATTGTAATGTCCCACTGAAGCAGCGATTCCGTTTACCTGATTTTCGTTTACTGAAAGTTTACAGTAATGTACTACCATTCAAGCGACGATCCCGTTTACCCGATTTTCGTTTACTGAAAATCTATTGTACAAGAAGTGGTTCCATTTACCTGATTTCCGTTTACTATACTATTTTTTTTTCAAGCAGCAATTCCGTTTACCCTACTTCTGTTAACTGAGTTTACTGTAATATTCCACCAAGTAGCGGTACTGTATACCTGATTTCCGTTTACTATAATGTGCCATTCATGAAACGTATCCATTTAACTAAATTCCTTTTACTGAGAGTTTAATATAATGTCCCCACTGAAGCAATGATTTTGTATACCTGATTTTCGTTTACTGTAATGTGCCATTCATGAAATGGTTCCGTTTAACTAAATTCCTTTTACTGAGAGTTTACTGTAATGTCCCCACAAAAGCAACGATTCCGTATACCCGATTTTCATTTACTGTAATGTGCCATTCAAGTAGCAGTACCGTTTACCTGATTTCTGTTTACAATAATGTTTCATTCAAGCAACAATTCCGTTTACCCTACTTTAGTTTACCGAGTCTACTTTCCATCCAAGTAGCGGTTCTGTATACCGGATTTTAGTTTACTGATAGTAAACCGTAATGTTCCATTCAAGCAGCAGTTCTGTTTGTCTGACTTCTGTTTGTCTGACTTCTGTTTACTGATAGTCTACTGTAATGCTCCATTCAAGCAGCGGTTTCGTTTACCTGATTTACGTTTACTGAGAGTCAACTGTAGTATACAGTAGACTCTGAATACATGGAGATCAGGTAAATGGAACCATTGCTAGAATGAAACAAGTGATTCTGACAAGATTGGTTTTATTCTTGCATTCTGCACTGCTGTTAATCTCTCAGTAAGTGGAACTCCTGTTGTACAGGACATTTTTTGGTGGTTCCTTTAGGTTCCACTTAAAGAGAGTCCACTGTACTTGAATATCAATTCTTTTCATCAAACAGACACAAATGAAAAATAATGCTGTGCGGTGACGTTCGCCCAGCCTAAATGATGCTCAGCCAGCTTTGACAAAATGTTCAGGTTTCGACTAAAATGAGACGAAGAATGGCACTACAATCATGCTTTAGCTTACTACTCGTAGTGCTAATTGCTGGCTACTGAGAAAAAGTCAAAGTATTGATGACACAGAAAAAATGCAGACAAAGGAGAGGAGACAGGGCTGATGAAGCACATTTACCCCCTCAAGCATTTACTCTCTATAAAATCTTTCAAAATGTTCTTTCAAAACATACATTCAGACATACATTAAAAAAACACATTATGTACTATCGGCGTCAAATGAAACCCAAACAGCAGCAAGCCTTCGTGATGGTATAGAGCCCACCGTCCACTTATCACTACGAACAGGACCGCATATATGCACAAAGCTGTCGAACAGGATGTGCGCGCCTGTCAATGGTGATTACTGGACGGCCCGCACTACACTATCGCAAAGGCTCGCCGCTGTTCGGGTTTCATTTGACGCTGATAGTACATCGAGGTGATTACAAGACTAGATAGTCACCTTATGTAAGCGTAGGTATGGAGCAGCTTGTGTGGGTGAGGAGGTGGAGCCACAAAGATTGGTTCCAAGGTCCGCTCTGGAGGCGGTGCTGGCAATCCAGGAGCTGCATTGCACAAGTGGCATGTAAAAAGTCCACAACACTTTATGACGAGAAAATGATACAGCATGCTTCGTGCAACCAGTACAAACCAGCCATATACTTTGAGGCGGCAAATATATGAGGTACAAGCTGTATAACCATCTAACACTGTCTGATATTCAACGCCTCCTTAGGAAGCTTTTGATGTGAAAGCAGTGTATTTACCGCGCAGCTGACCCACGCTCGTAATTTAAGCTCGTTTTCACTACATACTACTTGAATTATTCAAGATTGAATGACTATGCTCCCTAAATTGTGCACTATTACATACGTATACACTCAAACTCCGCTACAATAAAATTTCCTCTTCAAAAAATGTTTTTCGATTCCCCACCCGCTTTCCAAAGGCTCTAATGCATTAAAACTTCCCCTACAATGAACCACTTCTTTATTTTTATCCCAGTTATATAAAATTTTGCCCGGGACACGAGTTACTGGACCAGTAACAAATAGAACCACGCTAACTAGTAAATCGAAGTGACAGTACTTTTTATCTTTAAAAATGCCCAGAAAGAAAAAAAAAGAGAAGTACAACACGACAGTGCCTGTTTTGCATTTTTTTCCCCTCGCGCTGTCTCTAACAAGAAATTGTTACGAGCTGGCCCACATTTAGAGTCTACATTAAGCATGTTCTTTGTTCTGACAGCTAAAATGAGCGTAAACACACCAAAGTTGAGCTACGTTAAGTAACACCCCCAAATTCTGCCAAACCATGACAGCTGGGGGGATGCCATTGTTTGTGATTGATGACGATGCTCTGCAGCATTCCATGAAGTATAGAGTTACGCCATGAAAGCCTGCGAGCTTGACCAGCCGATGCTGAGTCGAGCCGAATCCACACATTTGATATTGGCTGCTGGCTCATCTTTTTTTTTTTTTTTACACCTGTTAGACATGGTAGCAGTGTTAGTCCTGGTCCAGCCCCCCGTTAGCTCTCACCTACGTATTTATTTTCCCTCAGTCTACGGCAGCAAGAGCTTGCAGCAGAGCCACATAGTAAGAAGCGGAAGTTTCTTTCGCTAGAGTAGAAAGCGGAAATAATTGCCATGGCAGCAACAGGACGAAAAAAAAGGTTGTATCGCCGAGGAATATAGTATCTCATCGAGCTAGCTACCGACGATACTGAATTCTGAAGGAAGCATCTTAAATGCACTAGCGTCGGGCACATCTGCCCAACAGAAGAAGACGACCCAGCCAGTCCATGAAGAGCTTGACAAGGCAGTGTATACCTGGTTTTGTGAAACGAAGGCTAAGAAGATACTGATCAGCGGTAGGTAGCCTAATTCAGCAGAAAGCACTGAACTACGCCTGCATTTTAGGCATCAACGAAAACTTCAAGGCAAGTGCCGGGTGGCTCAACCGACTTAAGGAGCACCATGAGATCATCGGGGAGGTGCCACTTCTGCAGACTGTGACAGTGCATCATCGTGGATCGTGTCGTACACGCTGCTGACATCGTAGAGAAGTACGCTACGTCTGACCTGTACAATGCAAACAAGGCCGGGCTCTTCTATGAAATGCTACCAGCAATGACGCTTGATTTCAAAGGCAAACAGTACCATGGATGCAAGCAGAGCAAAAAGCGAGCCACCGTGTTGCTCTGTGCAAACACAGACGGGTCCGACAAACAGCCCCTTCTCGTTATCAGCAAGAGCGCCAAACAGCAGTGCTTTAACAGCACGAAAAACCTGCCAGTGAAGTAAATTGCCAACAACTGTTCATGAATGACAAGGGCCATTTTTATCGACTGAATCGTTGTGTTTTACAACCACATGAAAAAGCAAGACCGCAGTGTTTGCTTGCTGCTGAATCATGACTCAGCACATCGCCTGGACAGCAATGTCAAGCTGACGAACGTTGCAGTACAGCAATGTCAAGCTGACGAACGTTGCAGTGAAGTTTTTTTTTGCCAAACTGCACGTCACTGATTCAGCCTTTCGATCAACGCGTCATCAAGAGCTTAAGTACTAGTACGCATACCGATTAAGGCTTCTTCAGCGAATTCTACTGAACGCAGAGCATGGCCGCAACACCAAAGCTGACTTGTTCATGGCTGTGCAAATGGCCACCAAATAGATGTTAACATGACGTGACATTGTTAAGAACTGCTTTGCGCATGCAGGGTTTCGGCCCAAAGAGATGAACTTGGCCAGCACAAGTGACAATGTACCAGCTGCTGACGACGTAGGACCGAGGCAAGACACGAAAACAGCCACAGCATAGGCAGCTCTCAAGGATGCCGGCATTGAGCCCGAGAGCGTTGCCCCTATTGAGTCAATGCTGACGCAGATGTGATCGTGTACGAGGAGCTGGGCGGTGCTGAGATCCGTAGGAGTGCTCAAGCTGCTACCGCCACCACTGATCGGGTCGCAGGTCATAGACTCCTTGGACACCTTGAGTCGTTTCCTTGGCGCCCATGACGACGATGCTGCCATGCGGCTCCTCACAGAATGTGAGCAGCGCATTTTGCCCTTGCTCATGCGAAAGCATAAGCAGGTGAAAATAAGGGATTTTTTAAAATTTTCGAAATAAACTGCTCCCTTAAAGGGCCCGTAAACCACCTCCATTATTTTTCAAACATTAAAAGTAAACACGAGCACCGTGTGCAGAATGCCGTGGTGATCAACAATTTTATGCATGGCAGCACAACGAGCCACCGGCGCGCCACAAATTCCAAAAAACAATCCCTACTTCTTTCTGAGCCTTTCGTGCATCCCCGTGGTGCGCAGTTCCAATATCTCTGATGCGCCAATCCAAATATGCTGTGATTGGTCGAGCGAGAGCCTACAGCTTCCAGTCAGTCTGCAAGTAGCTGTCCATTCTGTTTGTTGTTGTTCATCAGGTTGCCCGCGCGCGTGCACCCGCTCACGAATCAGCTGCGGAGGTTGTCTGGCACAGCATGTCCCCGTACGGGTGCATCGTGTTGGGGATCCTTTTTGAAGGCATGCGCGCAACGAAGGGTCCATACCGACACGATTCGTACAGGCACGGAGGCCATGGTTCGCCAACAAACACGCAGCTATAACACAACTGGCGCAGTTGATGGACGGAGTCACAGAAACGAGAAGTAGACAGTGTTTCAAGCAGCGCGTCAGTGATAACCTATGCCAAACGGCGAAATCGGGAGGGGCATGGGAGGGGCGTTTGGCAAGAGGGCAAAGTTGCTTTGGGAGAGGATACCATGGAGGTTAGCGCAGGAGAGAGCGAAAGGAGGGATCATCGCTTCAATAATCAAATGCGTCTAACTCCGCTATTAAGGCACCGTTTCGAAAAATTGTCACGGGTCCATGTTCATCGTACACTCGTTTCACCACAACTGAATTTCGACCTCTGAGTGGTTTACGGGCCCTTTAAGTGTTGTGCATATCTTTTTCCTTTATTTACCACTTTTTCAACGATAATAAAATTCGTGCTAAAACAAAATTTTTTGCAATCCCCGTGAATTTCATTGTAGTGGAGTTTGATTGTAACTGTACATGCATGCAAGAAATTTTACAAAGACTGGTTTTTCTAATGTTATGCAATTTGCTCAAAAGCTCGGGAAAACAGTTAAGACCGTTGCCCATAAGAATTTGTTGTATGAAGTTGCTGCCATACCTTCTGACACAAGCAAAATCCCCTACAAACCACAGAGACCTACACTGTACCATGTTACAAAGGGTAGCGTCATGTATACCTACTAAAATAAGGTATTTCGGTGCAGAACATAATTCTGCAAAGCTTGCGAAGGCAGGGGCAAGTTCAACTTGCTTTTATCAATATATATTTCCCACTCTTTCAGTGCATAACAGCCACACCAAGTTATTGCTCGTCAATTACCACATTAGGCCAATAAACAAGTAAACAAAATAATCTATAAGTAAGAGTGGGCTGACATACTACCGAAAAAAAAAAAGATTTAAAAATTTACTGCTGAAACAAGGTGGTACAAGTTACTTGGGCTCTATCGGGACCAGTAAATTTTTAGTAAATCTTTGAATAAAATCTGCTCTTATTCCTGTAGCATGCTTTATCAATTATTAATCAACTTGAGATGAATCCAATGTCAGAGTACACATCTCGGTGTACCAGCGCGGAAAATTCAGGACAGTGTTGTCAACCTTTTTTTTTTTTTTTCATTTTAGGCGCTGCCTTAGGCAACAATACCTCATAATTGAGCTGACAACTTTTGCGATTGCACATTCACTAAGCAAAACTTCAGTTAGAATGAATATTAAAAGGCCAGTTAATTACAACACTTGCTACCAAGCAGTACTACGCACATACTGATCAGTCACAACACAAAATCTCCAGCATGCAAACATAACGCAGGCACAAATAGCATGCAAAATAAAGCATAAAAAACTAACATAACCTCAAGAATGACAAGAAGTCGATAAAAAAAATCTGTGCAGCTTGCACCAGCTCTGCAATGCTGGAAACAATAGCGCTATCTACCAAGTTTTTGCTACTAATACCAATCTTTTGCTAGCAGTACTGAGAATGGCTAGGCTTGGCTACCATTCTCCTGTTTCAGTCAGCTGCCAGACTATGCACACATTCCGTAGTTTTAGTGGGAAAATGTTACTAGCTATTACAAGATTTTAGCCACGTGACTAGTTGTTGCGTGGTGACTGCTGTGGATGTGTAGCGGTTACGGAGCTCCGCTGCTGACCCGAAGGTTGTGGGTTCGATCCTGGCCGAGGCAGTTGCATTTCGAAGGAGGCAAAATACAAGAGGCCTGTACATTGTGTGATGTCAGCGCACGTTAAAGAACACCAGATGGTCAAAATTTCTGGAGCCCTCCACGATGACTTCCCTCACAATCATATTGTGATTTTGGGACGCAAAACCTCCACAATTTTCATTCGTGGTTACGTGATTTATTACGTGAACATGTCACATGACTGTCTCTTACGTGATCTTAAGTGATTTTAGCGACATGGCCAGTTGTTACATGGTGTTACGCGATTTTAGTCCGTTGACTAGATGTTCGACAATTTTTAGCCTCATGAACTGTGACAAGATTTTACATGATCTTAGTCATGTGATTCATAAGCTGTCAAGCGATTTTACACACAGGAATAGTTGTTATGTGATTTTAGTCACGTGATTAGATGCTGTGTGATTTTTAGTCACGTGAGTACTTGTTACATGATGCGAGCCATGTGACTAGATCTTGCATGACTTTTAGACACATAACAGACTCGCTCATCGCAGTAATTGCATTCCACGCAGAGCCATTTGGCAGAGGTGTTGGCGGTGCGAAGCAGAAAATGAAGAGGACAAAGTGAGCATGTGCCCACTCATGAGTTGGTGATGATTTCTGTTTGCATTGCCCGGCGCAATAACAAGCGTAATAAACAGCTCCTGTGTTAAACCAGCACTTTATCAAAGCACTGATACCACTTGCTTATATAGCAACAGGAGCATGTAGAAAGCCAAAAGTTTTTCAACAAGTTGTGACTTTTGCTCACATTACAGCCAACATTAAGCACGGGTTGATGATTGATTTGTGGGGTTTAACGTCCCAAAACCACTATATGATTATGAGAGACGCCGTAGTGGAGGGCTCCGGAAATTTTGATCACCTGGGGTTCTTTAACGTGCACCCAAATCTGAGCACACGGGCCCACATTAAGCACGGGTGTCGGCAGCATTTGGTCTCGAGGGGGGAAATCCGTGTTGCATCGCGGCACGGGAGGGTTATGGGGGAGTCCTGGTGGTAGAGTCTGCCCCTTGAGCTTCAGGGCCAGTTCTGGCATGGCTTGAGGGTGGCAAGTACCCCCTTTGCACCCCCTGCCGACACCCATGGCATTAAATTACAAGCCCCTATCATGGAGTGTTTTGAGCCAATGGCAGCGAAAATACAAGAGAAATGTGTACTTTTTCAACCTGCACAACCTTCACGAGTTTCAAAAAGTCATAACTGTTGCAGAGTTTTCCGGTAGTAGCACTAGTACGTAGGTAGTTACCTAAAAGGCAACTATGCCAAGCAGCATGTTTCATTATGACTTCAGAAAGCAGGGTTGGGTGGCAGCAAAAACATTCCACAATAATGGCGTAGTTGACTCACCCAAATCTTTCTTTATCTTTCTTTTAGATCTTTCTTTTAGAAATATTTATTTTAGAGATCTACCAAATTTTTTTTTTAAATTCCCTTAAAAATTCTATAATGTGTACAATCTAAATTATTCAATGTTGTCTTCAATTCCATAGAGTGGGAGATGAAGTGAGGGCTGCTATGAACGCATTGTAAACGTCACCATAGGTCTATCGCCTCATATTCAAAAATATGCCACAACTTCTGCCACAACCTTTTGTTCATAAGCAGTACAGAATTTACATGAGTGCACAAGTGAACGTGTCAGTAATGCTGCATCCTTTGGTTAGCAGAGCCATAAAGAACGGACAAAAAAAGACCATTGACTCATAGCAATGCATATTATTACTGGTCTTGTGTGCACGATGAACCCATTTGTAAGTTAGCTGTCTTGCCTACTCTTCTCTTCTTGTTTCATATATCTTTATTGAAGACGCCCACAATTTATACATCTGCTTCCAGAGTCAATAGAATTAACTATAACTTGTTCGAGGTTCACTTGGACTCAGGCTCACGAGAATTATTTTGAGCCAAGCTCACTGAGACCCAGACTTACCAATCAGACTCAGATTTAATCAAGCTCCCCTATTGTAAAACTTGCGGGTCGGTGTGAGGAAGTCGAACTATGGGCGAATTTGCCAACTTATGCATGAAGCCCACAACTTGGCGCACTGCTCATGGTGGTTATACTGCTTGACCGCGCTACTCTGTCCCAGTTGCCTACCCTGAGAGGGGTGTGGCTGCAGAGGCATGTAGTAGTGGTGAGGCGGAGTAAATGGCCCCTGGTAGCCTTGCTGAGCCATCATCGGGTGCATAGGAGAGGATCCGTAATGATGGTGTGGGGACGGGGCATGGTGGGGGCCTGCTGCCATGGGCGCAGGCGGCGCTACCGGAGGAGGCGTGGAATAAGGTACGCCTGCTTGACACGGCAGGCCCCGAGAAGCAACGAGCAGTGCAGACAGGACAAAGAAAAAGGGAACAAAACAGAACAAAACAAAAACAAGAAACACAAAATTTGTACACAGGGTGCAACAATGCTCACTAGCACAGTGCGTGACAGTGACCCGAAGTCAATGACCGCTGCCGATGCACGAACAGAAGCATGCGGACGACTGATTAATGAAGTGACGCCCCATATACCATAATGACAAAAGTATTTCGTAGACTGCATTCCTTCTTTCTTTTCTTACTGTACTTTACACTAGAAACTGACCGACTGCTCTCACGAAGGAATTAGATGTATTGTAGCAAAACAGTCATTTGGGATAGTTGGTAGCGGTTCATTATGGAAGATAGAAGTAGGGCGTGGCACGTGACACGGACTGAAGAGATGCATTAAAATGTGTCACTTTAAGAGATGCGGCGAAAGATGTGTTAGCCACCCCTCTATTGCCATTTCAGAGAAAGAGTACCTATATTTGTTGAAATCGCCGTACTAGTATTTTTTTTATTTATTTCATCCGCTTATGTATATTTTTGTTTATCTTTTTTGTTCAGGTTATAATATTTTGATGACTTCTTGCGGAATGGCGATGGTTTTTCAGTTTTTTTTTGCTTTTTAGGCAAGAAAACTTGTATCATGTAACCATTTTTGAAAGCTATAAATGTTTTGCATGTTCAATAAAATTTCAGTTGCGAGTGTGCGCTTGTGTTGTTGTTCTCTCCTTCAGTCCGTGTCACGTACCGCACCCCACTTCTATCTTCCATAAGGAATTAAACATGCAAAGGCTACCATAGCTCTCCATCCTCAAGAACGTCTGTCCTGTTTGCCACAATGAATGTGCCTTGCACAAAGTCAAAACAAAACTACTGCTGGCCATAACTATCGCTGCAATCATTGGTGATGACCGTGCTATATTGAAGGCACGAAGTCAAACAATGCACATGTCAAAATAGCACTCTTGTTCGCCGCAGCTGCAATCGAGGCTGATACCGCCGTGCAAAGACGAAGTGTTATGGTTTTTTGTAGTTAGTCGATTACTTTAGCAATATGAATTTTGACACTTTGTTTTCGTTGGCCTTTAGCGTAGCTTTTGCACCACACATTAGTGATGCTTTGTGCACAGTACATTCCGTGGGCTGTCGTAGTTCCTAAGAATGTGGCCAAAGAGATCAGAATTAGGGAAAGTTTGGTGCCAATACATAACGCACGCTTGCCAGGACCACAAAATGCTTCACATTCATTAAACTTTATGAATTTGTGTGGGCTATGCAGAAACCCTTCTTGCAAAAAAATTCCATGACCATAAACTTCTAAGTATGTGTAAATATTTCTGTAGTGAGATTTTGCAGTTAAATTTACAACACCAGCAAGCCTGCAATATGACCGTGTGAAATATTTGGCACTGCTGGCTTTAATGTAAGCTCGCACAATGATGATGCGCTTAGTTCCTTAAAGACGGAATCACCCATTATATTGTGGGTATTTATTATACCCATCCTCACCATCTGTACATTATCACCATCATAATGCACTGGTTAAGCATCCTCATCGTTGTCACGTGGGAGCATCATCATTGAGGGTTCGTCATAGCTGTTGGCTGCCGGATTCTCGGCCCCCATAAAAAAGGGCATCAAACCTAAGACCTCACAATATATAGCTCAAGATAATATATTATGTTTTTATACTGCTTGAATTTCAGAAAGTGACCTACATCAGAAACTTCCACGTTGTACTTTAGACAATGTAAGATTTATGTCTTTTGAAACAGACACTCCAAAAGAATATCAAGAAAACCCACATTTATAATTCATGTTGGCACCTCTAAAAAAAGAAAATTCTGACCACTACTTCTACCACTTAAAAAATCTACCACTTATAAGATTTTTTTTTTTTGGCCACTGACTTCAGCTTAACAAGCAACAAAACAAGACATGAGGACAAAAATGGTTGTGCACCAGCCATGTCTAAAACACATGCTCGCAAACAAAAAACACAAAGTTGGTGACAACAATGCAAACAAAACGCACTAACATGCACATCACAGAAAAATACGAGCACAATTGCCGACGCCAGTACCAGACATGCATGTGCAGTGATGGGCAACCACTGGGTGACAAAAATGTGAAAGCACTGCATTTGCACAAATATAATGTGAAATTCTTTTGTGAGATGTTATGCTAGGTTATTGAAAGGGCCCAATACATAACATCCGTTACCATACTTCGGATATAAGAAAATAAAAATTTTATCGCACAGAATTTTAGGTAAAGCAACAGGTAACCACTAAGTGCTGCGATAGAGACAAGCTTCGCGACCATCTTTTAAGGAATAGAAATGTTACTGTGGCTGTAGTACAGTCGCAGACCGATTTTTCGGACCTGGCGGGGACCAAAAAAAAGTCCGAAAAATTGAACAGTCCGAAAAATTCGTTTTTGTCAGAAATATGAACGTTATTGCATCAGGCAGGCTTAAAAATGTCCATGATTCTACCTTGCCTCATACTACACTTGGAATCAATTCGGTTTGCCCATATTTGCTCTAAGGTGACATCATCACCGTAAATGCTCGACAAAAGCGTCACCGCAGAGGCTATCTCTGCTGCCGACAATTTGGGTTATTTACAGTCTAAATTATGCTCTGGAAAAAGAATACGTTAAGACAAAATAGCTTTTATTTTTCTTACAGGCTGAATAGATTAAACTACAACTGCAACAGTTGCAACAAATGCAATTTCCTTGGCTCTGCTATACTTGCGACGCGAACCTGCCCTACGGAAGTTCTGAACATATTTGAACAAATTTGATATCACTATTTTTCGCAACACTTGAAACACAGGCTAAAGCTTTTCATTTTTTAACCACGATGACATCGTTATCATTTAATAAATACCAGCTAATCACTAGAAGGTCATTTTTACCTTCCAAGTTTTCAAAAATTATTTCTGATTAAAGAAATACCGTATTTACTCGCGTAATCCTTGCACTCGTACAATTCTCGCACCCCCCACATCGCCCAACAAAAATATGATTTCTTTTTTTCTTCGAGTAATTATCGCACCCCCGAAAACTGCCACAATAATGTCGTCTGCTCGTTCCAACCACTGATGACAAGAGCGCGCGCCATTTGGCGCCATCTCTTAAGCATCAAGCGTACTATTGCACAGAGATTCAATCCAAGCTAAGCCAAAACATGCCGCATTGCGGCGTGTTTTGCATGTTGTGTCGGTAATCTTGTCACGTTATGGGGCAATACTGAAGCTACACGACTGCTTTCAAGTTGTAAGTGATATATCATGCACTAAACAACGGCAACAGGGCCGCCGGTAGGCCCTTCGGCGTCTACGAATTTTGTGTTCGCTACTGATGACGGCAGCTGAAAGCCACCAAGACGCGTTAGGCCTGCCGTGTGCCTAAAACTGGGATTGATGGTAAACTTTATTTCTTCAGAAGGAAACTGCGGACGATTCTGTTAAATAGCCATCAGCCCAATACTGACATCCTACGCTTACCTTTTGAGGGCTCCTGTTGAGTGACGAACGCTACCGCTATGCCCGCAACGCCCACAAGCTTTGCGTATGGTATTCTAATTCCCGACTATATGCTTCCACTTTTTGTGTCTCAAATAAATCTTGCCTCGTGTTGAACCTCTGCCTTTATTGTTGAGGTAAGTTTTAATTAGTACTTCTTAAAGCTTGCTGTTAGTTGCTGGTGTGACAATCCCGATTTCCGGCCACTTCGTTTTCTTTTTCGCTCTGTACGTCTTCGAGAAAAGTTTTCCCCGCGTAATTCTCGCACCCCCAACTTTGCATCGGTTTTCCGGCTAAAAAAGTGCGAGGATTATGCGAGTAAATACGGTAGTTGTTTTGACATCTACTATACTTTAGCCTGTGGGGTGGACCTTTTAGATGAACCACATAGTTTTGAAAACTAACTTTCTTTATTGTAAGTTACCGTAACGACCCTTAAGAGGTTACCTTATAAGTACACTGGTTCCTTTCTAAATGAAACATCTGGAATCTGTTTGCATATTATAAATCTTCGTTCCGCGATACAGGTGCATGATAATTTTCATTAGAATCAGATAAAGAATAAAAAAACTTTTTTTTTAAAGACTTTCGTCCCCCCTTAATTTCAGTTTTACATTGATCTAATCGACAATTGGTGAATGGACACTATAGTGAGAGCAGAAGTGTTCAACTTTGACACACTTGTGAAGAGAAACTTACCTGCCGTGGCTGGTGAGCCAAGGTTTTTCCTGGAGAGCATCATATTCCTGTTCTTCGCATCGGGCATGACTATGCGCCCGGCGACCTTGACGTGAACCTCCCTCACATGTCGCAGCAGTTTCTGAATATTTGGGAACGGCCTGAAGAAAGCCAAGTAGTGTAGACACAATTTAGATATTACGAGGGCAGAGGCAGCGAAACAACACAGTCTGAATAACTTATGCGGCTACACTCAATGTCTTTGCATACAGCCATGCCAGGTTATACACCAAATTAGTACGCCATGTTACACTTTCATTACAAGGACAGCTACTACAAGTGCAGCGTGGCTACTGACTACACAAACCAAAACATTGTCAGAACAACGCACAGCACACAGCATATTCAGAGGTTGTGGTGCGATGGTATGTAGCTGTTGCTGTGTGCCATTAAAGTGGGAATATATTAAGCTTCTGAGATTATAATTATTCCCTTTTTTCATGGTTTACGTACAGCAATACGCATTCACAATGAAAGACAAAAAAGCCCAAGTCGAAAGACTATAGAATCAGTTCTGCTGCATAACATACTTATTAGAATGATTGTCAAAACACACAAGTCAACAATGAGGAGGTCATTAGCCTCTGCACACCGAGACAGTAATGAGCACAAGAGAGTGCCAGGTGAACAAGGTGATGATCCGAGCACCACATTTAAAAAAGTGCCGCATTACTAGATATTTTAAAGCGCCCCTCATCAGGTCTCACCATTTTGAGCTGACGAGCATACATTAGGCTTTCATGATGAAATATGCCAAAATTTGCAACGCCAACACCGCAGAAAGATAGATCATATTTCAAGCTGAATGCCACTTGCCCTTCATCTCGCAGGGATGACGTACGACAAGGAATGACCCTATGCAGTTATATGAGCTTTTATGTCACTACATAGAAAATACCTTTACATATCACGTGACACTGCAAGATTTGAGGCATCTGTGATTAGCATAATTTGTTGCTTCAGTAAATGAATAAAAATTGAGAAAAATGATATAACACATTTATTTTTTTATTTTACTTAAAATTGCAGTGAGATGCGAGATCACGTAATCTGCTCCCGTTTCGCATCCGTTCGTGCTCTCGCCATTCCTGCGCCGTACGTGTGCCAGCCCTGATAACGCTTCGCGTGTTTGTGATGTGTCATATCTGATAGCAGTTCCACCAATGTGATGCGATGTGTCACGATGAGAATCCACGATCCATGCCAGCCTCTTCCGATGTGAACGCATTAAAGAATTCATCCCAAGAAAACAGGCATTAGACCACAGAGAACACCGACAGAACATGACACTGCTCAAGTGCTCCAAGTTTGCGATGGCTCAGGTTGGTTCGTGATTTCGCATGTGCATGACGGGTTCATGTGTATGCGTTGTCATCCTCCGGATCCGCTGCCCAAGAGAGCAGGGAAAGAATTTGGATTGCAAACGCTACACGAGGCGAATGGCAAGGGTTTCCTTCAAACTCTGGTCTTCACATCACAGTTTCGCACCACCTCAAAATACTGTTTTTTTTATCTCGTAACAAACCTACTTAAAAAATTTTTGTGGCACATAACTTTCAATGGGCCCACAACTACTTTCATGTCTGAAATTTCTTGCGTGATCTGGTGAAGGGTTTTCTAAGAGGAAGATTTAGAGTGGGAGAGTCCACCAAGGTACATATGAACAGAGAAATTGCTCAAACAATTTAGCGTTTACAATGACCGTTGCAACAAATTCAATAATAATTGTTGTATAAGCAGATTTCGAATTGGGCTGCCCATTTTTTAACAAAAAAAAAAGTGACAAGCTGAGGAAAAAGAAAGCCATTAAGTCAGGCTTGAAACTACGCAAACCACTAATAAAAAATCCCACCACATTTCTGTCGTCTAAAGATTACCCAAAAGTCATCACATATCCAAATCAAATTAGCTGCATGCCAAAAAATCTTACTTACGGGACTTGTTTCTTGACACGTGGACAGTTTGCCCAGAGGCACTGGAACTCGTTATTGTCTGTAAAAATACCTTGGTGTCACCATTAAGTTGTCAACAATGACCGTAACATGCATGGAAACGGAAAGGACAGGGAAAATTATAGAGGATATCTGGTCGGGAAAAATGCCGTATAAACAGCAACAAGGTACAGGGCATGTAAACCCTAGCGACAAGACATAATTTAACTCATTTTACAGACACAATACATATGCGCTGAGAACCTAGAGCTGGCAGAGTGAAGACACAACATGATTTTGCATTTGTTGTCTGCATTCCCTGAAAAGTACCTGTCCTTCAGCAACACTGTCATATTCCATGATGTGGAAATTTATGACAAAGATAGAAATTTGGCAAAACAGGTGATGAATACCCCCCAATAATAAACATGTCATAACATTTCCAATATAAAATATTTGCCCTACACTGCGAGCCTTTGCAGCGATTGTCCACATTCTTTACCTCCTACAGGTAAATTTTCACTATCCTGCCTTTTTAAATGCAATATATGAAACTAATCATGCATGTTTATCAGATACTTGTACTGTCACTACCAATTTTCATCATGAGACACCTATGAAAGTTCTTAAACCAGCAGCAATTTCAGTAATTATAACGAGATTGTAAAAAGAATAAATGAATGCAAATGTTCGGCAAAGCCTATAAAATAGAAGGAAGGGGGTAAAAAAATACTGCATTGTGCCCCATGCTTGCGATATGAATGAAAAGAAACTTACATGAGTGCTAGTGCAACTACATAACTGCCAATTCTAAAAGAAAACAAGGCAAATCTTTGGTTTACAGCATTCGTTCCTTTGTTAAATAAAAAATTTTATTTCTCACTACCAGTGAATAAGACTTGCAAGGAATGTAACACCTGAGCAGCTCAAAATAATACACAAGGATGAAGATGACAATTACAAAATGTTCTATTTGGTGTGGTGTTTCCTAATTCTTGTGCTCTTACTTATGGAGCAACAAGCAAGAATATAACAAACAAGAATCTAAAGAATGCAGGAAACAAAAAAGCAACACTGCCATGCATGAAACCTAAGATGCTATCATGCAACAGGGGACAGTGGAAGGGAAAGGAGTGCATAAAAAGCAAAATATACGCCCGGAGGGGGTGGAGGCCGTCAGGGTCGTGGACAAAAACGGGAACACTCACGCTTACCCTTGAACCCCAAATAGGACTGGTACACCTGTCCATTGGGGTCCTGGGCCAAGTGGTCCACTAGGTCCTGCTGGTTGTCGTAGCTGGCGTCGCAGCCGTCCCATTGACATTCGTACACTGTGGTCGAGAGGGTGGCAAAATCGCCGGGTGCAGGCGTCATGCTCCCCGCGGACGACAGGGAACGCGTGGCATCGCGGCTGCTCTCTCCTCCCCCCGCACCCCCCGCGTGGGCTGTTGACGAGGCTGGGCTCTGGGGAAGGCTGTCGTTGGTGTTCTCCTCCTGGCTAAGGTTGAGGCGAGACGCTCGCTCCTCGTAGTCGGCCTTTTGTGGCGCCTGCAGGTTGCGCCACTGCCAAGCGAAGCGGGAGGAGGGAACAAAAGCACAAGAAACAGGTTTACGTAACATGGAGAACAACAAAGAAAAAAAAAAGGGGGGGGGGGGGCAACACCTGTGGTGCCTTAGGTGGTGTGTCTAGAAATGGCCCCGTGGTGGACAGCACGCATATGTTGAAAGCTCACATTTGTCAGAAGCTTTTAGCCTGTGCAATCACTGTTGACCTTTCCATCCTCCAAACAAACATGAAGGAGAAACACTTGCATTAATTAGTCAGGAAACAGTGCGGTAAAAACGAAGACGAAGCAGAGGAATGAACACACTACATGAAGCGCTTCTCGTGGTTTGCTCATAGCTCCCCAGCTTCAGTTTTGTTTTTACCACAGTTTTCTGGTCTAAGATGTTTAATCAAGTAGCCAATAAATTCACCTTATTATGCATTGATCAGATTGGCACCGTCAATGCAGTGTATGCCAATGTGACATGCGGTGTCTCGCATTAGAAGTACAATTGATCACAAAAGTTCCCGCAATTTAAAGAACACGTAAATGTTTAGTTTCCCAGGTGCCGGAACATGCAGCTTAAAATGTAGACACCCTATTAAAAAGCAGAGAGCCCTCTTCAGTTTTTAATAAAGCCACTGTAACGGCAATGACAAAGCTTCACATTCTAATGGTTTCTACATTCCAAATGGTTGAGATGGTGCAACAGGCACCATCTTTATTGCACAAGCAATAAAGATGGTGCTACATTCCAAATGGTTGAGATGGTGCAACAGGCACCATTTTCACTGCACAAGCAATACCATAAATGAAACTACTGCTAGAACTCCACATACTATTTATGTTGGTGCCTTTTGTTCCCAGGCTGTTTCCTTTCTTTCTCTCTCTAAGGAAATTTTTTTTTTTCCCCATTCAGAACTGTATTGTGCAGATTTTTCAAGCAACGTAAAGGCTCTAACCATGTACCCTGCATTATAGAGGCTGCTGTTCAGCCCATAATGACTATGCAATTTAGCATATCCCAACCCTGCCCAAATACATACACGTAGACATGTCCTACCAGCAGGCAACATCTGAGCATGAACAAAGTGGCAGACGAGATGTGGGCAAATTAGAAGCATGCTTCACAATGTTACACAATTTCAGCAGAAGCTGACAATACTACCCCCTGTTAAGTACTGTGAGCTTGGATGCCATGACAAATTAAATTGCAGAGGTGCAGGCTGAAATTTGTTGATGCTTAGCCCAACATTGCTGCAAAACGCAAATAACACAAAGCCATTTTCCACACTCTTGCCGCAAACATGTCCCTCAAGACAGGTGACCACAACAAAACAGAGACCTCACAACATGCAGCGCTGAGGATTTAGGCAGAGAACCATGCAAATGATGCGCTTCGATGACTTCTCTCTGTTGGTTCCCTTACTCCATGCCCAAGCGATGTAGGAGAGCCCAATAATTTTTCAAAAATAGTCCTTTTGTTAGTTGTTGAATGAGAGGGTTACTTTGAACGTGGGTCTGTTCCAAGTGCATCACGATTATGCCAGAAGAATATCAAGGCATCATGGTGTCTCTAGTCTAGGCCACTATACCCTCTTTGATACATCATGTGCAATGCTGCGAAAGCTATGCAAGAAGTTCGGTCACCAAGATGTGCGACTACACATGTCCCACACTAGGCTTTTATCCTTGCAAACGGTCGTGCGATCTGAGTACAAGCTCATAGTATTGCGACAGACTAAAATTAAAACACAAAGAAGCGAAAACAGACTTGAAGTAATTAAGAACTTGTTGACAGCCGTATAGCAGGGCTTGTTTATTTTCGGGACACAAAGCATCATTTGTTATTGAGCTCAAAGATGAAAAAGAATCATATCATCGGTGGGAAAGCCATTGCACTATTTCCAAGGACAAATGCATCTACTGCGAGAAGCCTTGCTAGCCTACACAACTTGCACTTGATGTATGAAATGGAGTATAGGGGCACAGTCAGCATCATACATCCAAAGAAAGAGAGGGGTGTTGCATCCCCGTGTATGTGCATCTGCATGCATGTGCGAATGGTATATATACATTATAAAATGACCTGTGGTATGATTGCTTGGTAGCACAAGCCATAGAAGAGACACCCAACAAGCCGGAAGATGATAATGACCAATATGCACATATGAAGACAATGACACCTTGAGTTAGTGCTCACAATTCGCAGTGTATACAAAATGCCCCAGCTATCAGGCACCAAGATTAAAAAGAAAAGAATGGTATTAAATGAAGCAAATCTAGCACATATAGTGCGTAGTACACTGGAGTAGCTATCACTAACTTTCTCAGCAATGATATTTAAATTATTAAGCGAACGACACTAACTATGCCAATATCGGCCACTAATTTGAGCAGAAAGTTATACACAACAAAGTATAGTGCACCTATTGCTGATAAGCACAAATATGCCAGCTTTATTTTTATCTTTTGCCGATAATAAGAAAAGACTGACATACCTAAATTTGTTACGAGCATGTACATGAAGTTCTCAAATTACGTACACAGTAAGTGTTAAAAAACGCTAAACACACGTCACAGGGTAATGTGCATCAACAAGCCATCAGTTGCAGACCTCCTGGTGATTGCATGAATAAAGTTAGAGCCATAATGTGGAGGACAAAGTATCCATTTCGCAAAAACATCATGCTATAAACAAAACAAAAAATGCAATCTACTCTAAAAGTCCATGCCTTAATGACAATTTGTCTGCAGGCACTAACAATGTAATCTCCAAGGTGATGCACTCACTGGCAGTCACGAAACTGAAAGGGTACAAGTTCAAGCATGTCAGTGCTGTTAGTATATTTCGAAATCTTGAAAAAAAAAAAATTGAAATGAAAGAAAGCTAGAAAGATGAGCTTGCAACAACACTAACAAAAGTGCGTGCACTTTTTGGCGCGTTTCAATGGGAAGTGACCACAGAAGCAGGCGATGAATGCACACACAGCTGTTACAGAAGCAATTGATTAGTGGCAAACAGGGGACGTTGAGTGAGATGCGTTATGAATGGCGATGAGGCCACGATGCAAGTGCACTGCAGCACTGTGAAGCCAAGCGGTTGACTTTGCCGTGGAAGGGGGGCCAGGCAGGTCTCACCTCATTGCCCACCAGGCGACTGATGTCTCCGAAAGAGCGGTCAGGGTTGGACTGCACTATTGACTTGCGTATTTCACTCGAAAACAGCAAGTAACCCGTGACGACACGCTTGGTACTTTTCTGTGTGCCAGGGGAAGGAAGGGGGAGCAGGAGGTGGAAGAGACAATTTGAGGGAACTTTCCCCAAGCTCTGATCCAGCAGTTCCTAGAGCTGGTGATGTTTGATTTTTAGCAAAGGAGCAGAAGGGACGGACCTTTTTGCCAGAGGCAGATGACAAGTTGCTGTCATCTCTTGCCAAGGCAGAGCAGGGGACATCGTTAGATTCTTCATTGTCTGTCTCAGACATAACCCGGGAAGAAGGCATTGGGGACATCTCCTGTTCAAGGGCACCAAGGCATTGCTGTATAAAACTTTGCACAAGGGGCACAGTGAGCAAGAACACGACCGCTGGGCCCGAACAAGGGCTAGGGCTAGGGGCACTGTTGCTTGCTCAACTCTAGACTCCAAAAGAAATGGTTAATTAGCTCATTCAAGCAAACCAAGAGAAAATGTGGTGCATATTGACTGGTGAAGAAACCCAGGTATTTGAGCTCAAAAGTAGAGCTCACCGATATTATGATGCTCTGCATATTTAATGTTTGCAACTTACCACATTATGCATTAACTTCCCAACAAATGTTGGAAGGCCACCGTGTGGGTTTACACTTTTCCTAACAAAACATCGCTTGACCTGACAATTTTACTCGAATAGTGAAGGCAAGCTAGATAAATTTTTATTCACGTGTTGAAGCCGTAAGTAAACTGACAAGATTCAGAATGCAGACGTAATTCTGCAAGGTACGCTCTTCTAGCATGTGTGTTCACAATGCTGGTTAAGAAACTGAAATAAGTGAACTTACGTCTCCCGTTGGTTGCATGTCAGCACCGTCAGCAATGCCAGGATCACACTAGAAGCGATATATTTCAGAATTACAATTAAATTCAAGAACTTTAATTGGACAGTGCTCTTATGCACAGAGCCAAAATCAAAAGGGTGTAAAAAAATTTTTTTGAACACAATTTTCTACAAGTAACCATACTAATATTATTGCAAAGGTTTCATCAACACTTCACCTGGCCATTTTCCAACATCCATCTATTAATAAATGCACACCAGTGGTAAGGAAGGCACAGAAATTAAATTCAGCATCACAATGTGCTCTTTCAGATTTTATTTCACACACAAGCTAAAGTTGTGTCATTTAGCAGGTGTGAATTAACTTCTTGTCACACCTGTTTGAACAACATAAACAAAGATAATCAAAATGCACCGCGGGCAGTCTTTCTCACCTACCATATAAAAGAAAAGAACGGCATCATGAACTCATACTAACCTACTTTGCTTTTTTTTATTCGCTTACCTTCTGAGGGGTGATGGGATTCTTGAAGTAGTACACCTCGTCTGGTGTTACTGCCTCGGAATGAGAGAATTTCTGCAAAGCAAAAGCATGTGATGCAGTACTATGTGGTCAAATACATACTCAAAAACAAACAAATAAACAAAAAACCTGTTTCTAACGATAAACATCACACGTAATCAAAATACACAAGAGTATCAAGTTGGTACCATTGAGCACGTATCTAAAAAGCACATCATGCTGTAACCATAACTGAAGTGAGCAAATAAGACTAATAGCGGTTGCACGTAATTCTGCAAATTCTCAAAGGTGAATGTGTTACTGCTTTAAAAACTAGACGAGAATCATGCAATAATTTGGCGACAAGATACTAACTGTCTCTCCCTAACGTAGGTGTGTTACGTTCCCCAGCAAATAGTGGAATCTTCTGAAACGTTTCTCTTTGCCTATATCAGTCCAGTGAGACTTGAACAGGCTTGCAGAAATAAACTTTTAGCTCGACAACAATGTTTGCTCAAGCACAGCATTATTTCCAATTTGTTGTCAACATGAAACACTTTTAAAGACAAAAAAATCTTTTTGCCAATCTTGTCTTGGCGTCTTCATGGGTCAACGAGCAGAAACTAATGCCATCTGCAGCTGAGGATTCTAGATAGCTGAGGGCTTTGGTTGGTGGCAGCCAGGGATACAATGAAGAAAAAGATGTTCTTCATGTATGAGCTCATTGCATGCCTGAGGCCATGAGCTTCCATGGCATTCAAGATACACAAACATTAAAAAATAAATATTAACTAAGTACCCTTTACTAGTACTTCACATATTTATCTAGTACTCTTATATAAACAGCCGAGCCCAGATATAATGGCCCCACTTAGAACGAACTTTCTCTTAAAACGAACAATATTCGTGTGACCGTGAAAATATACATTGGTTCAACGGCAGGCACAAAATCGCACTTACAACGAACGTCTCCGAGCGCCGCTGATCGGTTACAGCGAACGGAGTCAGCGGTCTGCCGACCTCCCGGGAAACCATTTTCGACCACCGATCAGGCATCGGCGAGGTGCCCATAGGTGCCGAGGCGAGGTGCCATTCTTATTGTTAAACGCCAACCCTGCCTCCACGACCCTCTAGTTGCCGCTCTCCCCAACCCATGGAGGAAGGAAACTTGTTTCCTTTCTCCATGCCCAGACTGTTTTTTGTTACGCACCCCTCTATCCGTTGTCCCCCCCCTACTCTGAGCACCTCGCATCGCCAGACGAGGCCCGTGTTTTCACACTGCCACCGATCTTTCGAAGACCGGTCGGCCATCTACCCTGTTTTTGATGGCTGGTACTGTCGTTGGTGTCGCCGGCCTGGAGTGACCAGACCATTTGCCATCATCGTCGGCCACCGACTGTATCCGATAATCTGCGTCTAGTGCATGCGCGTACGCTACCCCACCGACTCTGATAATTTGCGATTCGTTTCGTGTTTAGGACTTGTTCTCGCTCACTTCGCACTCGGCTCAGCATGCCTTCCGCGTGCATGCAGAAGCGCGAAAACGGCTGTTAATTTGCACGAAACAAATCGCGAAATATCGAAGTTCGTGAGGCCACGCAAGCGCGCCGGCGCAACAAAACGATTTTTTGACCACGGCCGCCGATTCTTCAAACACCGCCGCGCTCACCGATACAGGCGGCCATCCTTTGACTTCTGCGCACGCAGGTATTCTTTCCATGGTTTTCTACGTGCGAGTTTCGTGGACCTTTCAAGCAAGCTACCCAACGTGCCTCCTTCCCGTGTGTTTTGGTTTTCAAGGTCGCCCTCCCGCCGCATTCTCCCCTCTTTATCGCAATTCCTTGCCCTTCTCTAGCAAATCTGCTCTCTTCTCTTGATCACAACCCCTTCGCCCGTTTCCACCGCTCCGCAACGCCCGCCACGCTGGCTCAAGTTAGTTTCGTTTTTCGAGTGGAAACGGGCCCAGAGCTGTTCCACGCGTTCTGGCATGTGTGTCGCGTGTGCGCGTCTTGCTCGCTCTTGGTGTGCGTGTGGTGATGATGGCAGACAGGAGGACTAGCACGCTTTTTCGTGTCACTCAACAAAGCGTCGAAAGTGTGACCGCTTGACTTGAGCGTAATCCGCACCTTAGGTGCCGCGTTGCGGAGCGCTTGCTCATAGCTTTTGACCACCTGGCAGCCAACTTGCCGCTTCGAGCGTCCCAGCATTCAGCTGTGGAGATGGTGAATATTTCGTGGGCGGCGGTGACGACTACATGCCCGCGAAACTGTTTAAGTCGGCCTCGCGAAACTGTTTTCGCGACGCCGACTTCGTCGACGTTGGGCCCGATGCCGAGCTTGAAGCTTCCGAACTGCGGCGGCGATTTGTGGCAGCGCGTCGTCGACTCCGACATGGGAGGGTGGGTGAGACATCTGTTGCGATGGTTTAATTACGGCCGATGATGATGCCAACACTGCGGAACCGTGCACGGATTGGGGCATTGTGAATGAAGTACGTGGCGAGAACGATTTGGAGGAATTGGATTGCGAGAACGACGAAACTTTGGAGTCAGTGCCTCATGCAGCTTATGCCACGGGCCCCGGCGAACAAGCACCCTGCCGTTCTAAATCAACACGAGACCACCCTTATTACTTCTGCTACTCGAAACACGTGCATCACGGACTTTTTGGGGAATAAAAAATTTGTGTTAGAACTCGAAACTTCTTTTAAAAGCTGTATTTCATTTACTACGAACTTCATGATACAGCGAACGGATGCCCCGTCACGCTCAGGTTCGTTATAAGCGGGCTTGGCTATACATATATATATATATATATATATATATATATATATATTTTTTTTGATAAAGCTGTCTATTGAATAACATACCTTGAGACCTTTAGGCAACTTTCGAATTTGTCTCTCAGCTTCCAGATAGCGAGACTCGCAAATATACACGTCGGATTCGGTGATTTCTGTTAGCCGGCCTGCAAAAGTTCCATGACAGATTGCCAGAGCATGCTGGATTCCAACAACACAATAGTCTTACAACATTCTCTCCGAATAATAAGAAAATCACCCGGAGATGTAACACTGTCAGGATATGCAATAAACAAAATGATATTTTACAGAAAGTTGCAATGTTCCCTCATGTCGATGACAAAAGATGAACCTTTCTTAGCGATAATATAACATTTTCAAAAGTACAACCAAGAATCACACAGGTAAAAGGTAACTATCGCTCAAGAAATCATGAGAAAGAAAGCAGAGCGCTAATTGTCATGTTATGTCTAGCATAGGCTTACTGCAGGATGATGCTAGCGCATCTTCCTTTAGGTGAACAGGGGCCTGTAATGAAGCTGGTGCACACCAGCTGGAATCAAGAATCAAGTGGTAATGCTCACAGGTGGTGTAATCTTTGCAGTCGAGCACGCTGCAGCGGCCAATGATGCTAAGCAGAGGATTGGTGTCTTCAATGGAGCTGAGAAACACCTCTTGGCGGTAAAACACCCGCGATGGTTGGTGCTGGATCTCACTCGGCAACACAAACCATGGTCCATGGAAAAATCCATTTCCCCTGCAATGGACGATATGGCAGTAGAGTGAGTGCGTGTCCGCGCTGTGCGAAAGAGCTTGCTGAACTTGTTAATCACCCTAGCGACATCCAGGAATGTGCAGATGCCTTGAGTGAATGAAATCGAGAGAACAGGGGCAATGTGAGCCAGCAATTTTTCTTGTGCGACACTACCAAGAACACTATCTCATACATGACACACAATTATTCCTGTAGTGGTGTCACTAAGCAGTAAGCTTTTAAAAGAAGTCAGAAAAGTGACAGTGGCACTCGTTAAGTATTTGATCATCGATATCGTTCAAGTAAAAAGATAAACCAAGTAAAAAGAATTTCAACTGAGCACAGCTTCCTGCGTGTGCAATACTCACTCTCTGTCCATCCACATTTTGTCGATGCGGCCAATAAGTGTTTTTGAGTGTTCTGTGCGAACGTAGCAGCAGTCCCCTGAAATTATGAAAGAAATTAACACCATTGCACCCTTATCATTTTCAGAGTACACTCCTGACAAGCAATGACTTTTATGCCTAGTAAAATCTTCAATTTCATATACATACAACAGTTGAAGTGCCCAATTACAGTTCATCGCTCTCTTATTTTTTAGAAAATTGAACTCATGTAGTAAGGTCACAGATGCTTATATTAAATAAATAGTGACAAAAAGGAAGAATGCCTATGCGAACGAGAACTTCACTGCAGCTAAGCAATGGTGGTCAATAACGCATTGGTGTCATTGCAGCTAAGCAGCTCCGAAGAGCCATATGCTGCCTATAATGTAGATGCAATAAACTTATAGTGTACTTTATGTTTCATGCAACAAAATGATGACTCACACTACCACTGACAATAAATCATGCACAATATATATATATATATATATATTATGCAAAGTACATAAACAAGTCTGGACACACATCAATTAATTTGGAATTTAAAGTAAAAACTGAGGCAGCGACGTTTTTACTTGATTTCCCAAAATGTGCACCATTACTATCATAGCGTGAATCATACTCCACCTACCTAACTTGAACACTCCCGAAGGAAGATTGAGTTGCTCATAATACACCATGTTTTCCTCCTCACTTGAAACACTCACTGCCACATTCTGAAATGAATCATCATGGTTCACAAAGGTCCCTTCTACAGTAGGCTGAGCATGCGCAACTATACCGACACTTGATAGCAAGCCAAAGAATGCACATGGATGATCTAAAATTTAGAGCATCAAACCTTGAGCTACTACAAACTGTTGAGCAATTTCAATAACTAAAGAATACACAGATAGTGTAAACAGAAGAGCACCGAGTATCAGGCAGCTATAGTAGACGTTCCCAACCATAATGACATCCCATTTTAAAGGTGAACTCTGGCAATTTCCATGTCCATTATATATTCTCTTTGGTACAAATGAGAATGGCTACAGGTAATTTGAATTTCAAAGATTAGTAGCCGATTCACTTATGAATGCGGGCAATGCATCATACTTTGCTTCAAGCAACGGCAGGCCAAATCAAATGGCAATCCTTCTGCAATCGAATAGTTGCCGATATCACTGTCAAGTTCTGAAAGGCTTACACCGCTCGATCCAGCACTGGGTGACATTTGCATTTTCTCTTTTCTAGCCCTACAATCATGTGCACTGTTTTTACACAATGGTGGAACATGACGTGACATCAAACAGAGGTTGCACGAAGCAGTCACCAGTTTTGGTTTTGATACACCATCTCTTGGTTATTTAAAATCAATGACGAGTCTTTGAGAAAACTGAACCAGCCTTGCTGTTATAGGACTGTCAATACTATTTGAAAGCGACAATATCCTAATATGGCAAAAAAATACACTGGAGACCTTCTTTAGAGGGACCCTGCAACACTTTTCCAGCATGGTCAGAAAAAGCTGCCTATCAGTAGTCGAGGCTAATGGGAACATGCGAGTCACACGTTTAGTTAAGCATCCAGCCTGGAATTCGTAATTACCAAAGCCAGCTAGAAATCACTCTGTATTCTCTCTACAAGAAATGCAACACTCCTAAATCACTCTGCCATATACCCACGTCCATGGCTGTTGGCCGATTTTAGCATAGCAAACTGCACGATTACCATGGCTGCCGTGGAAGGCCGCCGAGCGGCCATGCGTGCGCTCAAAATCACGCCCAAAGTATGCCGGGCATTCAAAGAAAAAGTGAAAAAAAAAATGCTCGAAGTCATGACGCAGGCTAATCAAGAGAATCATTTTCTTGGCCCTTTGTCATCCCCATTCCTGCATGGCTTTCAACGTAGCTTTCAGCGTGGCTTTCAGAATGCTTGCTGGTATGAAAATAGAAAGCACTCAAGTGTGCACAAATTTCTGTAACTCTACTCATACATGACGAATTTTAAAAGTTTTTGCGGCAGTCAATTCAAGAGGCCATAAGCTCTTTTAAAGGGCCCTGAAACGTTTTTTTGAAGTTTTGACGGCGTTTACGCTACAGCACCATCAGACCATTTGCACCACACATGTAGTGACACGACGGAACCAAGGCCACTACGGGCAATTATATCATACGCTCCTTCTCCCCTCTGTCTGGCCTCCTCAACTGGTGAGGCACGCTGGCTATTGCAGAGCTTTCATAAGCACACTCGACGATTTGAGCTTTTAGCAGCCTAGACCTCCGAGAACGCATGCTGACAGGTCACACCCAGTCTCGGAAGCCATCACACAGTGCGCCCAGCAGCACGCAAGCCGTCTCGCAACAGAGACAAAGATCGCGGAATGATTCATATCTGCTCTGACAGGTGCCGCCACCCTATTTGCCGATCTTACTTCTGTGCATGCTACAGCCCATGACAGCCAATCAGATCGGCAGCCACCACAGTGACGTTGACTGGCCAGAGCATATCACTCTGTAAATGTGCGTTTAAAAATGCTTTTGGCCGAGTTGCAGCAATCTGCACCGATATGCAGTGATTCGCAGCTTTAAAGCGTAATAAATAACAGTTTACGCAGAGAGCTCAAATCAGTCTCTCAATGAGCCTTAGGACTTGGTCTACTGGCCCAATGTGTTTGTACAATATCCCCAAAGCTGTTTCAGGGTGCCTTTCAATAATGCCACTTCACGACAACTTGGAAATCAGTTGCAGGGCCCCTTTAAGATGGCCAAAGAATGAGCTTTTTATGAAACCCGTTTAATGTGTAGCTGTTTAACTGTCGACAAGAGTTACAATGTGGGCTTGTTGGTGAATAATTTGATATAGCGTGAAGCGAAACATGGACACAAGAAGGCACAGATGTTTGTAGCACATGCACTGATCACACCAATATACACATGCATTGATTACACTAATGTAGATTTTCCTGATGCTTGCTATTACAAATACGACAGCTCTTTTAAGCTAAAGTGCTGATAAAGAGGTTTTCTCAGTATCTTTGAGCTAACTTTAATGGTGGTCCACCGTAGCCTATAACCACAATAACAGTGGACCGCCACGAAACACTGCTTGACAGTCTTCTGACTCACCGGACGAGGCCGGTCGACGACCTTGAACTCCTCTTCAAGGGAGAAGCACATGGAATTGCTGTTGTTGTCTGCAGATCTTTCTGCGGCATCTTTGAACACAGACGGCACTCGCACAGCCGACAAGACCTCTTCTCTGGGCACCAGTTTTGTGTGCTCATTTGGAACAAAGTTCCATATCTAAGTTGTGCAAAGACAAACATCACTTTTTCCTGTTCGTGGTGTCTATGGATGACAGCTTTGGAAAAAACAATAGCAAACTCAAAGCATTTAGGCAATTTTTAATCCTGCAAGTTCACAAAAGTTTACAGAATTCACTTTTTCATCAATGAAGTTAAGCAAACAAACAAACAGGAGGACACTGCCCTATAATAATTTTGGTCTCAGCCTCCACTACTGCTAGTATTAACAATGACAACAATGACGACAACAACAACAACAACAAATATAATAATAATAATATTAATAATAATGATGAGAGCCACTAGAAACAAGCAGTGAAAAAAGTAAAGGGCAACTTGTAAATTGACTATTGTAAATTCTAGAATTCGAATAGACGTAATTCAAATTGAAGCCAATATGCTCCAATGTGCTATGTCATTCTTATAATTGATAACTACCACTGCTTTCAAGTGTATATTTCTTTCTTCTTGTGAATGTAAGAAAATGTAATACATGCCCTGTCTGTGTGAGTGGAAATGTGAATTGCCATAAAACTATCAAAAAATACAAATAATGTGTTTTACAATATAAAGATAGACAAAAGAAAAATAGGATAAAGGGGTTCACCATACAAAGTACAAGACAAAAAGATTGAAGAGTATTAAACAGTGCGTGATTACAGTACTGTAGTCTGTGCATCGAATAGGCTCGAGGATTTCTGCACTAGCATAAGAACATATAGAAACCCAGCAGAGTTAACACTCTTAAAAGACAACTTATTTGCAGGACCAAAACAGCAAGCCAAAGTTGGTCGGTTAAAAACATAATGAAGTGAAACACTTGCGTAGTTTGATCGACAACCTATTCTAAGAGAACTCTACCCTTGATAATTTCACAATCGTAGGCTAATTATTGGAAGAAAAAACGGAGGTCAGTCTTTTTTTTCTAAAATTTTGTGGTGGAATGTAGATGTCAGAGTGACAATGGATTTCAATGTGCTATTTCCTATTTTGGCCTCACTGGCTTCATAACATTTTCTGAACCTCGCTTTGTGAAGTTTCTGGTTCCCATAGCACATACTGTAAATTATATTTACTGATTAAAAGATTATGTGAGCAATAGCAGACGCCTTCAATATTTATGACATCAGAAGGGAGTTTGGAGCAGGAACCTAGAGGCTGCAGCACATGGCACTTTGTTTTTGCTCGTCTTCCTGCTTACCAGGCACATTCTCTCTTGTCAAGTTTTGGTGCTTTGGCATTGTGAAGAGGTGGAATATGAGGCAAACAACAGACAGAGATTCACATAACAGGAATGTTCTTGTTGCTTCTATTCCTATTACGTTTACCTAGTGCTGTTATATCAAAGGTATCGACTTCACTGTTGATACATGATGTAACCATGAAAGATTAAAATTCAACAGCACTTATTGCAAACACTAAAGAGCTTTCATGAGAAGGTTCTGAATTTACATTTTTTATCCAGGACACCATTTATTCTGTTGACTGGACAATGCATGTGCACAATCACTCAAAACTTGGTTATCACGTGATAATGACGACACAGCAAAGAAAATTCAGCCGAGAACTTGCTTTGGACACTCCCATTACTTCATACACTCCCTTTTTGCCCATTCCAATTTCTTGGAAGTGGACAGGCTCTCTCCAGAAAAACTCTTGTTTCCCAGATGCCACCTTGCCAATAAGCTTGCAAAGTGGCAAGAACCTGTCTCAACTGCAACGGCATTTGCAGGGCTGTGAACATCGTGGGCAGCTTACCACTCTAAGGCTGCAATTATGCAGAAATATGAGGTGAATTCTCAGTCTCCCCTTTCACACTTCCCCAACCTGCAGTTTTGCCTTAAGTCCCATGCTGTGACCTACACTAATGTGAAACCACAGGCAACCTGTTGTGACGATAAGCAGCTTATGTGGGAAAGACTCATTCCTGCTTGCACAGATCTCAATTCAAAGTGGTCATGAATCAATTAGAGCTGAGTAGAAATGTTCACTAGTTAAAACTGCCACAAAAGAAAGAGCAGTTCAGTCTAGAGACGTTAAGTCAGATACCCATAGGACCCAAAGTATTTTAAAAAAGGAACAGGCATGGCGAGCTTTTCCAGACTGATGCTAAAGGAGCAACACATACAGTCTCCATGCAAGTTTTGTCATGCACTGGCCAAGCTGCATTAGGCTTCGCCTGTCCAACACAGATGTGATGTCTCTACGAGGGGAAAGTGTGTACAGAATGGTTGTACAAACTAGGGGATACGAGTGGTTACACTTCATTTTTTTCTTGCAACTTTCATCACCACTACAATGTAAAAAATCCACTGGGATGAATGACATGCGAAAAAAAAAAATGCTCAAGCTTCCTCCGCATATACAAATAACGAGGAAGCAAGCAGGCCGCGGCATAAAGCAGTAGCATACTTGGCATGCAGAATGTAGCAGTGATCACAGAGGGCACCAGTTGATGAAGAAAGCACAAGCCAGAAAGAAGAATAATTTTCAATTTTGTGCACATCTACTGATGAGACAAACTTTTGTGGGAAGCGTATGAACATTGCATATGACTGACAAGCTTTGGGTTCAAATCATTCTTACATGTTACATAGAAAGGGCATTGTGTTCTAATAAACTGTTCAGCAGATACACAAGGAAGGTGTGAAATAATTTTGGGTTAATTAAATCATCAGTTAATTAAAATCAAGTTACTTTTATCAGTGCTAATTACTGTAAAAATCACTTGACACAGTGAACACCTCAGTTCACTTGTTTGTGTAGAAACCATTAACTAATCATAAGCATTATCATATCAATGTTAATAAATTGAAACCTCAATATAACAAACCTGGATATAATGAAATATGGGTTACAACCAAGTAGATAAAAAATAGTCTTGCAATAAATATAGTGCTAAGAATAAACCTTTATAACAAATTTTCGGGTATAATAAACTTATTTTCATGTAGGATGCAACTTTGTTATTATGATTTTTGAGTCTAAATACATCACACTGGCACAGAACTAAAAATTTACAGTTCAATATGGATGTGAAAGTTGTGGCAACTAATGAACACTGGTCATGTAGAACTGCGCTATAATCAAGCCAGAGGTTACGTACCTTCACGTTCAGATGATTATGAGGCACACGATTGAAAGCCTTTAAAAGGTTGATAAATATAAATGTGTCAGTTATGAGGTACACATGTGTGATGAATAGCATAACTTTGTAACATGTTCAAACTAAAACATGTGCACCAGGCAATGATGTTCTAACCTGAAACCATGGCAATTTTAAAAGCATTTTTATTTAAAAGCATTTCTAGGTGTATAACATGCCTATGAATATGTAGCAAAAAAAATATGCTAGTAGAATCATGCAGCAGTTGTTAGAGCAAGCGTTAGATACATTCAGCATGCATATCACAAGCAGTAAGGAATGCATTTGAATGGAGCGGCAACAAGCACAACCCTAACATTACAGATGTTGATGACTTTAGCACATCCAGCAACAGCACAATAATTATAGTACATTGCTATTATAAGCAATCACGGCAGGCATGGAAGGCCAGTAAATTACTGGATAGGAGGTGGCATGCACAGGACTAGTTTTTTGGTGACAGACTAAACATCTCACATGAATGCTTGATGAGCAGGCTGGAAGTTTCATCTAAGGCTAGAATACACCCACTTCTAAATAGCAATGATATTTGATTCTTTTGGAGCTAACTTAACACCTGAACATTTTCCACATTATTGTCGCTCTAAACATTACTAATAACAACAGTTACAAGTACACTAAATTATTATGATGGCTTTCATTTGGGCTAGCTGGTGATCTTGCATGTTGAGTGGTTGCAGAAAAAATAAAGTCACAAACGAAGAAAATAAATGCAAAGAAACAAAAAAATTTTAAGAAGGCATTCTATTTTAAATTTGGTTCTGAAAGTTGTAAAAGTATGGCAATGTGGTCCAAGCTATTGGCAGGACCAAAATACCCCACAAATGGGCTTATTTTGCTAGAAAACAAATATATATAGCTTAAAATTGCTTCTTATGCATTTTTGATAGCTTTTCCTGGTGTCAACTTTTTTTTTCATTAGAAGAGGCACCCAGTGGCTCTGTCAGTGCCCTGTTCGCCTGCTTGCCTACCGCGGAGAAACACTAGCATGGCATACGGTGCTGCTCAGAAAGAAGAAAAAGAGAAGTTTAAAACATCTAAACACAACTAAAAAAACTGCAAGGACCTTCTCTTCTGTGACACATGTTTCACGTCCGTCTCAGTGGCATGTTTTACATGGGTGGAATCACTACAATTTGCTTCATAACGCCGGCAATATCCTAGAGGCCTGGGTACTGTGCATACTGTGCATACTGTGCACAGTACTCGGGACTCTAGCGTATTGCATCTATTGAAATGCGACTACTGCCGCCAAGATTGAACCCACGACTTCCGGGTCAGAAGCGAAGCATTGTAACCACTACGACCCCCCCCCCCCCCCACCAGTGGATGACACTAATTTTTGTGATCAAATGTGACTTGGTTCAATGCTGAAACCTCTATTAAACATCCCATCGTAACATAATGTACAGTCTGCCTGGCCTGGCATGTATGTGCCACAGCACCCTTCCCAGAGAGTGGATAAATGTGTGTGCAGCGAGATGCAATCAGTACATGGCACAGAGCAAGCGGGAAGTGGCACCCAATATAAGGGGCTCAATGCAACGTGGTGCTTCTTTGTCATGCACAGAGAGAAGACGCCTTATGAGCCACTAAGACAGCAGTACTCCATGTGCCCTTGACGAACCACGGAGTGCACAATTTCTTTTTCGTTCGCTTGGTTTACCCATGATATGTATTTGCTACCACAGTGTAAGGTACTCTATGCTTCAGGAGAAACTAAAATAAGAAGTAAACAATGTTAACCAAGAAATTGCGATGCATTTGCCAAATTATTCTACTAAAACAATAGTGCCTTGCCTATAAGATATCTTAATTTGGCTTGAAAGTAACTTAGGGTGCATGCTTGTCCGAGTGATTAGGTGCAACCAACCATTTTCTGTGTTTTGATGTAGACAGGGGGACCCCACGTGACGCTGTAGAGGTCAAGAAAGTACACTCAAACATCAATATAATCAATCAGAATAGTATATTGAAGTCTCGGTTATAACGAAATGTAAAACAAATTTTTGGATATAACGAACTTATTCTCGTGTAATATGCAATTTCGTTATAATGAGGTTTGAGTGTATTATTGGCGTCGGAGAACATTTGCGGGGTGTGCGCAATACCCCGACTAACACCCGACGAGGACTACTGTTTGTCACCCCTCTCGCTCTGTTGTCGAGATGCTCTCAATGTGGTTTTAGCTGCTTATACCAGGAATGCTTTGTCTTTTTCTGAGGCGGACACGCTCAAAGCATCTACATCGTTTCATTCTTCACCACCCGCAGGTCCCCTATTTAAAAACAGCGCATTCAGCGCAGCAGCGCACGTAGTCTCAGGCGCTGCCCCACTGTGAGGAGCTAGTTCTTTATGGTATTTAGACGGGCATTTCAAACTGATACAGAATAGTTCTAAAGTAACCATGCGTTAGAACATTTATGATTCAATTTTGGCATTCCCATACACAAAGCTACAAATCACTGTGAAAAAAGTCGCAAAGGAAGCTTTAAGTGTCAAGAATCCTTTAATAAATAGTTTTCCTGCACACAGAGCAAAAAAAAAAAAAATGCCAGCGACAAACCTTAATTTTCTTGAATGCCTTGGCCTTTGCGGAGTAGCGGGATTCACATACGTACACATCCTTGTCATCAAAACCCTGCATAAAACAAATCTAAAATAAGGATGTCGCTTACCCCAAGTCTCTAGCCAGAGAGACTTCCTATGCTGTATAAAATTGCATGCCACTACAAAGACTTGTGGAAAGAGCAGGATCTTGCTACACCAATCTGCGCATACCTCTGGTTTACTTTTGAAGTAATCCTTGACTGGCATGACATAGCACTTGCCCAAAACCTGGTTCACTGGGATGGAGTTATAATTGTCACTTTTGAATACTTCCTGCAAGAAAAATAAGGTATGGAGAGTGTTCACTTTTACTAAAACTATAATAATGCACAGTACAATTCTGAATTGCTATGTTGATGTGCTTGCGAATTAGTAAAGGATGTTTTGCCCTCGCTTATAAATCAGATATTGCAGAAAACCCTACAGTAGAAGCACTACTACTCCCCCCCAAAAAAATGACTACCATGAATGACCACTGTGCAGATTGTAATGTACAGGGTAATCTAGTAAAAGTTTCTAGTGGATAATTCCTTCTATACTACTAAGTAGGGTCGCCACCTGTACGGTTTTAGACTGGCTTGGCCAATTTTTTAGACTGCAGGCTGCTTGCTGGTCCGCACCCACAATCGTTGGCTTTTTATTTTTTTCAGAAAAGTAAACAAAGCATCATTCTATCAAGGGTACTTTTATGCCAGAAATTAGACTAGTACGTTAGCTCGTTCAGTATACCATTTTTGTTTGTACATCAGGTTTATTTGGCTCAAGGAAAGCAATGTTACATTACATGACACTGCATGCGAAAGACCTTACGTGGCGTCTAACGTTCAACACTAATTGAATTTCCTGGTAGCTTATTACTCCCCCCCCCCCCTTATTTTCTGTTCAAAAAAAAAAAAAGTTTCAACCCCACTACTAAGCATTCTAAGCATTAAAGTTCCCTCTAAAAAGAAAACCTTCTCTCCGCGTAGAAGCGACCACACTAACCTTTTGTAGGAATTTTCTCGATGCCAAATGGAATGTTTCATTTGGTCGGTAAAACCAGCAGCCGTAGAGCCACTGCTCACCGCTTTTATCCCTCCAAAGGCGGTCAACATTTGTGATATGAGGCTGCATTCCCTTTTCACTGAAAAAGCCAACATGACAGCTAAGAAAATCGGAGAGGTACAGCAGCATGCATGTCTCCCTTCAATGAGTCTGCTAGCAGTTTCAGCTAACACCTGCACATATTATTTATGGGCATGTCTATCTCTCTATAACATTAAAAAATCTAGGTGTGCGGTGAAAATAAATACAGAAGAGCTACATTCATGCAAAGTAACTGGCCTTGTCTACTAATTAGGTGTGTTTTTGAAACATTTACTTAACAGGAAAACTAGGGGTCAGGACGAAAAATTTTGTTTCAAAAATTCCCAAGTTAACTGACAAACTTCAGATCACTGAGAGTAATAAAAGACATTTTTTACTGCATTTGCAGGGAATGGTTAATTAATAGAAAAAAAAAAGATATTGTAAAATATAATTTTCATCTCCACTAACTTGCAAAGAGACCACCACTATGATAGTGTTTTTGCAAGTTAGTGGAGCAAAGGCTGTGAGACAAGAGATAGAGACCGCAAGCATTTTGCCACTGACTGCAAAGGCTGAGTATTGACTACCATGACAGTATACTTTGCAATAGCCCCTACTGTGGCAGACGATGCAGTGGATCTAGTGATTGCATACCTCGGCTCAATGTAGACAAAGTCACCAACGTGAATGACTATCCCTTTGTGCTCCATGCTGTCCGATGAGGACATCTCATTGCACTTCTCTTCCTCCTACATTTCGAAGAAAAGTAATGCAAGTCAGAGTGTGCAAGTATACTGCGAAGTTATAAACAAAGTTGTCTCACCTAGTCAGACTAGGTGGAAACAGGGTGGTCAAGAGAATAGTCAAATAAATCGAAAAGCCACACGGAAAGGGAGGCAGCACAGTAATCATTGCAATGATCACAACACCAATAGAAGCGGGCAACGCGGTACCACCTTTCGGACTTCCTGACTCTTTCTCTCGGCATCGGCCTCGGCGGCTGCTTCCTGCTGTTCCTGAGGCAACTTCTGAGCACGCAGCAAGTCTACACTTTCGGTCAGTTCCTGCTGGGTGTAGCTGAGCGCTGGACTCTGCAAGATGTCTCCCTGGCCACACAACTCATCTCGCAGGCGAATGAAATAGGACTGCGACAGAGAAATAGAAGGATGAGATGCCTATCCTCAGCTTTGTCCAACTACGTTGTGCAATCAGTAAAACAAAAATAAGTTCAAAGCAGGTCAGTTAATTCACAGATTTATCAAATATGTACTTTGCTGTACAACAGTTTCAAGAGGAACACATGTGCTAACAGGGCCAATCATTACACCAGGAATGAGCGATGTAGTTCCAAGCAAGCACAGTGTAGAAGCTTCAAAGTGGCTATGCACATAGTCAAGTCTGTCCCATAATGAGGCTTTGAGGAACTTTTGCTGCAGAAGTTTTAGGTGAAAGAGCTTTCAAGTAGACCCATGGGCAATGAAAAAACAAAGACTAATAAGACTAGCAACGTCATAAATTGTGCTACGGCAAATGAAAAGTGCTGTTCACCACCATTAGGCTTATCTACAGTTGCAGCAAGGGATCAATCAGCTATACATATCAGGCTACCTGGTGACAGCACCAGTGATAACAACTGATAATGCCTCTCTCACCGTATTTATTGAAACATTTAAATGCTGATATTTATAAAATGTTGTTGAATGTTTATTTATTTATTCATAGATACTGCGATCTTTCTTCAAGATCTTAGCAGCGTGATACGTAACAGGTGAACACCACAGAAAAGTATGGATGGAAAACGAGCATATAAAAATCTTTATGCACGTGCTTTCAAGAAAAATAAAGAGGGCAAGTGACGCTATTCTAACAAACTTCAAATCGAACAAGGAATCCGTTAGCACAAGTAAAAAAGAAAAGGAAAAAAATCACATGAAACATCTCAGCTAGACAAGGAAACTGATTGCTACTGAAGGTGTGACTCAAATTGCGATGGTGAGTTCTGTGTCACAGTTTTATCAGGCAGTTTGGTCCAATCGACGATCGTTCTAGAGAAGAAAGAGTACTTGAAACAGTTGACATGTGTAGTGAATAGAGTAACAGCTAATGAGTGTGAGTGCCTGGTAGCGTACCTTGTCGTATATGCAAGATGTGATTTTCTGATGAACACTAGAACACATGAACAAGCACTAATGTAATGCACAAGTTAACTACCTAGCTTGCTGGTATACACCTACATAATGCATACCTACCGGTGATGAACAACAAATCAAGAACAGCACTTCGCACGATGAAAATACATCTATAAAATTTCAGGGAATGTAAGCTTCTACCTGGAGTTCAACAGAATCCTCAAATGCTTGGGAGTCGGTGCGGCTTATCCGTCGAGCTCGGTCAAACACATCAAACACGTCCTCTTGAAAGCGGTCCAGACGCAAGTAGCAACCCTGAAAGGTACCAAGAGTGTATCAGAGTAACAGACTCGCAGCTAAATAAAACATGACAATTCGGGCAATCTGACACATTCCCGGCAAACACGATTTCTAGTTTCTATATGCTCATGCAAAGAACTATGAAAATAACTGTGTTCGGATCACATAATCACGCTTCCATACAGTGATTGATTGATATGTGAGGTTTAACGTCCCAAAGCCACCATATGATTTTAAGAGGCGGCATAGTGGAGGGCTCCGGATAGAGTCGAAACCCGGAATAACGAAATCGCCGAGGAAACAAATTTCGTTTTTGCGAGAATTTCGTTGCCGCGAGTATGAGACATAAAAACAGTGATACGGCCAGCAGAACAAAAATTTATTGCCAGGTCAACTTTGTCAACCCTTGCCATGAAACAACTTCAAAGCTCTCCCTTCGCACTGGAAAAAGTGGTCCATTGCTATGTCGTCGTCATGTGCGCCGAAGAAGGAGCGAAGGGTGTCCAGCGCATCCAAAACAACCCGCGGATTGGGTTTCTTCGCGTGCGTCTCTTCTTAGTCCTCGGTGTCGTCAGCTTCGTGCACGCTTTCAATAATGGCCTCGTTGCTCACTTCCTCGTACACGACTACATCGTCATCAGCGCAAATGAACGCATCAACGGTGAGTTAATCTAGGATGTCAATGTCGATGGCTCGAAGTCTTCCCTTCGTCGTTTTGATTGATTCCAACTGTTAGTGTTGCTCCGGCCTGTTCAGCTCGTCTGATGGCGCCATCTGCACTCCGGCATGATCATTTGCCATCGCCTGCTGCAGTGTGGCCAGGCATGTTGCCGCATACAGACCCCATCGCCGATTTAAGTAAACAAAAATGGCGGCACCTACGCTAGCGCGGCAAAAGCAGACGTTTAGAAATTTCGAGTGCGCATAACAGGCATACGAGAATATTTTAGACAGTTAACCTTTGGCGGGAGGGTAAAATAAGGTCCGCACCATGGTAGAAAATTTGTTAATGCGGGATCGCTGTCCAAAACACTTCGTTGCCGCGAGATACGTAATACATGGGCTTCTATGAACGTTCGCCGGGGATCCGGAAATATTTCGTTGCCGCAAGGATTTCGTACTCGTGAGGTTTCGTTATTCCAGGTTTCGACTGTATTTAAACCACCCGAGGTTTTTTAACGTGCACCTAAAGCCCACGGGCCTACAGCATTTTTGCCTCCATCGAAAATGCAGCCGCCCCAGCTGAGATTTGAACCCGCGGACTGTAGGTCCGCAGCCGAGTACCTTAGCCACTAGACCACCCCAGCGGGGCGTGCTTTGCACCACCATGACATTCTAATCGTGCAATTAAGGATACACGTAAAGTGAAAATGCAGTTCACGCATTCCTACAGAGCATTTTTTACTAAATATGTTGATGTTCCAAAGTTAGACAGGCCCACTCATTGCTCACTTTCAACTTTAAAGATCACAAAACTAATTTAGACTAGTAAATTATTATAACTGTATTGCTGTTAATCCTGCATTCGGATTCATTACTAAAAAAGAAAATGAAGATCAAAGTTAATTTGAACTACCTGCCAAAACCACAACACCAGTAATTCAATGTTCCATCACAAACTTCAAAGATTTTAAAAGCTTGCATGTCACTGCCTCATGCACACTGTAAATTACGTTAACCGATAAACTATGTAGGCACAATTTTACAGCATTAAAATATATAACATTACAGTAACCATATTAAACTAGTGCAAGAACTCTAATAGCATTGTTAACTAGGCTTGTGCAAATATTCGAATGCTATGAATATTGAAATATTGCTGCATTCGAATTCACTTCAATTCAATTTTGAATTCTTGAAAAGGTGAAAGTATTTGAAATTAACAAATAAATATTTTTTATTTGCATGTAACTCTCTGTAAAGGTGCTTTCACTGCAGTAGAGGAGTGCTAAACCATGAAAGCATCTAATCAAGTGTGTAACCTTTTGTAGGAGTTGTTTCAATGCTGTGAAAGGGTGCTACGCCGTGAAAACACCTATGCAGGGGAAATCCACACTGTCGAAAAGCCCTACTTCAAGGTTTAAAGGACACTAAAGTCAAATAACAATTTAAGTCAGAGTGAAAGCTCAATGTATGACGTCTAAAACAACAATATTATCAACAGTAGTGTCCTGCTTACTGAGAAATTATTGTAAATGCACGAGAACCCATGCGCCATGAGTAGGAAATTCGAAAAATAATCTCGATTATGTCAGACTTACTGCCTACAATTAATCACTAGTAATCGAACTAGTTGCACTAAATAAAGAACCTTCCATGCATCAAGAGAATTAATAAAATGCTGCTTGTTCCTTTCTGTTTGAATCATGCAAAAAAAAAAAAAGAATCGCCAGATATTACTATAGAGAATGTGCAAGTGGTTCAAAAATTCAACTTTCGCCTGGTTAAACTGGACAGGTCATGCGATTTAGTGGGTCCCAGTTGAACCAAGCACGTCTGCCATCTTAGAGGTCATGGCAAGAAATTGTTCATTAGCCATTGCTGCTGTGGCTTCCACTAGTTTTGCTCAGCTGCTACTAGTGTCGGCGGCTGCATAGTAAAGCCGGGCAACGTTGTGCACGGGAGCATTGACGCGAGAGTTTCCACTTGAGGCATGTAATTTGAATTGTGCAAATGCAATGCGGACCACTAAAATGTTTTTATTTCAAAACAAGCACTTCCTTGGCACAAAAGTAACACAACGAGGTTTCTGGACCGTTATTTCAGCAATCAACATCGACTTAATATTTGCCTTTAGTGTCCTTTTAAATAAACGTATTACCTTCGTACTGGTTCACCATTTTTTTTTTAGTTTAAAAGCTCACTATTTGTTTTAAAAATAGAATTAAAAATTTTTAAATGCATAATAGTTATGAGGTTATCACTTGCACTCTACCGAAAGTCAAATCCCGCCACTATTCAAAATTGTCTCTTCTTCCTTTGAACCAAAAAGAATGGCACAGAGGCCTTGTTTAAATTAATATATATATATATATATATATATATATATATATATATATATATATATATATATATATATATATATATATATATATATATATATATTGTGGGGGTGCTGACACCACCCCTGTAAAGTTGTCTGCGCCGCGTGGCACACGTGTCTCGCCCCAGGGCGTTGTTTCGGTGGTGACCACCGCCGGGCGATAGATGGCGTTGTGTTCGCTTTGAGTACCACTGGTGGTAGAGTGGTAGCGCCGACGGTGGCCCCTGGCGGAAGGGAGGCCTTGGTGGCGGGCGAGCGTTTAGCGGGCCTCTTCTGCGCGTGGCGGCTGCCGCGGACGGTTGTCTGTCGCGTGGGCCCCCCGGTGCTCGGCACCGCGGGCTTCGCGCCGGGGTCCCACGTGGAAGGTCAGGCGTTGGCGACGCCGCCTTGGGTATGTGCTAGTGTGTTGGGTGTGTGTTTATCATGTTATTGTGTAGTTAGTGTGTCACTGCGTTATGTTGTTTGTATGGTTTAGTGTTAATTGAAATTGTATCATTCGGCGGACGATATCGTCGTCTAAATTAGCTAATAAATGTATGTTGTTGTGTGTTTTGTACCGACCGCGTCAACTGTGTCCGTTCACTCCGAGAGCGTGGCGTGGCGAAGCGCGCGTTCGCCGCGCCGAGACCCCCACACTGGCTGCCCAACGGGGAGCTCTTGGAGAGTCGGACGACAGTTTTTGCGGTGCAGTACAGTGATTTTGTTAGAGCCGGAGTAGAGTAGGCCTAGGGGGGACTTCTTTGCTAGCGTCGGCGGTGTGCTTTGTTGAGAGCGAGGAGATCGGTTTGTAACGTGTTTGAAGTTGTCGGCAGGTTGAGTTTTTATTATTTTTTTTGCTCGCAAGTGTTGTTCTTCTTTGTTGTTGTTAGTTTTCAAAAACGTCGTTGAATTAGGACGAGAGCCATGCGGTCCGCATCCTGGGGTGAGCAAGGCCTAGAGCACGTGGTTTGTAGGCCAGGCCCGAAGCGAGTGAGTACGGAAGCCTCGTGGGTGGTCCGATTTTCTGTAAATAGCTTCTTCTATATCTTTGGGCTCAGGGAGCCGGGCGTCGTTGCTGACTTGTATTGCGGCTCAACGCCGAGGCGTCGTGACACCGCCCGGGGCGGTGGACGCCGGTCGCTCGGTAAGCTGCTGTGTGCGGCGAGCGATAGGGCCACCTCACAGAGTGGACGTTTCCTCGCGGCTGCCTCTTCTGCGCCTAGGCTGGGTGCTGGGTGGATGCCGGTTGTTGCCGTGCGACTCATTAGGCCTAAGGCTCTACGCAGCCGCCTGTCGCACGTGGCACAGCTAGGTGGATCGTGGCGTTGAGGTGTTGCGCTCCGCTTCCCTCACTTTTTTTTTCCTTGTGAGCACGAGTTAGGAAAAGTGATTTTTGTTTTTATTTTGATGGGCGTCTCGGCCGCCACCGATGTATTAGCTAGCAGTACTGACCAACGTACCACGTGGACGAAAAACTCGGAAGCTTCCTTCCCGAGGACCTGCTCGATTGTTTTCTTTCAAGCTTTTTTTGTTGTTATTTATGTATTCTGCGGGAGGGATGTCATCCACGGCCGCCGGCTGTCCTGCACATCGTCAGCGTCGCTGGCCAGGAATGCGGTCGTGAGGTCGGGCGATGGAGATGCCTGGGACCTGCGCAACTGCCTGCAGTCCGGTGCCCTCGCGAGTGCTGGTCGCAACCGGAAGACGTGTCGGCGCTAGCGACGGATCATCGCGCCGACGGCAACGTTGCTGTTGCGGGGCCGGTACTCGGGTGAAGTCTAGCCGGACAGTGCAGCAGTGTCGACCAGCGGCGGTGTCGTGGTGCAAGGACATTATGGTCGTGCGATATCATTTTTTTTGTTAAAGCTTGTGTAGCTAATTTTTTATTCCGGGATATGGTTTGATTTAAGGTTGGGGGAATGTGGGGGTGCTGACACCCCCCCTGTAAAGTTGTCTGCGCCGCGTGGCACACGTGTCTCGCCCCAGGGCGTTGTTTCGGTGGTGACCACCGCCGGGCGATAGATGGCGTTGTGTTCGCTTTGAGTACCACTGGTGGTAGAGTGGTAGCGCCGACGGTGGCCCCTGGCGGAAGGGAGGCCTTGGTGGCGGGCGAGCGTTTAGCGGGCCTCTTCTGCGCGTGGCGGCTGCCGCGGACGGTTGTCTGTCGCGTGGGCCCCCCGGTGCTCGGCACCGCGGGCTTCGCGCCGGGGTCCCACGTGGAAGGTCAGGCGTTGGCGATGCCACCTTGGGTATGTGCTAGTGTGTTGGGTGTGTGTTTATCATGTTATTGTGTAGTTAGTGTGTCACTGCGTTATGTTGTTTGTATGGTTTAGTGTTAATTGAAATTGTATCATTCGGCGGACGATATCGTCGTCTAAATTAGCTAATAAATGTATGTTGTTGTGTGTTTTGTACCGACCGCGTCAACTGTGTCCGTTCACTCCGAGAGCGTGGCGTGGTGAAGCGCGCGTTCGCCGCGCCGAGACCCCCACAATATATATATATATATATATAGATAGATTATGCAGGTTATTGGGTCATGACAAGTATGCCCATTTGTCTTTCGTAAAATGTGATATATACAATTCAAATTTAATTCAAAATTATTCAACCACAAGCACTATTCACTTAAACTCCCTTTGAACCTAAAATTCACTATTTACATAAGCGCATTGTTAACCTATCTTTTCTTTTCACTATTTTTTCTTTGCTTATAATTTTTCTTATAGCAGCAAGACTGGAGTATTAAAGTTAAAATGTAGAAGGGTGCTTTTACCATTACAAATGAAATCATTTTCTCCCAATTTTGTCCCTTTAAAAACTTTTCTTGAGCATATTATACAAATTCTCAAAATGTTCCCAGAAATTCGCATGTTCACTAAAATAAGTTTCAAGTAAAAAAGTAAAAAAGAAAGATGAGAGGACAGCATTTTCTCAAGCAAGGAACAATGAAGAACATCCCATGCTTTACTAAACGCGTTTTGTGATAAAGCTGACAATCAAGAAAAGAAGTAACATACCCTGTCCAATTTTCGCTTTATAATATCCAGCGTCAGGGGCCTCCTGTAATGCACATAGCTGTGTTATACAGTTCAAAGGTTTCAGGCGTCTAAATCAAGCACTACAGAGGCACAACCACCTTAATGTAGAGCATACCTATCGTCGGAGCCATCAACGCCGACCACCTGCTGCCCTGATTCAGCAGCAGACTCCGACAGTTCAACCAAGGAATCGCTGTAGCAGCGCCCTTCTTCGTCCTGAGATCAGATTAGGGAGCAAGTATTGGCTAGCTTAAATCACAACAACTACAAAGTAAAAAAAAACATAATGTGTGCGCTTTTATGTCCCAAAACCCTGGTGTGATTATGAGAAACGCCGTAGTGGATGGCTCCCGAAATTTTGACAATCCGGTATTCTTTAAGGTGCACCAACATTGCACATTCCACAGCCCACTAGCATTTTGCCTCAATCAAAATGCAAATGCCGTGTCTGGGATCGAACCCATGACCTTCAGATTAGCGGCCAAGCACCCTAGCCACTGATCTACTGAGGCGGACATACAAAGTAAAAGACACCGATAGAACAGGTACATGCAATAGCAACCACAGCATGCGCTAAGCGGAAGCCATAGATCAGGGATACGTATTCTGGCTTGATCAGTTTCACAGACGCCATTTTCAGGGAATGCTGACTGGCTAAAATGGAAGGCGGAATTCAATCAGGGCCCTTCTACACCAACTCGAATTGTTGCCGGTCGATTACTAACAATTTGCAGCTCAGGGTCAGACTATCTGACTACATGGACATTAAAAAAAAACAGATAAAACACATTAGGATACAAAAACTCATTAAGGCAAGAAACATACATATGAGCAAATTTGTTTTATGATAACTGATTTTTTGAAGAAAACAATGCATTCCAGGGTTTTATGTGGCAAAATCGTGCAACAATTATAATTCAAGCTGCAAGTTTAGGATTGAGAAATCATTCCGACCATGAGTAGTTATTTAGCGCGCACCCAAATTTAAGCACAATAGCACTACTATTCTATTTTGCCCACATCAGGTGCAGTCAACCCGTCCAGGAATTGAACCTGTGTCTTCAAGTTAGCTACCACGGCATATCTTGAGCTGTTTTCTACCTTCTTCGACCTTATAACCCCTCTAAAAGAAAAAAGTCAAAGGGGAACTCGTAGGGACACCTGCCTGGTGGTTGTAGACAGAGATGAACAAGTTGGTCAGCAGCTCTTGGACGAGGCCCCGGACATCAGGCACTCCACCGTCTTCCAGCTCCTCACTGCTCAGCTCCATCTTCGTCTGCAGGGCTATCCTCTGCAAGATCAGCGCGTCCTGCAGAGAGGAAATACGATTTTAACAGATGTTCCAGGACCCTTGCCTTATCGAGAAAATGGGGCCACAAAAGGCAGAAGCTGCCAGTGTAAACTAAGCAACAGTAGAATTCTGAAACAATTTTTCATAGATGATGAAGAGAGAAAAACAGCAGGGGACACGTTCATAGACCAAGCAGCTGACTTTGCACTTTAATATACTGAAACTTCATTAATTAGAATTGGAAAGATAAGAAAGTAATATAAGTAATACCAAGTAGAAATCAAACAGAGCTGCCTTCAAAAATAGGACTGAATTATATATGCATCCTAAAATGTAATATGCAGAGTCACAGAGTGCTAGTGCTGTCTTAACTCTGAATTTTTACAAGCTAGAATTAAGAATTGCTGAGTAAGTACAGCTAATTCATGTGGGAACACAAAACAATGGTTAAGCACACTCGTACTGACCTGTTGCCCACTACTATGCAACATGGCATAACATGGAAGTGCCACAATCACCTTGTTTAGACTCACATTCACTCTTTGTCTCACTTCTGGAGGCAAGCAATACTTCAAATTATGAAATCAGCAATCTATTTGTCTAGTCTAAAAATGTGAAAAATTACATTTAGATTGGGACATTTTTACTTAAATCTACTTTTTATTTGGAACTGATAACCCTACTAATGTACTATACAGTTGGCCTGCCTAGATGTTCCTGTACAACGCTTGTATTGCAGCAACACTTAATGCAAGTTTACCGTACAGCACAAAGTCACAAGCACACAAAGAAAATTCACATAGCAGAGAAAGAGAAAGAAGGAAAGAAAGAAGATCAATCACCTTGTAGATCTGCGAGTCTGGCTCGTTGTACTTGCACGCATTGTCGAAGAGCAGCACAAAATCGGCCAGGAGATCATCCATGGACTCATACTGGTTGTACTTGAGTAGACGAGCAGCTATCCTCTCCATGTCAATAGGCTTCTTGATTACCTCGTAGTAATCAGGATACTCCTTCAGAGGGCCAAGAGAGGAAGTTATTAGGAAGCAACGTACCCTAACTGTCGCTGTGGCAAGTTTTAAAAACAAGAGAGATACCACGTACCGACCGGGAGGGCAACTTCATAAAAATGACAGAAAGCTTGCGGCCCTTGGCATCTGTGTAATCCTTGATGGTATCATAAAGAACGCGAAGCTTGTGGTTGCGGCCCTTGTTTCTGCAATCGCCATGCATACACAAGTGAGGTGGAATTGAAGAAAACCCATTAGCACCGACCTTTCTTAGGGTTATCACATGCATAATTTCCCTAAAGTTTAATAAAGCACACCTCAAACTGTTACATGAACGCACACCATAGTGCTCAGTATGTGCAACAAGGTGCCTATGGTCGGGGGCACCCTGAGCCATAACAGAGACACCGGTAAATGGTAAAGTGGTTGACAAAAAGTATCCGTGATAGAAATAGTGTTTATTTCAATAATTCACTTATTTTCATGCTGCCTGACAGTGCTGGTGCCAGTTAAACAACAGACACCTTGTTGCAGCCAGTTTTGGTGATGTGATCTTGCATTACTGGCACCCACAATGCACAGTACAGTACACCGATAATAAAACAGTCTAGTAGTGACTGACTGCACTCAGTTTAGAAGCAAAGATCATGGCAATGATTCTTTTACAAACAGACGATCTCCAAATGCCTCACAGCAGGCATATTATAAGCTTATAAAAGCTTACTGCAGAATCCCAAGCAAACGCCCCCCCCCCCCCCTGATGAAAGAAAACTTGACAAGATTTGGAGGAGATCCCTAGCTATGTTATGAATTAAAATTAAACAAGATGGAAGAGCCGCTAAAAAAAGAATGCACACCATGCTTTTAATGCAATGCTTTGCTAAATACCCATGCAATCACTGTTTTCATTTATTCTCGTCAGGCGAAGAAAAACAGTGAATGACAAAGTAAACATGTGAATGCGAGGTTCACTGATCCACCGAGAGGCACCTGGGAAAGCGAAAATGGTGGAAGGGCAGAAGGGGCATATATTTGAAATTTCCCAAATAAAAAAGGGGGGGGGGGGCACTTACTCACAAATTTCCATACATTTCTCAAGTAAGTTAGTTTGAATTCACCGTAAAAAAATAATGATAATAAAGGTTAAGTACCCACACAGACTCGGGTGAATGGCGAGAAAAGAGCAAAAGACATGCAACCAGAAAGAGCCAGGGCAAAAAGTCGAGAAAGCGTAACCATTCTCACCGTCTAGGTCGTGGCACGGCACGTGGCGTCATTGGGTCATACAAAGAGCCCAGCTCGCGGATTTTGTCTAAGAGAGCACGCTCCAGAGTGTCAGCATCGCGGTAGATCTGGGAACCCTCTTCGTTGTACAGCCGACAGTTGGAGAACATGAGCTTTACGTCAGTCACCATGGATTCCTCAGATGAATACTGCACCGTAACACAAAGCAGTCCACATCGTTGTACCACTGGAAGTGAACTGCTAAACAGGGCTAAGATGCTTTTCTGCGTACTGCTGGCACACATTTAGCTGTTCAGAAACCGGAATACACTAGGTAACTTAGTATAAACTGACAGAACAGTCAACAAGAATCCTTTCATGCTACACAAAACAATAAAAGACTTTGAAAGCTACCAGGTTGAGAATACTTAATGCAGAGCATGTTTCTAATAATCCATTACTTCTTAGCATAAGTGGTGAACGAACTAGCAAAATCTAGTATTAGCAACCCATCTGTCAGTTTCTAGTAATCGACTACCTTAAGTATTTCTGTCGATACAACTGTTTCGCAACTGATATTAACATGGCCAGCTTGGTGCCTATGAAACTCCGGGTTTATTAAACAGCATCATAATAAAGAAGAAATAAAATTCTGGGGGCAACAAGTACAAACATGTCAATTCCCGGTTCAGTGCTGAAGTGACAGAGAAAATGCTACGCATACCTTATTGTTCTTGACATTCTCGTGGATTGTCTTCATATCGATTGGGTTCGTGATGACCTCATAGTAGTCTGGGTAGTCCTTACGCGAGGGCTTCTCCATAAAAATGGAAATTAGTGGACGCCCCACCTCGTCCTGCAAGAGAAAATAGCCAACAACCCGCATGACCATTTCTTATGCCTAGTGCTGTCCTTCAAGGCAGAAATGACTGTTTGTAGAATTGTCAAAAAAATATTTAACAAACATTTAAACTGAGCATCTGCAATGGAGAAAGAGGGTTGGAAAGGAAGAATCATAGCAATGATGACATTGGCATAGCTGCAAATGCTTGCAGTGCTTACTATAGCTGGAAGAATAAAAAAGTCTTTCTTCAGTTACCTATTTCAAAAGAAATCTTGCTTAAAGGATCAGGAGACCTTAAAGAGATTGCTTCGTCCAACTAAGCTGGACTCGACCTATATGCAGCACTAAAGACACAAGCTTTAGATGAGTAGAGTTCATACAGTTGCGAGTTAGTTTTGCATGGTTTTTAGACATAGGTAAAAACAAAGACGAAAAAGAACATACTTCAGAACAAGGTCTTCCAAACAAATAAGGCCAGTGCAAGATATGCTGAACTAAGCGACGTGATGTCTTTAGTAGGCTTGTGTGAATACTGAATTTCAGGTATGAAGAGAAGAGAATTCGAACCGAATAGTAATTTTCGTCGAATAATTTCAAATTGAATTTAAATAGAATTTATGTCGTATAAAAAAAAATGGCCATATTTATGATGATCTAACTAACCCGACAATATCTATTTTTTTAAAACAAGGCCTCTATGCAAGAGCTTTCTTTTTTTTTTCCCTATTCAAAGGAAGTCGAAACAACTCTTAGAAGTAGCAGGACTTGATTTTCAGTGGGATCGAAGTGATAACCTGTAAAATACATAACATTATTTATTGCAGCTAGAGTGTATAAGCCAGCAAAACAAGCTTTCAAGCTTGAAAAATGATCAATCGATTTGAGGATAATATGCTCATTGAAGGGGACCCTGCAACAGTTTTTCAAGAAATGGATTCACTAAAGAAGCTAATTGCCTTATAATTAACTGCCGCATAAATTTGTAGAATCTGTCCAGTATGAGCGGAGTCGCAAAACATGCTGCAATTGCATTCTCTCTTCTCGTCTTAACGAAAGCGCTCGTAGCAAAGCCGGGAGAAATGGCATAGGGAAAGAAAATATGTCACGTGCATGTTGTGATCTTGAGCACTGTTTCTCTCTCTTTTCTTTTTTTGAGTATGCGGCTTTTCAGTGCAATGGCGCATGTATGCATGGACATGTCGCGGCCACCTGCAGCGGCCCCAGTAATGATCGAGCGCCCCATGGTCAAATCAGTCAATGGCTGGTATAATGGCTGTAACTAGCGATTTTTGACATTGTGGCGTCGTTTGCCGAGAGAAGAGAGCATTTTTTATCTGAATTTGAGAATTTATTGTTAATTCCAGGTCCCGTGCTGTGCTATAATATTTAGCTTGCGTGTTCTCGGTAGCCTCAACTACCGATCGGCAGCGTTTTAAAAAAGTGTTGCAGCGCCCCTTTAAACTTGAAGTGGGGCTTTGCGGCAAAGCAAACTTTTTCTATATAGGTGCTTTCACTGCTTAGCACCACTATACTGCAGTGAAACCACCTTTACAAGCGATTACATGCAGTTTGGTATACACCTATTCGTTCATGCCGAATACTTAGCAATATTCGATCATTTAAGTTCGAATCGAAGCAAATTCGAATACTCTACTATGCGTTCGAGTATTGGAAGCATTAGAATATTCGCACAAGCTTAGTTTTTAGCAACAGTGTAGAAACAATAAATCAAGAAACATGCTATGAAAAAGACAAAGTTTCAATTATTGCCAAAGCGGTGCAGAAAAACAAAGCAAGCCAAAGCTAGGCTATGTGAGAAGAGTGTGTATAATTTAATCGGATGGTGTATCGTAGACATTCACAGTAAAATCACCACAAATAGAGACAGCTTACAGTGTAGTTGAGCAGGGTTCGAATGAGAACTTTAAGCCGCTTCTTAAGAGTGGACTCTGTCGATCCAGGAGGCCGCCCTTTTATAGGTGTAGTGTTTGGTGGGGTCGAAACCTTCTTTGATTTGCGACGAGCTTTGTCGCTGTCAGCATCCCCACCATCGCTGTCCGATTCCTGCAGAGAGAGATAAAAAAAAGCAGCATGCAGCACCTATAGCCTCCTTGAAAGCAGATAAGTTTCTCTCACATAGCACGAACCACATAAGCTGCGTAAGAAACACCTGTGCCAAACGTCGTCTTTTTTTTTTTTCAAAAGTTGCATTTTGTTGCTTACCTTCATGTGGATGTTGATGAGTTCCCTAGCTTTTGCCTGCATGACTTTCTGCAGCCTGGTGGCATCCTGGAGAGATGAAATATTTGCAATCCAATATGTGATGAAATCTGAACAATACTGAATCTTCTAAATGCTAAAGTGTACACCACCTGTAAAACGACATAGCAGACTTCCTAAATTTTAAATAAGTGAGTTTATTTATATAGAAAAAAAGTACAGAACAAGTGCATCCCTTAGCATCGCAGGTAATGTATAATAAAAATTACAGTTGGGGAGAGGGGGGTATTGACGACAGGGGAGGGGGGGCTTCTTAGTCATGGACAGAAACAGAACACTTGTGGACACAGCACATTCTAACCCAAAAGCATAACAGTAGAACCCCGGTTATATGACTTTCACAGGACCACTCAAAACCGTCATATAATCGGAAAACTAAGATTATAGGCAGCGGCACTCAGCCTTGCCCAAAACAAAAAAATGGGTACAGACTGCCTGAATAAGCCCACGGCACGACCTTGTGCTTCTGCAAGGAAGGTAGATTAAATAGTTCTTGCCAGTGGCAGCTAATGGCAGCATTACATAGTTGGAGGGAATCCTTATTCTCAACTTCAAAAATCAAATCCAACGCGCATGTTTCTACTGATAAAGTCTGAAAATTGCCTGTGTGAGAAAACAAAACCACAACCGCGTTGGCAATCGCCTCCCATCAGAAGAGTCTGACACAGTGTCATCGCTATCACATAATGGCGACAGACCATGAGAGCTTGTACAGAAAGCCTTCGTGCGGGACTGAGCTGTGCACGTTGTAATTTGTTGGCTTGTGAAATGCAACTAGTGATAGCTGTTATTATGAACGTTGACGTCAAGTGAAAGTCATTTTGCATGGTGAAAACAGCTGGGTCGCGCCCTTACGTGTGTCTAAGCTTGTGACTGCGAGTGCGACGAAGGCTGGAGATCAGCTGTATGTCGACTAATAAAAGTTTCCACGGACTGAAAACGTGAAAATATCTTTTCGGCCGGCTTAAGGGGCCCGGCAAGTAAAGTGTCGATTTTGGTCAAAATATGCGATTTTCTGATTTATTTTTTTTCGTAATCTTCAGACCTTCAACTTCCTTGTTCTAAAATATTACAGCGAAACGTGCGCTACAAATCCCGCAAATAGTGTTTTTGCCGAGGCTAGTCACCGAAAAGTGCGAAAAAAAAGCCCCTGAAACGGTGTTGTTCACGCCGTGCAAACGCGCCAAGTTGTTGACCGTGAGCCCCCATTTTGGCAGCTTTGGAAAGAGGAGAAAGCCGACTTCCCGATGGCCGCGGTCTCGTATTTCGCCGAGTGAAAATAAAAGCGCGAGGAGCAAGTAAAAAAACGAAAACGAAGAACGGCAATTGGCTGTGCGGGTCACGTGGTAGCAGGCGCGACCTCTTACTGGTCAAAGCTACGCCGCGCACCTTGGCAACCTTGGAAGCGCGAGCGCATCTGCGGTCGCCGCGGCGAGAATCATCCGGCGTGCGCTTCGTTTTTTGCCAGTTTGCAGTTTTTGTGATAGTTCGCGTGCTTTTTTACCAAGCTTTGTTTACATCGGTGGTCTCTTCTGAGTGCTTGCTCATAGTGCGGTGCTATGTTGCCGCAAAAAAAGTTCCGGAGCGTCCACAAGTACGGCAAGCGTCAGAAAGCTTGGAACAAAGGGCAGACGACTGCGGCTGCCGTCCCAGTCGCAGTTCCGGACGGAGCATGCTCTTCAAGCGTCACGGAGCCTCTACTCAGACCCTTCGCTGATTGTTGTGGGGCCGAGAGTGTGGAAGGTGCCACATCGTGGTATGTCGGACCGCCGGATGCCGTCGACCGTGATGGACGCTCTCGCGAACCCGATTGCGGTTCGCGTCGGCAGCCGTTGCAACTCCGGGCGTTCGCGCGTCGAACATTCTATCGCGAGTTTTGGCCCAGATTCCGAGCAGTGAATAAATCGCGCAGCGGGCGCAGACAAGGCGGGATGTTTTGGATGCCGTAGCATCGAAGTCCGCTTCAAAGCGGAAGCTCGAGCTTCTGAAGAAAGGCTGCGACGAAAATGATGGTGGTAAGGACTCCACATTCTTCATTGTAAATAAGAAGATGCTGAACAATCTGCTTTCGTCAGCAAAGTGCAACAAGTGCGACGAAGGGTCGATACGCCTCGAGACTACGCACTGCCTTGGACTCGCGGCGAGGATGGAACTTTTTTGTGACAATTGTGGCATAGTGAACAGTGCGTGGTCGTCCCCGAGGTGCTCCGGGCAACAAAAAACGAACCCCTTTGAGGTAAACGTGCGTGCTTTGAGGGCTGTGCAGGCACTTGGCAGAAAACAATCTGCCATAAATGACTTTTTTTTTGCGATGGACATTTCGCATCGAGCACTGCACCACAAGTCCTACCAGAGACTGTAAAAGAAGTACGGCCACCCTGCCACCACATCAGCTGCCACCCGCATTGAAGCAGAAAATGCACAGAAGGTGCATGACAGTTACAAGGACCTAGGAGGAGTGCCAGGCAACATTGACGTCATTTATGACGGCACGTGGATGACGAGGGGGCACAGAAGTCATATTGGCGTGGGCTGTGTAATCGAGCTGTACACAGGCTTGGTCTTGGACCACTGTGTCCTGTCCAACTACTGCCAAGGCTGTGCTATTGGCCCCAAGCCTGGTGACGACAACTATGAGGAGTGGCTTGAGAAACACAAGCCACAGTGTCAAAAGAACACCGATGCTAATGCAGGCCAAATGGAAGTAGAAGCAGCTAGGATCATGTTTGAAAGATCGTTTACCAAGTACAAGCTTCGATACATCAATGTGCTCTGCGACGGTGACAGCCGTACGTACCTTGCCCTCACGCAAGACAAGGTGTATGGCTACATGGTGATCAAGAAACAGGAGTGTGTGAACCATGTGAAAAAAAGAATGGGCACTTCCTTGCGCAACCTTCTTGATGAGCACAAATCCAAAGGCCGAGGACTGAGCATGGGTGGCAAAGGCCGGCTGACACAGGGCCTGATAAAGAAGTTAACGAATTATTATGGCTGGGCCATTAAGAGCCACCCCAACGATGTTCCTGACATGGAGAGGGCCATCATGGCCACTTATTACCATGTAACATCCACAGACCAGGATCCACACCACGACCTGTGCCCAAGTGGGACCGACTCATGGTGCCCGCACAATCAGGCATTGGCCAAGGGAGAGCCGCTGCCGCCTCACAAACATAAACTGCCCTCTCACGTGCAAGTGGCACTGCTGCCAATCTACAAGCGCCTCTCGAACAAAGAGCTCCTTGAAAGGTGTGCGCAGGGAAAAACCCAGAACGCTGTGGAGAGTATGAACAGCGTCATTTGGTCACTCCAGTCCAAGAGCCAGTTCGCCTCCCTTCGGAGTGTGGAAAGTGCAGTTGCAGATGCAGTCTGCCGTTTCAATGGTGGCTGCAAGAGTGCGCTGCAAGAGATCACTGCTCAACTGGGCTTCAATCCAGGAGACTGCTCTTTGCGGCGAGCAGCCGAAAAGGATGCCAAAAGGGTAAAGAGGGCTCAAAAGGCGCATTGTTCCACGACAAAAAAGCGCGAAACTGGGTTGCGCTCCACAGAGGCCGAGGCCACAGCATCTCAGGATTACTGCCCAGGAGGATTCTGAGTGTTTTAGGCATGTTGTGAACTTCCAAACAAGAGTGAACTTTCAAAGTCAGTTTTCTCAACTCTTGATTTTCGCCTATGTGCCTTCGCTAGAACATCTGTCATTTTCTAACAAAGACTGATAGAGTCGTTCCGTTTTTTGCACTAGGCTCAGGAGGCCTTTAGCAGTGCAATAAAGCTTTATCTCTCTTCTTACTCATCATTTAAAATTTTTAGAACACATTTTATAATTACTGTGATGTGTGCGCAAAACAACATCCATGTTTTGGAAATTTTATTTATGGTTACAAGAACTAGAAAAATCAACTAATAGCTTCTTTGCACAAGTTGATGCTTTGGGAACATAATAATATGAAAAAATAATTTCATTTAGCAATAATTATCTCTTTAATTGTGAAGAACATTAATTAGTATAATTATGCTCGTAATTCAAAAAGTACAAAAGGAATTTAAAAACGGTTTTCATATTTGGAATCCTCACAATCATCCACATACACACACCGAATTTCATCACAAACAGTACATTAATAAAAAAATTAGTTTTACTTGCCACGTCCCCCCTTAAGCTATTCTGTGTGGTTATTGCTTGACGAGGTAATGACCCTGGATACGTACACATGCGATCAAAACGTAAGTAGAAGTGCAAGAAACATCCAGGAGAATAAACTTTCCATTCTCACTCTCTACTTTTCTAATCGTCGACCGCTGGGAATGCAAGTTCATATTTTGCTCTCGCGAATATTTGGCCGACATTTAATTCAAGTAAATGCGGTTTTCCTTTCTGGTGGAATATGAAAGCCAACGTAAGATGCGGGATCGTCGTAAAGCAGCGTCATATAACCAAGGTTTTTAATACATTATTTCTATGGAGATTTTGCAGGCACCTAACCGATTCATCGTAAAATGTGGGTCGTCAGGAAACTGGGGCACGTGGGATCAAAGTTTCACTGTACTTTGCATCCTTTCACAGTCAAACCTCGCTAGTTCTGAAAACAGAACAATCCAAACTCATCCTACAGTTCTCACAAGTGTATGTATTACTTATTGTCCCATCTGATCTCTTTACCTGCACTCTATTTGAAATCTCTGAACACACAGGAAAGAAAACGTGACACAAGCAAGCCATAGCAGCATTACCATCAAACTAAGACAAAGTTAAGGAGTGCTGAACAAATATGTTTATTCTTGTGTTTACTGTTGCATGTGACACTGCCTTGGCTACATTTCACTAAACACAGACACAATTAACAACTGTGTTGTTAGGTCTTCACAGCAGTTGAGGCGGGTAAACTAGGTAAATCTGGTTCAGTGCAATGCCCACCATGCAAAAAGAATAAATAAAGCGAAAGTGCCCTGCACAGGGCCGTAAACTAAAGAAAAAAGAACAATGGCAACTAAGAAATTTACTGTCAATTCATTAAATTATCATCAATTCATGCATGACCATAAGCAACAGAAGAGACAGATGTCACCCCTAGCAATGCCCAACGTGCTTATGCTAAAGCTCACCTTGAATATTTTGGAATCTGGGCGATTGTACTTCTTAGCATTCTCAAAAAGGAGATTGAAGTCATCCACCACTTCCACCATGCTTGAATAGCCTTCAGACTGTAGGGAATAGAAAAACAGTTTTTCATTCAACACATGTTTCATTTAACAATGTGCTGAGCTGAAAGAATTTGTAAACGGAAGTTGCTTGCTCAAGATGACTTTTCGACAAGTGAACTTGTTTTCCTCAAAGCTGACACTGAGTTCTAGCCTTGAAAGAGACAAATCCCCTTGATGAAACGTTGGATGGAGCACACAACCCCCGTTTACAGATTACTTCATTGCAAGCTTTCGTCTACCCCTTCCTGTCATTATTGTGTTGAGCTGCGATTCCTCAAAAACATGTTAGGTTTTGCGCACCTTTTTTTTTTGTACTTTAAAGCCATACGACTGCAAGTCATGTTCCTGTAGCTTGGACTGGCACTCTCCAAAACGTATCTGACAAGACGCATAGCCAAAGTGTTTAACACAGCCATTAAGCATATGAACATCAAGTGGCTACAGATATTGAAAAGATGCACCTGAAGCACGAAATTAAACAGCACGAACCTTTATTTTTCCTGCAATCTTGTTGAGAGATATTGGCTGCTTGATTTCTCTGTAGTAATCCGGGTACAGCCTGCAAAGCACCAAACCAGATATTTATGAGTCAATAAATGCAATAGCTATCCAGAAACTTCTCAGAACAAAACCAGGATGTTGTGCTGTGCTACAAACCATCCACTGCCTACACTCGTACAGAAGCATATCAATTGTACAAGACAGTATTAAAATGCATGCAAAGAAACTTTTTGCAAACGCAGTTACGACTTCTTTTCAATTCTGAGTGTATTACAGCCGCTTTACTGCTTGTATTTTATAACTAAATACAGAAAAAACAGCATTATTTGTATCTGCACTGTAACAAAGACATCCCAACTGGTACGTTATCAGATCTGTAGAACTGACCGTTACAAGCAAACTTGAAGATGAGGTAAGTTGTGAACGATAGCGTCCTGCAACTAAATAAAATGTCTTTTTCCGCAGCAAAGTGAACCATATGTGACGGTTCAATTGGAACTTTGACCAAATGCCCATTGATCTTTATATTCAAATAAGAAACAAAGCCACTAATATGCACAATGCTAGGATGACACTGGTTGATAGTGACACAAAGATTTCAACAAAACTCACTTTTTGGATGGTAGCTTGACGAATGGCTCGGCAAGGAAATAGCCTTGGCACTGGTAGTTGCGAACGCCTTCCAGTAGTTGCCACATGGGGCTGTTGACGGGGTCCTCGGAGTTGGATTCATTGTCGCTTTCTTCGGCTGCCGAACCGGCTGCCACTGCTGGTGTTGGCGTTGCTGCTGCCACTGCTGTTGCGACATCCCCATCAGCAGCCGGAGCGACTACTTCTTGCTTTACAACAAGCGGGTCAGCATCCTCATACTTCAATGCGGCTGTAATGGCTGACAGCTTCTGGTGGCTCATTAGACGGCGCGACCTGCAAAGGTTTTGCCAAAAGAAAATTTTGAGAACAGCCGTTATTAGAGCAGCCTTCGGAACTCAAATGTGGTACATACAGAACAAGACACATAAAGCAGTTCAAGTCGCATGGCTGCGGAGTTCTTACAGCCAGGCAATCTGAGCTGGTTCATGTGAAACAGTGTGCACAAATTTGCAATTTTGACAGCTTGCAGGTGCACAGCTTCTGCCATGCATCAAAAAGTGCATCCTTTAAACATATATGTGGGTGAACATTTTAAGCAGATGAACATGAAACAACATGACACATGGTAGCACATGTGTAAGGTTTATGCACATCTGCATTAGCGTAGCATTCAACATTCAGGTCTAAAAGCAAGGAATACAAACAAACAGTTATAGAGCTTTGCACCACATATAAGCTAACATCAGTAAAGAAGGCTGCGTGAGAAGTTAGGAACATACAATGAGAACGTACATAGGAAAAAAGCCCATAACGAAGCAGCATAACTGCACACATGTTACATGTGTGCTATAAAACTTAAAACAAGGCAGAGGTGGCAAATGCAACAAACCGTATTCTCTCGCTGCACTTTCCAGGTGCATTTTTTCTCTGGTCGATCTCCGCTTTTTTTATTCGTATCACTTTCTTCATTGCTGTGGCATCCTGAAAATTACAAAAAGAATAGGCATACCAAAAAGAGGAAGAATGCAAATTGCGAGTGTTGTGATTTCATAAAAACATCACACTTGGGGAAGACTGTAGCTGCTTCACATCACTAGCAGTTACAAACTTTATTAAGCATGCACAAAATGTCTGTTTAGTACGACACTTTTAAAGCTTTCAGGTGTGCCTAATAAAAACTGTATCAGCTTTTGTAAGGCATACTATATATAGTTTTTATAAAGCATACGCAGAGCGAGAAAATGGGAATGAAAACGGAAAGGAAATGGACACTTATAGTTCATAGGTTGATTGCTATGAGGTTACACTAAAAAACTCTTCAGCAGCTGAATCTTCACTTAGCAGTATTTCTAGCAAACACTTGGGGTGTGGCTATTATACAGATAAAAATGTGAAATATTAGCAACTTAGGCAATCCTTTATCAAAGTCTACCTGTTGGCTGTCTACACAGGTTAAAATTACTCATGGCATGTTGCATTAGCCTAATTGTGTGTGTATGCAATAAATAAATAAATCAATATACCACTACCACTATATATATAGTTGAGACTCTCTACAAGTAACGAGAGCACAAAATCCACTGATACACAACTAAGCGTGAGACCAGGGTAAACTGAATTAAGTGTACTTTAACAGGAAGACGACTTTTTTTACTGCCACAGCATACAGGTGCAACATGCACACAAGTGAATTCTATTCCTGTTCCTTTTTTTAAATTTTATTTTACAGTTTGCACTTAAGTTTGGTATTACCACAGCTTTCATGTAAGTTCAGTATTACCACAAGAAGTGATTATTATAAAATGATTACCTTAACCAGCGAGTTTTCACATCATTGAAGAGATAACTGAAATAGCTCAAGAAAACAGTCCCAGAATTTACTCACAACATTCCCATTTCTATGCCACTGCACATTTAAAAGTGTCTGAAGAGTTTGATGTTCTGACATTCAGAAATCTGTACCAAACCAAGCTTTCACACTGTGGTGTGCATGTCGAGGTATTAGTAAGATTTTTCATACCCCTCCTTAGGTTTTCAAAGGGCTCTAAAGTGGCTACAGATTGGTAATAATATGGACACAATCTTTTATTGTGATATGGCATCAAAACATAACACTTACACACCTGTGCAAAAGCCCTAACACACAAAATCTCTGACAAAAGTAAAATGCTCGTAAGGATTACCAGATGCAGGGACCACACCAAAGTAAAGAGATGCTGGCTTCTTGCTTTAAATGTTGCAAAAAAAAAAAACAAGTTAAACACACATACATGTTTACGAATGCGGTGCCAGTAACTGCAGTATGAATAGCTACCTTACAATACAATGCAGCTTGTCGAAGGGCATTCCAGAGGTCTCTTAAAAAATTACCAAATAAATCACTGACAATACATTAAAAGAAAAAAAAACCAACTGCTGTGCGTGCCAACTGAGCATCTGAGCAGTCAGCAAATGAATATCAAGGCAGCAAAAAAAAATAACATACAAAAACTTTCATGCAAAAAAAATAAGTGCTAAAGCTATTATTAGACAGCTTGTTCATAAACATAGGTGCCTTTTCTTTTGACACAACTGCGGCATTTTGCAATATTGGCATTATCCTGGCCATTCTATTTTCCTTTTGATCTCATTTTTAAGGTGCATCCAACATGTACAGAAGACAAACATGTTATTGCTTGACTACGTGTCACATTACTGCCTACTCCAACATCAAGACAGCCTAATGAAGGTGTGGTGATACTAACAGATTCAAATTGTGCTAACTAAGCTCTCAAGATTTCTTTTTAGCTATGACGAATAAGAACAGCTGAACAGCAACGTAAAGCTATACCCAAAGACAAACTCTGTGTGTTCGATCATCCATAGAAGCCTTGCTGCGAAACAGCTGTAAGCTTGGAAAGGTAGCCCATTTCATGCTTTTCAAGTGCCTCAATGGCACTTGATGTTGGTTCGAGTTGAAGTACTCACTTATGCTGAATTCCAACCGCAGGTCCAGAATAGTTCGCTTTATACCAGACAATGCACTCCTATAGCAGGGAGCACTCACACCAAATTCGAATTTAGAACACCCACGCTCTAATGAGAGAAAGCATGGGTGCACCAACGCGCGGGGAAGTACTGGCATTTCTAGAACCAAACCACCGCTTTTCCATTTTAGCAAAAGAGCAAAGATTTTAGTTGCACTCTTATGATGCATTCGTACATGAAACTGAAGTCACCTTATTGAACTAAAATTGAGGACCAAACCAGAGAGCATTTGAGCTTATCAAGAGGCCCAACTTTTCACCTTTTTATTCAAGTGGTCGGTAGCTTTCACTGGAAGGTTCACTAGTTATGACTAGGTTTGGCAAATGGAACAGACAGTTACACACGACTGGAACACAGGTGTAGCAGGATGGAAGAAGGTCTCCAGCTATCAGTAAAGCATGCACTAAGTGCAACTTGTATTCTTTCAAATGCACACACTTGAACAAAAAAAAAAAGCAGAAAATATTGCTCTGGATCTGCCATCCACATTTACCATGGATATAAGCACATGCTGCAACCAGCCACTCACTTCCTTAGTGCTATTCTTTCTTTATCTTGATGTCGTATATAGTATCTATGTATCTTCTGTAAGTAAGACATAAAATCCGAAAATGTACAGAAACAAACCTAAGATGGTGTCGTTATGTCACAGTGCACATGGTTAATTGGAGACACCACATGCCATCTGTGTATTGTAAACATACATTGGTGCAAAAACAAAAAAAAAAGCCGTGAGGTGTGAGCAACAATTTTTCACCACAGCCAGCCCCCTCCCTCATGCCCAAACACGGTACGTACATGCAAAGACACATTCTCTAAAACCATTCTCATCCACAACAGGGCAATCACATGCGTCGATCGATGAAACGGAGTAAAATTGGAAAAAGGGGAGCAAGAGAGGAGCATGCAATCTTTTTTCCTCAATTTGTTTTTGGAATGAAATGAATGACAGTGTCCCCCGGGGAGAGCAAGCAAGAGAGGCCCGCGCACCTTGTATATTAGCGAGCCAGGCTCGTTGAAAGTTCTAGCATTCTTGACCAGAAGCATCAGGTCGCGTTCCAGTTCAGCCAACGAGGTGTAAGTGCCCTCCTGGATGCGTGTCGCTATTATCTTCAAATCCACCGGCTCGGTGATTATCTTGTAATACTCCGGGTACAACTGCAAACAGCCAGAGAGAGGATCAGGAATCTTTTCTCATAGTCTGGAGGTGTCCCCGAGGGTGCCTGAATTTTTTTTGTTTTCCTGAGATGCTATACGGGCGGGTAAAAACTATTTTGTAGTGTTTATTGATTTAAGAAACTGCGACAGAACTAAACAAAGGATATTTTTTGAGGGGGCTCATGTCCGTGTTGAGCTTGACCGAGTAAAGATGATTACGTCCTGGCCTGTATGTTGGATACACTTAGTCGCAACAGAACTACTATGGTGCGATGGTTTATTTGATATGAACTCATACTACACTTCGATAAAAGCATATCTAACAGCACAGCAATATTTCAACACATGCTAATTCCACTGTAATCTGGGATGACCAAGATTATTAAGCAGTCAATCTATGTTTATTTGACTTTGAATGTGAATGGCGGAGTTGCTCAGACTATCCAGTGAACTGAGTCAAACATGAAATGGGAAGAATATTCAAACCGATAGTTGATTCACTTGGTAGTATTTGTCCTATTATAGTATGCTTCTGAGTATTATAATATGCTTCCGACCCTCTTTTTATCAGCTTGAAGTAGGAAACAAGTGTAGAATCTACATTAGAGCTCGAAGACAAAGAAATCTATTGCATCACTAATGCTTCTTTTATGAAAAATAAAGATAGCATGTAAAAAATTCTTGCAGAACTTTACCTTAATAGAATAAAAATTTGTTTAAAATTATGGTAGGTCCATCGTCATCACTTTCTTAATGTCTAAAACCAGATTATGTAGTCTTCAAAACTGTCCATTTGTGCATTTCATATTCTGATTTATAGTGGTGCAACTTGTTGCCATTGGTGTACAAAAGATAATTTTATTTCGTATGATTTTCTACAATCAAAAGCTAAAGGTATCGCGTCACTGTCATGTTACGCAACAACTTGTTCGCTAACTTCCTGTGATGACAACAGCAATGACGCTAGCTTGCGTTGACCTGACAGTGCATTGGTGTTAATGTCATGGACGCAGTTTTGGTTATTGTATTTTACTATACTGCAGACACAATTTCCTGACTAATATCTTGAATGAAGAAAATTCACAGAAAATAACACTTGAGTAATTAATTTGACCATTTGTAGCAAGTTTCTGTTATTGCTTCAAAGCTCACCAAGGACCGTTGAAAATAGTGCTTCCAATGAGGAGATGATACCTGTTCAATGCATTCATGGTTTCTAAAGTACCTCCTGAACAGATGCACCACTAACATTGCTTTCACCATTCACAAATTCGTCCTCCTGAATGGCTAAGAATTACCGTATTTACACGCATAACTTGCGCCCTCGCATAATTTGCGCATAATATTTTTCTAGCTTTTCGGAAAAAAATATTTACTCGCATATTTCATGCTCCCCGACCCGCCCGAGCCAGCTCGCCAGTGCGCGCACCTTTGGACCTTTCGATGCTTCAGCTGGGCGTGTGCCTCGCCGAGCAGACGAGCGCAGTCAAACAGGCTGCCAGTGCGAAGTCCCTGCTTCCAAGGACTTCCCCGAACTAGGGTCCCTAGAATACCGCAGCTGGACACGAACCCGTTGACGGGTCGCCGAAACTGTTTGAGCGTTTGCCCCCCCTTTTTCACAATCTCTACCATCACGATAATGGCGAGAATGCACGCTCATGTCACAGCATGGACAACTTTCTGCATCGGAGGCGTGCATGCGACGGCTTGTCGCGCCAAGTGTTCACCTCGTTTTCTGCGCCCGAGCTGCAACGCACCCTTGGTCGCTTTAGAATGTTTATGTCTCGCCATCTGGCCGAAGCGTTTTGTTGGTTTCTATGCGATGAACTGCAGTAATTATATATACGGTGAAAGTGAAGCTCGTTGTTGTGAATTTCGCCGAGGAAAGCGGGAAGCGTACCGCTGCAAAGCATCTCTAGGGGCGTACTTCAACTTGACGACCGGCGCGACCAGTACGCTAAAAAGTAGGAAAGTGCACGCCTCTAATGCAAGTTTCCTGCCATTGAATGAAGCCGTTTCAATTATGTGCGGATGCTTAGTTTTTCCGGTAATTCCATGTCGTGAGGCCTAGTTTCTCCCAGCATTGTCGAAGAAGCTTCAAGAAAATACAATGATTCCCAATCAGACTTCGGGATCATTGATTCCCGCTAGACCGCACGTGACAGGATCCGACTGGGTAAAGTACGCACTAATTCCTTCAAAATTAACAAGTACCCTTCATTTTTGCTCCAATTTATTTCTTCTTTTTTATAGATGTATATCCTGCGCATGTTAGGACTATGGCACAATATTTCATATGCGCTGGCGAAATCCCCACGTAATTTGCGCATTCCCTTCTCAAGGCCCCGAAATCGGAAAAAAAAAGTGCACAAATTATGCGAGTAAATATGGTATCTGTCAAAACGCAATCTTAGGATTGAAATAATGAATGTTTAGTCCCACTAAAATGCATAGGTACTGGCCTCGACTATGCGTAGAAATGTGTGAGTGCTCGCTTTGGTCCAGATCAAATGAACCACATAAGTGAATAAGGCAGAGTCAAATTACTGGAAGTATACCTTACGAATGACAGAAAAAAGATATTGAGGATCCTTTAGGAAAGCAAAGCTAGGCTGACTGACAAAGTGGTAACAAAGGTGACGCTGGTAGATTGGCGCCTCATGACTTGCAAGCAATGCATGGCACGGCATAATGTTATAAATACTTATTGGAGATCCTAATGTACCACCACGACTGCTTGAAAAGCCAATACTACAACTACGCATTTGAACCTGCTCGCATATTCCATCCCACATGAGCAACCAATGACTCCAAAACGAAGCTGTAGGTTGCATGTCACTTGCTTTATAGGGCGATTGGCTATCAGCTGCTTTTTAAACATGCTTTATTTAAAAAATGTAGAACACAATAGCATGCTCAGCAAGCAACAGACCAGTAATTTCATTGTTTCTGCAACAGCAAGAAACAGGGAGTTTTAATAACGAGAAGAAGATGTTGAGAGGATGCAAAGTTATAGGAATGTGCCAGCTTAGTCATGTACAGCAAAAAGAAAGCAGTTTATATTGCCAATTCTGCATCAATGGAAGCATAACATGATATCAAGCTGTGCTTAAAAGACTCTATCAAACTTCACATCTGACAATTATTCTCTGTTTTAAACATGCATGAACTCTCGAATGCACTGAAGAGATAATAATCATTAGCTCAAATAAAGTGGCAAATCATTTTCTTATTGAAATCAGCACTTTGCATGAGAAAACAAAAACGATGTGCACCACTGCGTGTGCCTCTGGCTGTACATCTGTGCCAACATGGACATGTTGACATTAGTACTTTCACACTAGCTGAACATTGATTGCAAATGTCTGGTTACATTAAGTAGTGTTGATGTGCACTGCTAAAGCACACTCGCCTGTAGCTCCTGTACCCAAACGTGCAGGCTCATCTTGCACATTGCTTTTAAGCAGTCCACTATTGGGAATCAAATAGCACTATTACGGGTGCTGGGACACGTTTACTTGAAGTAAGAAACTTACAACGGGGAACAAAAACCATAATTCTGGCTGTTCCGTTGTGAGTGTTATCTTTCTATTAAAACTTATAAAACTCCTGCTTGCGAGTAAAAATCTAGTGTACAAGCTTGCAACTAGGTTTGCACCTACAAGTGGTTTCTGCAGGCAGTACACCTCAGATGACATCGAGAACTCAACCCATTTGTTGGGTGGCTAATCAGCTATGCAATATGTGCATGTTAGAGTGTGAATTGCATTAGGTTGTTTGCAATTGTATCAAAAAAATTACAGCTCTTGTTTTCAAGAAAACAAAGAAGTGAGGGTATGAGGGTGAGATATATAGAGGGATGTGATGGAACCAAACTGAATACTTTGTTAATAACATGAAAACAGGCACAAAATTCCTCAAAGAGCGACCTAGAGAACATATAGGCATGCAGTTTAATGTGTGTTGAATTGAGCATGCTAGCTTGGTTAGCTCTGTCAATAGAGCAACAGAGAATGTCAGGATCGTGGGTTCGGGGCTCATTTTGGGCGCCAAATAGGGGCTCAGGGCCATGGCCTAGATGCGAATGGTTAGTCAGAGCCCCCCAAAGAAGGCACTCGGACAGCAAGGAGGTAAAAATAAAAAAAGAAACCTGGCTTTCACTGCACCAGTTCAGGGGCCGGAGTGACTGGCTGCCATGAAAAAGTGAGCGCAAAAGCGTGCGTGAGCATGCCCAAGGCCGCTCATCTTTCTTATTTCAAGCATGGCAGCAGTCAGTGCCCCATAAGGTGGATGATTACACTTTTTTTATCTTGTATGCCGCATGATTAAGAGAATAGTTGACAATGACTTGATTACGATGAAACCCACTTCAACAACTGAGACGAGAACAAGGACATGTTGTGGTTCATCATGCATCACCAACTCCCCTATATTTTCATTATAACACCTTGATGAAATCATATGTAAAAGATAGATTGTCAGAGCATAAATTTCCCCACTCCTGACGTATCTAAAGGCTACCAAATACCACATTTCAATTTTCCATTGCTGCCCGCTCCGATGATCTATACTGTTTAGGCAAGTACCTTCAGGTACCCCAATAATGTAAGTAGATAACATATTTCAATTATCAATATACCACATTAAAAAAAACAGCTCTTTGCATTCCATAATTGAATAACCTTATTTCCACACACCCCCAACCCCCCCCACACTTCACACCACACACACGTACACAAAATACCAGACTCCCTCATGATTGTTCAGCATCGCATAACTTTTGTTTAAATGGTTTAATAACATCCTTGATGTCTTCCTGCATACAGTTCTGATTTGAGTTTATTGCAATATTGTATATTGTATATTTTAAAAACACCTTGCATAAAAAAAAAGCACTTGAATATTTGAAATCTACACACAAACATACATAAACTAAGCTACGTCAAGAATTTCAGAAAAACGTAAAGAGGAGCGTCCCTTCTTAGAGACGGGAAAGGAAAAATACAGACAAGATCAGCTATTATCAATGAAATAAGCCACAAACTTTCAACAAAGTAGTTTTGGCTGGACCACTTCAAAGAATGCAGTGAGGATGGTCCACATTAAATCGCACTCGTGCCTTGGAAGCTGGCCTACTTTAGCTATGTGCACTTAAACAAATAAAACCATCAAAACACATTTGTGCAGCTACTATGCGCAACTTTTTCACAAAAAGCACATTAAGTATGTGAAGAAGAAACAGCGTCGTTGGCAAGCAACATCGCCACCGCTTGGGTACTGGGTGCTGGGCTTGGCTCGCTCGGCTCGTGCTGATCATCGCCGGCATCTGCTTGACCGTTGCTCTTGCACGATCGTGTTTCTTCGTAGGACCACCGTCGCAACAGTCGTCAATAAACCCCCTTTCAATTGGTGGAGGTGCTGACATTCCCCGTCGCCTGAACCTGGGTGCTGCCATTCGCCGTCACCTCAACCTGGAGCTGCGCAACCGAACGCTACCTCCCATCATGGCTACCAACAACGCGCAACCTGGCTCTTCCACTCCATCCCCCAGCAACCCCGGCGTTCTTCGTTTGCGAGAGCCCAAGGTCTTTAGCGGAGTTGATGAGACCGACGTGGAAGACTGGTTCGCTAACTATGAACTGGTGAGCGCTAACAACAAGTGGGATGACGCGGACAAATTGACTTACGTCATCTTTTACCTCACTGACGTGGCCGAAATGTGGTATAATAACCACAAAAACGACATCACGACGTGGTCCATCTTTAAAACCTTGTTTGCTGACGTTTTTGGCCGACCCGCAGTCCGCAAGTCCAGAGCCGAACAACGCTTGCGGACTCGCGCACAAAAGCCAACGGAATCTTTCACAAGCTACATCGAAGACATTATTGGTCTTTGCAACCGTGTGAACACCACCATGCCCGAGTCGGAGAAGATTCAACACATCCTCAAAGGGATAAATGACGGTGCATATCAGCTGCTCCTGGCCCGTAATCCTGCGACCGTTGCGGAACTTGTCACTTTGTGTCAAAGTTTCGACGAGTTGAGCAAGCAGCGCGCCCTGACTCGCCCATTTTCCTCACACGCCGACTCGCTCTCCAGTCTCACTTCTGTTCCCGACCACTCACCAACCCTGCAAGAGATTAAAGACTTTGTGCGTGAAGAAGTAGCTCGGCAACTGTCGTTGATTCCCTTCACGCAGCAGCCGCCGTCCTCTCCTCTGCCCTCACCACTCCGCGACGTTATTGCCGAAGAGGTAGCTCAGGCTGTTCCCGTCGCTGCCCACCAGCAGCCTGTGGCCATACCTGTTGCCCATGCGCCGGCTATGCAGCCCGTGGCCGCGCCCCTTACGTATGCCCAGGTGGTACGTAGCAGACCCCGACAGCAGCATTTGCCACCCATGTTTTCAGTCGCTCCCCACTCCACCCCATTTTCGACACCTTGGGCCGCACAACGAGTCAGCAATTCCTGGCGCACTCCTGACAATCGACCGATCTGCTACGCCTGCGGTACTCCAGGACACGTGGCACGATATTGTCGCCGTCGCTTCCAACCACTCCGCGACGCTACTCGGCCGTTACCGTATGACCCACAGCCCATGCACATACCTGCTCCCTATCCCTCACCGCAGTATGGATGCACTAACTTTCCTGAGTCTCGGTCACACCAGCCTCAAACTCACTCTCCCCGCTCCCCATCTCCTCGCAGGCGATCACTGTCCCCAATGCGCCCTAGACCCGCTTCCTCCAACCGGGAAAACTGAACGCCGCAGTTCCAGAGGCAAGAACTGCGCCGTCGTCGAAATGCTCAAGTCCTCGCACTTCACCAGCTAACGTCGTCGCTATATCTGTCGATGGTGTTTCTACCTTTGCCCTCGTCGACACAGGTGCTGCCGTTTCTGTTATAGCCGCCCAGCTCTGCCGCTCCCTACGCAAAGTGACCACGCCGCTCTCTGGACTATCACTTCATACAGCTAGCGCACAACAAGTTCGACCTCTTGGCACCTGTACGGCCCGCATATTCATCCAAGGCTCTATGTACGTTGTCGAGTTCATCGTCCTTTCGGTGTGCTCGCATGACGTTATCCTAGCGTGGGACTTTCTCTCAAATCATCATGCCATCATCGACTGCGCACGCGCTGAAGTTCAATTTTCGCACCTGTGTGACGAACCTTTGCACGAAACCCTTGAGCGGTCGCCAAAACTTGTCGTGCGTGAGGACACTGAAATTCCGCCAGCCTCTCTTGCCTTTGTCCCGGTTTGCTGCGATGACTATAACGATGCTACAGTAATGTTTACACCTTCCGACATTTTCATGAGCCGCAGAGCAGTTTCCTTGCCTTTCGCTACACTCGACGTCACTGCGGGCCGAAGCAATATTTTCGTCCACAACCCCCTTTCTGCACCGCTTACGCTACTTGCCGGCGAATGTCTCGGTCGAGTGGAGTACCTCGATTCCTGTTTATTCCTTAACATGCCAGACGAATCGTGCAGTAGCGCCTCGACCGAACTTCATGCCCTTTCCCCACTGGAGTGCTCATCGAGTGACACCTTCTCGAGTTCCATCGCCGACACCTTAAGTGCCCATGAACGCGCCGAGCTTCTTAATCTCCTCCAGCACTTCGCGAATTCATTCGACGTTTCTCAGCCGCAATTGGGTCGTACTTCCGCAGTGCACCACTACATTGACACCGGTTCGCACCAGCCATTGCGTCAAAGACCGTACCGTGTCTCTGCTGCAGAACGTCACGTCATCAACGACCAGGTCGAAGAGATGCTACGTAGTCGCGTTATTCGACCATCGCACAGTCCTTGGGCATCTCCTGTCGTTCTAGTTCGAAAAAAAGATGGATCGATTCGATTTTGCGTCGACTACCGGCGATTAAACAAGGTGACGCGGAAAGACGTCTATCCATTACCGCGCATAGACGACGCCCTTGACAGCCTACAAGGAGCCGAATTCTTCTCCTCCTTAGACTTACGATCTGGATACTGGCAGGTTCCTATGGCAGAAGCTGATCGCCAGAAAACTGCGTTCATTACACCAGATGGCCTGTACGAATTTAACGTAATGCCATTTGGTCTTTGTAATGCTCCTGCCACGTTTGAACGGCTCATGGACAACACACTGCGTGGACTGAAGTGGTCTGTGTGTCTATGCTACCTCGACGACATTGTCGTTTTCTCTCCCGATTTTCCTACACATCTGCTTCGGCTCCAACTGGTCCTGACGTGTTTAACCAACGCTGGGCTCCAACTGAACCTTAAAAAGTGCCGCTTCGCCGCGCGAGAGCTGTCCATCTTAGGGCACATCGTCTCCAAGCATGGTGTTCGACCCGACCCTGCAAAACTGCGAGCAGTCGCTGAGTTCCCGAAACCTACAACACTGAAAGAATTACGCAGTTTTGTCGGACTATGTTCGTACTTCCGGCGCTTCGTGCGAAATTTTGCATCGATCATGTCACCACTGACCAACCTCCTACGCGGTGATGCAGACCTTTCATCATGGTCTCCTGACTGCGACGTCGCGTTTGCCACGCTCCGTAGTCTGCTAACATCTCCTCCAATTCTTCGGCATTTCGATCCAACAGCTGCAACGGAAGTTCACACAGACGCTAGTGGGGTTGGTCTAGGCGCCGTTCTCGCCCAACGCAAGCCGGGCTACTCCGAATACGTCGTCGCTTATGCGAGTCGCACACTTACTAAAGCTGAGGCCAATTACAGCGTCACTGAAAAAGAGTGCTTGGCGCTAGTGTGGGCGCTTCGCAAGTTCCGCCCTTATTTGTACGGTCGCCCATTCGACCTAGTAACGGACCACCATGCACTTTGTTGGCTCGCCACATTGAAAGACCCTTCTGGCCGCCTAGCTCGGTGGGCACTGCAAATCCAGGAGTACGACATTCGTGTCATCTATCGCAGCGGACGCAAGCATTCTGACGCCGACGCCCTGTCGCGTTCGCCTTTACCTCCCGACTCGGCCTGCGGAACCACTGGTATCTCCATCGCATCTCTCGACCTCGACTCCTTTACCAGTGAACAACACAAGGACCCGTGGATCGCTTCTCTTTTTAACTGTCTTTCTGGATCGTCAACCACTACGGTACCACGATCTCTCCGACGTCAAGCTGCTCATTTCGCCATTCGTGATCGGCTACTACACCGACGCAACTACGCCCCCGAAGGTCGTAAGTGGCTCTTGGTTGTCCCGCGCAGCTTGCGATCACAAATCTGCGCCTCCTTTCACGACGATCCCCAATGTGGTCATGCCGGAGTTTTCAAAACTTACGAACGCATTCGCCATCGCTTCTACTGGCGCGGAATGTATAATTTCGTTCGAAAATTCGTTATGGGCTGTCCTGACTGTCAACGTCGCAAATCACCGCCTTTCCACTCGTCCGGTGCGCTTCAACCGCTTCCGTGCCCTGCCAAACCTTTCGATCGGATCGGAATTGATCTCTATGGCCCTCTACCGACAACATCAGATGAAAATCGGTGGATTATAGTCGCTGTGGACCATTTAACACGCTACGCTGAGACCGCCGCCCTTCCAAGTGCCACTGCGCGGGACGTAGCATCCTTCATCCTTCATCGCTTCATATTACGACATGGTGCACCTCGAGAACTACTAAGCGATCGAGGTCGAGCCTTCCTATCAGAAGTCGTCACGTCTCTGCTTTCTGAATGCCATGTTGTTCATCGCAAGACCACGGCATACCACCCGCAGACTAACGGGCTCACGGAGAGATTTAACCGCACACTTGGCGATATGCTCGCCATGTATGTGACATCCGATCATACTAACTGGGATCGCATTCTTCCATTCATTACGTTCGCATATAACACCGCGGCACAGTCTACCACTGGATTTTCACCTTTCTTTCTTCTTTATGGACGCGAACCATCCCACACCATCGATACTCTCCTTCCATACCGTCCTGACGCATCCGAATGCCCATCTGTGTCCGAAGCTGCCCGAAATGCGGAAGAGTGCCGTGAACTCGCACGCACCTTTACGTCTCGAGAACAACAGCGCCAGAAAGAAAACAACGCCGACTCTTCACAAAGCCCCAGCTATTCCCCGGGATCACTTGTATGGCTGGCTGTTCCTTACCAAACCCCCGGCATTTCCTCAAAACTCGTTCCAAAGTACGAGGGCCCATACCGCGTTTTGGAGCAAACCTCGCCGGTGAATTTTCTCATCGAGCCACTTTCCCCATCTGACGACATGCGCCGGCGTGGACGTGACATCGTCCACGTCGCCCGCCTTAAGCCATATTATAGCCCTCTGCCTCCAGACTCTTAGGTCGCCAGGATGGCTCTTTTTCGGCGGGGGCAAATTGTGAAGAAGAAACAGCGTCGTTGGCAAGCAACATCGCCACCGCTTGGGTACTGGGTGCTGGGCTTGGCTCGCTCGGCTCGTGCTGATCATCGCCGGCATCTGCTTGACCGTTGCTCTTGCACGATCGTGTTTCTTCGTAGGACCACCGTCGCAACAGTCGTCAATAAACCCCCTTTCAGGTAGGACAGCTTCTAAGCTCTGTAACTAGCTGAAGTATGCTAAATATTTTAGTATATCAAACCTGTAGCCTTAATTTAGGGCTATTATAAATGCTATAAATTCATTTTAGTATTTATATGGCCGTTGATTTCTGTTGCTTGCAGTATTCACGTTTTATCTGTCTGCACATGTTTATGACCTTTGGCATAGGTTTTAAAGAAGCAAACAAAAAACTAAGTGGTACCCGTCCAAGAGAAATAACTACACAAAATAACTATGAATTATCGTTTCACTGAATAGAAAAAAATGAATAAAGAGCAAATATGAGTGAATTATCGTTACTTTTACATTGTTGAAGTTTAATGTCCCATAACCATAATATACTATATTTACTCGCATTATCAATGCACTTGCATAATCGGCGCACTCGCATAATAGGTGTACCCCTAGTTTGGTCGCGGAAAATTCATTTTTAAAAAATTCCGGGCATAATAGGCGCACCCCAAACTTGGCCGTGATCAGAAACGATTCTACCCATAGCGGTAAAGTTGGAACACGATCCCCGTGCCCTGAAGAAAAAAAAAAAAGGCAAATCGACGAGCAAATAAAAAAAAAATTCGTAGTGCAACAACCTAACCAACGTGTTTGTCGAAATAAAACTTGGAGAAAAAAAAAAGCATCCATGAGTAAAAAAAAAAGGTTGTTCCATCAATTACTGATACCCCCCAAATCACCGCGCTCCTTGGAGATCACGTGTACAACACCGGAGGCTCAATCGCCATCATCACCATCAAAGAAAAAGAAACTTCATTTTGCAAGCAGTGTGCGTATGTTGTGGTCGTGTATGCAACTTTGGTTTCACAAAGGGGAAGTACGCAAGCTACACGGCTTGATTTAAACTTAAGGCAGTGCAGTATGCCCTGGAGCATGACAACCGGGCTGCAAGCAGACATTTCAGTCTTGGAGAAACCAGTATTTGGTACTGGAGGAATCAAGAAGAAAAACTTAAGGCGACGAAGAAAACATGACAGGCTTTCCGCGGTGCCAAGACCGGCAAGTATCCGAACGTCGAAGAGCAACTGGTCTGGCATATACGGGAGCTACAAGACAACTGTGCTGTGTCATTGGATATTGTGCAGACTGAGGCACGCAGAATAGCACGAACGCAGCGCATCGAAGCAAAAGAGTTCAAAGCCAGCTCTGGATGGACAACTCGTTTCATACAGCACCATGGCCTCGCACTGCAAAGGCGGACCTGCCCGTAGCATATGAGAACACAGTGGTGCAATTCCGCTGTTTCACTATAAAGCTCCGATAGCAGAAAGACTTCATATTGTCCCAGATCGGCACCGCTGATCAAACCCCCCCTTGCTTTGATATGTCGCGGAACACGACAGTGGAGGAGAAAGGGCCATGGAGCGTCATCGTCAGAATGTCTGGCGCTGATAGACAACGTTGCACCGTAACGCTGGCGGTGACAGCAAATGGGCACAAGCTACCACCTTACGCTATTTTTAAGCGTAAGACGCTACCAAAAGGCAAATTTCCCTCAAGGCATATACGTCAGAGTCCAGGAAAAAGGCTGGATGAGCGCAGAACTCATGGTGGATTGGGTGAAAACAGTCTGGGTCGGCGTCCGGGTGGTATGTTGTTCCCGTCCATGCTTGTGATGGACAGTTTTCGAGGGCACCTAGTAGACCGCGTACAAGATAAGCTAAAGGAGCTGCGCACTGATCTGGCAGTGATTCCGGACGGCCTTATATCGATACTGCGGCCTTCCGACGGGTCCTTGCATAAGCCTTTCAAGGGCAATGTTCGAAGGCTGTACACCACCTGGATGGCTGGAGGACATCATCAGCTGACTCCAGGTGGTAAGATTAAAAGGCCACCTGTGGAAATGCTGTGCGCTTGGATTGTGGAAGCATGGCAGCCGATCTCCGACGAAGTCGTCAGGAAAAGCTTCAAGAAGACAGGTATCTAGAACGCACTGGATGCGAGTGAGGATGACATGTGGGGTGCGGATGATTCGGACGCCAAAAACGAATCCCCGCTCGGCGAGGATGAATGTGTATGTGGACCTTCATGTGGATGTTGATGAGTTCCCTAGCTTTTGCCTGCATGACTTTCTGCAGCCTGGTGGCATCCTGGAGAGATGAAATATTTGCAATCCAATATGAGATGAAATCTGAACAATACTGAATCTTCTAAATGCTGAAGTGTACACCACCTATAAAACGGCATAGCAGACTTCCTAAATTTTAAGTGAGTTTATTTATATAGAAAAAAAAAGTACAGAACAAGTGCATCCCTTAGCATCGCAGGTAATGTATAATAAAAATTACAGTTGGGGAGAGGGGGGTATTGACGACAGGGGAGGGGAGGGGCTTCTTAGTCATGGACAGAAACAGAAAATTTGTGGACCCAGCACATTCTAACCCAAAAGCATAACAGTAGAATTCCGATTATAAGACTTTCAGGGGACCACTCAAAACCATCATATAATCGGAAAACTAAGATTATAGGCAGCGACACTCAGACTTGCCCAAAACAAAAAAATGGGTACAGACCGCCTGAATAAGCCCACGGCACGACCTTGTGCTTCTACAAGGAAGGTAGATTAAATAGTTCTTGCCAGTGGCAGCTAATGGCAACATTACATAGTTGGAAGGAATCCTTATTCTCAACTTCGAAAATCAAATCCAACGCGCATGTTTCTACTGATAAAGTCTGAAAGTTGCCTGCGCGTAAAAACGAAATCGACACCATGTCGCCAATAGCCTCCCGTCAAAAGTGTCAGACACAGTGTCATCGCTATCACATAATGGCGATTGACCACTAGTGTGCGTAAAATGCCTTCGTGTGCGACTGAGCTATGCACGTTATAATTCCTGGCCTTGTGAAGTGCAACTAGTGATGTCCCGCTGTTAGTATAAACATAGACGTCAAGTGAATGTGATATTTCACAGTGAAAACAACCGCGTCGCGCCCTTATGCATCCGCAAGCCTGTGACTGCTGTATCTCGACCAGAAATTGTTTCCATGGACCGAAAACGTGAAAATATCAGCTTTCAGCCGGCTGGAGCTACTTTGTGTGGATAGAGCTTGACTAGGTAACGACACCAGATACGTGCACATGCGATTGTGGCGTGTGTAGAAGCGCATGAACTTTCAGGGGAATAAATTTTGCATTCTAAAAAGACATCTGTCTCGCTCTCTACTTTTCTAATCGCCAACCTAAGGGAACGCAAGTTTATATTTTGCGCTCGTGAATATTTGGTCCATGCTTGATTTGAGTAAAGGCGTTCTTTTTTCTTTGGGCGAAATCTGAATGTCGTCGTAAGATGCAGGGTCGGCGTAAAACTGCGTCATATAACCAAGGTATTTATTACATCATTCCTAGAGAGATGTTGCCAGGACTTAACCGATTCGTCGCAAAATGCGGGTCGTCGCGAGACCGGGGGACGTATAATTGAAGTTCCACTGTATTTGTTTCATTGATGGAGCTTCATTCACTTTGAATACTGGTTAAAACGAACATTCTGATATAAGTGAATAAAATGTGAGACCAGCAAGGTCATCAGGCCTCCTTTACAGTGGACTTCTCTACTACCGACACTTCTAATTCATTATCGTCCGCCTTTAAACATCGCTTGGCATACCTTCGGGATGAGAATAGTGTGCTGCGAGTACCGATGTACATATTTAAGAAGAAAAGCCACCTATCTTCAATTCGTTAATGATATGCTAGGCTTAGCTATGATGACAAAACACATTCGCACACAGCATGCTTGATTTTGCATTTCAGGACGCTTATGCGCAAAACTGCTAACCGCTGCCCCCGCTTCTCCGAGCGGTTACTGCATGGTAAGGTTGGCCAAGACGTCTGATGCCGTTCTGCCATATGCGCATCTGCGGCTCAGAGGAGCCCATGGGCAATGTGATTTGTTGCTTGCCACGAAGTCCATTACGGCCTCTTTGCTTTCGTATATCTCCTAGCATGATGGTCTTACCCACAAAGTTCGAAGCGGAGTTGGGCCTACCCATGACCTGCAAACAGAAAGCTCGGTTGCGATTGCAGGGGTGCTGACACCTCCTGTAAATTTGTTTGCACTGCATGGCACACGTGTTTCGCGCATAAGCCGCATTCCGGGTTCACAACTACCGAGCAGTAGGTGGCGTTGTGCTCGCGAGCGTTTATCACTGCCACCATCATCATCATCATGATTGTTAGATCAACAGTGCTGGCAATGACATCTGGCGGCAAGCCTGGGTGGCGGGCAGAAGAAGCAACTCTCTTCGGCTGGTGGCGTTTGGCACAAACGGTTATCTCTCGCGTTGGGTCTGCTGTGGACGGCACCGCGGACCGTCTGCGATGGACCCACGTGGTGAGTTAGGCGTCAGCGACACCGCCTTGTTTGTCATGTTGTTGAGTGTTGTAATAATATACTGTAAGGATGTCTTAGCGTGTTGATCCCGATGATTTTATAATAATTCAGCTGACGATATCATCGTTCAAAAGCAGTTAAATAAATGTAAGCGTTGGCTTGGCTCGTTTGGACTGTCTCTACTGAGTCTGCTCACTCTAAAAGCGTGGCTCTCTCCATTTCGAAACCCCACACGATGTCTCAAAGTACACCATGCTCGATGGCAAGTACGAAGAGTTGTCGCACGTTGGTCTTGATCCTAAGATTCGTGGTGGCTTTATCTCTTAGTGGCAGCTTTAACGAATAAACACTATTAAAGTCAGTTCGAAACGCGCGTGTACAATTTTAGCGATGAGTGTGGCATGCTATCATAATCTGAGGGGAGGTGAGAGTCAAAGAACGGAAGTTTTTTCCAAAATTACATAATTTTTTTGTTTGTATTCGCTTTCACAAGTTCAGTTTATCTACTTTCACGACAAGAAAACTGAAAATTGTAAATAAGCTCGAAGTAGGTTAAAATCGCCTTTAAAGAGCACAAGGTGGCTACTACAAACCAAGAAGAACTCATTGTCTAAGAGTTCCCTGGAAAATGTCACTATTGGATTTCGCATAAGGAGTTCACTAAAGCCAGATGCTTAAAATAACCAAGCTTTCATGATAGAAACAATCATCTTAAAAAGCATCTCTATTCCGCATAGATGAGTTTTCGCTTACACCTTTAAAATGCATTTCTCTCGAGATCCATTTTTGGGTAACTTCTTGAGTTTCGACATCATGTCTTTGGTACTTCTGATAGCCTGATAGGGATGAAATTTTGCCCACATATTCCTTAATGTGTGAAGGATGCAAGTGTAAAGGATGCAAGTATCTCCTTTAAAATTTGATATCACCTGTATAATTATCACACACATACAGTAATCAATTAGTATGAGCTGAGCATTTTAAGAATTCTCACATTACAATTTTTCTTGTCGACTAGAATGTCATATATACACTTTCATGATTGTTATTTGCATCTTACAGTTAACATGCAGTAATATTAGCTATTAATGGCTGACAACCATAAATGTTAAGTGGCATAAAAAGTTTGTACAAAATGGACTACACTTTACACATTGTCACGGCACAAAACGAAAACTGTGCAACTTACTATAAAATACTTGAAGTCAGCATATAAGGATATATATATACACACACAAAATTTCATTGCCCTAGGCTACAAGTTAATGCAACTTTTTTTCTTTCGTATCACATCTACCCTTACTTAAAGCCCAATTGTATTCTAAATCAATGTCAACCTGTGAATGAGAGCGAAAACGTCGCTAAGTAGCACTATTTTGAAAGCTGTGATCTCGCAATGCACAAGCAGCAGACAATGCTATTCCAGAGTGAGCATCGCACCAATAGTGAGGCACGCTTTAGCAACATAGAAGAGGCCAATCAAAGGCAAAATTCAAACGTCTGGTTTAGTGCACTTGCATTTGAAACAGAGGAATTAGTTGCTATTTATAAAACAATTTTACAAGCCCAAAATGGTGGTGCCCTGTTCTGCCATTGCACAGCGTTTTTTTTTTTGTGTGTGTGTGTGCGTGTGTGAGTGTGCGTATGTGTGACTGCAATAATTTTCACCACCTCGGCAGGTGCACAAGCTTTCTTACTGTACTTCTACATAGATTTTAGTGAACATATTTTGGGAAAAAAAAAGGGCTACAAAAACTGAAAATGTGGTTTTCAATAAAGTTTTAATTTTATGCCCCCCCCCCCCTCAGAATAAATCCGTTTATGACTTGTAATTTTCTTCAATGACAACAGAACCATACATTGTTAACATAAAAGTCTGTTGCAACAGCCCGTGTTTATAACAGACCAAAATCCTCTTCACTACGAAGGTTTGTTGGAATGGGGTTATACAGTCTACGCTCATTATAACGGACCCGCGTACAACAGACTTTCGGATACAACAGACCATTATTCAGCTCAAGTTTGGTCTCTGTATTAAATTAATGGAGCAGAGTTTGCTTTCAACAGACCACGATACGGCGGACTATCGGCAACAGTGGACGAAGTATGCAGCATTTTCCTTAAAAATTAGGTGCCTAAAGCATACTTTTGCCATGCTGGCGAGAGCTGACAACGGACTTGACCACACCGCTCTCTGTGGTGCACTAAAGTTACTCTAATTTCAAATTGCAGCTGGCAACATTGGTGGCTTTCAGCCAAGCCAAGCTTCTAGCTAAGCCAGTTAGAAAGCAGGTGCGTCACACTTTGCAGTCACGCCAATGGTTCAAGTGTTGCAGCTCACTGTTGCAGCTGACCGCCCCTGGCACAATTAAGTGCATGATTACTCAAGGGTGCTCGCGAATCTCTTACCTTGAATTTCTTTTCAACTTAGTGTAAATAAAAAGTTTTTGTTTGTGCTTTGCATTAAATGGTCATCACTCATGGTAGTAACCTTGTTGAGCATTGCAAGCAAAGTTTTAAAAGTAAGACATCCTTGAGATGCAAGCAGGTGAGTTCCACAATTAAATTAGAATATTAATGTGAGAGGTGCCTGGGAGCTTCTCAGTTGAGAACTCTCAGACCAACTTCAAACCGTCTAGCAAGCCGTGGAGGCTGCGTGAGAGCAACAGCTTCCAGCCGCCAAAAGGCAACCCCATTTTAGCAGGTATGCCTTTTCATGGGCACAAATAAAGATTTAATTTTAAACCGATCAATAAAAGTGGCTGAAAAAGCCTGCAGAAATGCTTCATTATTGGGCTAAGCTTTGCTGCTAGGCAGGGGCCTCATGGCTTCCGTGCACCTACTGTAGTAAGACATCCTTGCTCGCTCATTGTTTACAATATGCAGTGTTATTTTGTTAATAACTGATGCTAGTGATTGAAGTCTTTTGTAACCATATGGTCAAATACATTGAGCATTTATCATCTATCTAGCCTGCCCTATACTGCTGAGTGAAATCAAAACAATCGTCACACAGCGACGGGCGATCCCCCCCCCCCCCCCCTTCCTGCTCTGAGTTTGGATATTTCGGACTCATTTTACCGGATTATGGCAATCCATTGTAACGAGAGAGTGGATGGTGCTGTACTGTATATTTAGTCGATTCTAGTAGGCCCTCAAGTGCAACATGCATACGTAATTTTCAATGTCATTCTTTTTTGGGGGAGGGGGGGGAGCAAATTACAGCAGAACAGTAAGGTTAACACTGTAAGCAAGCTGGCGCTGTCAATCTGCCTCTGTGATGTTATCAGATACACCAGAGAGCAGTGTTCTTTTAAATGCTTCCTGCATTAAGAATATGCACGTGAAAACAACATGCTAGATTACTGTGGTGCTTCCAATAGGAAGCAATGCACAGGTGTAAAACCTGCTGAGATATAATGTGCTGATACACCATGCTCACGAAGTCGAACTGTACCGATCTAGATGGCAGCAGCTGAAACATGGAGCTGATGCAGCGACCCTCGGCATCCGTGGCTGTCATCACTGAAGTAAAGAGCTCCTCATAGTGGTCTTCTTCCGACGACTCAGCCTGGCCTGCTGTGGGTGTCTGCGGCTCCTGAAACCATGTGCACTTTAGATAAGCACCAGTGTTGCACTGAAGAGACAATAATGAAGAAAAACTGATTTGCACTGACAAAATCCAAAGCTAAAGCAACATGGATCACTGTGCATGCCTCCCTGGTTGTGCTACTTGTTAACTTTACAAGCTAGCAAGAAGATTTTAGTTTATTCATTTTCCACGAATGACTTCAGTGCTAATATGCTTCATTGATACTCTTACCAGTTAGACCAAGAGTGCTGAAATTTATACATGAAGCTCACTCAACCACGTTAAATAACATAGCCTTTCATCCTTTTTAATGCTTGACAGACACAACTAAGTTTAGAAGGTGATGATAAGCTCTGCATGGTTTCCATATGTAATGGCTCCTGTTCCCATCCAAAGCCTTTATATTTGAGAGCTCATCACATTGTGTACATTTATATTTCAAATGCAAGCTTTTGAAAGGAGGCTACTCTAGACCTCCACTATTCTCTAGACAAGCAGTGTGTCTAGTAAAGATGCGCTAGACATGCCCTAGGCTCGCTACACAGTTTGGAATTCATTATAGTTGCCCTTACAGGGGAAATTTAGCTTGACACTGCACCATGATCAACGCCTGCAGTGGCTGCTTCAGTAAAATAATGAATAAAGAACAAGCACTACTGGCCCTGCACCGTGAAACATAAAGGTCGATGGACTCAATCCCTCTCATTTGGGCACGTTCCCAATACAGTAGAATCTCGATGATATGATTACAGTTGATGCGAGTTTAGTGATGATACGAAATTTAAGTTTGTTTTGGATGGACTATAATATATAAAATACGTCGTGATTCGGTGTTATTTGAACTGTTTCCCCAGCCACCGCGGATGATACGAATGTGCAATTGACCGCTGCCCGCAAGCAGCTCAACTTGGCTTGTCTGTGGGAGGCAGGCCCATTCACTCTTGACCTCTAAGGGAGTGAATGCGGCAGAATTCGCTGGAATTTTCCTTCATTTAGTGGCCGGCAAAACAAGACGCGAGGCTGACTTGAAAAAAATCAGTCTGAGACCAATTTTCCCGTCACGCGAAGGCAGATCGCCTTTTTGCTTCATGGCTTTTGCTACACCGGCTGCTCTAGCGCTAAAACCACGTGATGTAAACAAGCAGCCGCAAATTCAACATGGCGGCAAAGGCATCGGCGGTGGAATGCGTCGGCGCTATCGCGAACTACCCATGCTGCACGTCAAAGCTCACAGCCTTGACAAAGACGGGTTCATCGAGAGCCTGGTTTGGATTACATCGCTACGAACACCAAAAATAAAAGAAGGTGAAACAGCAGTGAGTCGGCATATCCTAATGTGTCTCGCTTTTGCACTGTGGGCTGAATTTGTCCTCGCCACTGCCAGTGCATCCGCTGGTGTCGTTTCTGCTGGCTATTTCCCGAAACAACGATTGTAAAGGTGTAAACTGTTTCTTTTTAGTGCTTTGCATACATAACTAGAACTCAATACGAACTTTAATGCTGAAAAAACGGGCAAAATGGAATAAATTCTCAAGTGGCGATGGCAGCGGTGGCATGTACGAGGGGCAGAACAAATGTGGCCACTTTCGAAGGGCACGGACGTGGCTTTCCGGCCGCTCCAGCCGCTTGAATTTTCCAGGACTGATTTTTTCCAGTCGACTTTGCAGTGCGGTTTTCCGGCCACTTTAGCGGCAAAGCGAGGGAAATTCAAACGAGTCTGGCCGCTTTAGCTCCCTTTAATGTCAAGTGAGATCGTGCCGCACCAGCAGCATGAGTGACGAAATCGCGGCACTTATTAAGAAAGAGTGAAGCCAGGAAGGTTCAAAAGACTATCATGAACTTTTTCAGCCAGAAGTATATAGTTGCCAATAAAGTTCTTGTTCATTTTCACTATCAGCTTAAACTTATTTTTGGTTCATACGATTTCGAGATGATACAAATATTCTGCGTGTTTCTATGAATTCGTATCATTGAGATTCTACTGTAGCACTATTAGTTGATGCTCACTTTATCCATGTCTTCGTCGTCCTGCTCTTCAGCCCTGGCATTGGCAGCAAGCAGGGCAGCTCTCGCAGACTCGAACCCCTGCCACAGTTCGCAAGCATCCCGGTATGCTTGTGTGCCTTCCTGCAAAGAAGACATGAAAACAATGCCGAGCATAATAAGTGTAGCCAAAGGCTCTCGTTCTGGCCCACTTGATGCCTTCAGGTAATGTGCAAAAGATTATTGCTCACTTGCCAGCCCACAAAGAGTGTTCCACACTTGCAGCTGTGACGCTGACTGCACATGTATACACATATATACCCTCTAAATACATATATATATATATATATATATATATATATACACACACACACACACACACCTTTAAATACACATATATACCCTCTAACGCGGACGGAGGAATGTACACCACCGTAGTTCAGTAATGGAGCATGTTATCTAATGGAGCATGTTCAGTAATGGTGTGTTATCTGAAAGTCACAGGTTAAAACCAAGCCAGTGGCGAGTTATCTTTTCGTCCAGTCTTTTTGCTTCATATATACATTACCATTACTTCAATAACATCCCCTGTACCTTATTTGAGATAATTTTTTGTTATTTGTCATTAATATTGTGTCTAACAAAGAAAATTAGCCCTTAAATTTATGCTTCTTTTCTTCATTCATATGCAAGATTGCAGGACAACATTGAACTGAGTTTGTAAAGACATGCTTCTATCTAGCAAGAAAAAAAAACATAACAGAAATTATTACATATACAAAAACGTACTGCAATCTAAGAGGCACAATCTAAGAGAAATTCATTTTTTCATTGAACAGTACTTCCCCAACGGAGTCTTACTGTAAGCATTACCATTGGGCATGTCCTGTGGTAAAGCAGTTTCTAGACGTAACATCACATATCTTGCAAACCACTTTTGCTTCCTGCCTGGTTTTTCTAGTCGCACTTGCATTTTTTACAGTTTCTATAAAATACATTCATCCGAGCTGGCACTGAAATGTAAACTGAGAAAGCTTGAAGCAGAAAGCAAAGCAGACTGCTGTTCTGGGCTAGTTTGCACAGTAACAGATGCACAGTAACACACACAGTTTGCACAGTGTGCACAGTAAGTGCTTTCAAAGTCCAACAAAAAGACCACCAGGCCTGCGCAGAACACGCAGCACAGTCGCGAAATCTGGAAAAACGAGCTTTCTAGAGCCTTCTTTAAGGTCTTTGGGACCAAAGAGTGACAAAAAAAATTCATTGTTTAAAATTGACATATTTGGTTTTTGCAAGTATTTTTCTATCTCTCTGCAAATTTTCACACACCAGGAAGAAGTAATTTTTTGCAATGTAATTCAAACTGTCCAGATTCTTAGTGCTGTTAACATGTAGAACCTGCAAAAAATGGGGAACTAACTTCGAGGCTTCTTTATAATTTGCCGGCACCTGAGTTAGAAGCTCTGCTACGAATTTATGAGCACCTTTATGAGTATTGCAAAACATCCACACCATGATTGTTGTTTTTTGAAGAAGCTGTGTGCGTTTTCAGTTTCTTCTATTTTTCTTAAAAAAGTAAATTTACAACTGTTCAATTTTGAGCCCTCCATATTTTGGCAGCTAGGGCAGGTACAACAATAATTCTTTTTGCAATAGAAACCTGTATGTGTGTAGAATGCAAGTATGGGAGGAGAATTTAGAGCACAAGCCTTTTCAATTAATTACTCATCAAAATTGTAACACAATTCCAACTGCTTCTAGAAATGGATAGTTATTTTGCTGTAAAATAACCAAGAAAGGCCTAAAAACAAAAAAACTCTTGCATACTTTCAACCTATATTCATTAGTCTATGTTAGCGTATATTAAATATCACTTTTAATTAAGCACTTTTTTCTATGGCAGCCTTAAACAATGGGGGGCAAACTTAAGTTCTTAGGAACAGGATGAGTTACAGTAAAAATAGTTAAATATTTAAAGTTAGCAGAAAAAAACTGCATAATCTTGTGCAGTCTGATCAAGAACACTGAAGAAATAAACAAAAAAATGTCTAAGACTAGTCTGCCCCCTTCAATGTTCTTTGGGTAACTGCTACAAGAACACTCGCAGGCCACCCAGTACGCCATAAAACATAATTTTTGTGTGGTAGGAAAGCATTCACCACGTCATTCTTCGTCATTCTTGGGAGAAGTGCGGTTACGGCTACACACATGCAATGAATTTTGTGCATTCTTTTTCTGCTGTGGCTGACAACAATAAATAACTATGGCTCAGAATTTTGTAATGGGTTGGAGAATTCCATGATTCGCTCGTTACACAATTTGCATTGTTTGATGCCTCGTTATTCTTATGCTGTTCTAAAACACTTTATTACTTATATAACGAGATTCCTTAACAAGAAGCCTACCTAGGGTCAGTTTCCAATGCAGCTTCAAGCACACTGGTAGAATATTGGGCTGCCACGCAGTGGACCAAGGTTCGGATCTCATAGTGTCATTGGTGTTTTTTATTTACGTTTTCTTATATCGTGCGATAGTGGTTGCGAAAACCGGATGCGGCAGATAACTACGACGCATGTGACTCTTGCTGTGATCTTATGACAGCTTTCACTGTAAAACAGCAGCATTCTTAGACTTGTTGCTGCTAATTCCCCCGCCCCCCCCCCACGACACAAAATCTACTGCTAAAACACCAGAAACTCATACTTAAGATCTTTCGAAGAGGCATGCCACATCAAACAGTGACCATTTCCGCTTTTTACTTCCCCATCTCCAGGATCATGCAACTTCAAAAAACACTCAAAATACGTCTCATAGTTAAAAAAACAACATAAAGAAGAAAACTATAGTTCTTCACGACACACGACACAGTGTGTCCATGAACGGCGCAGAGTGTCTCAATAACAGCAATTCAAACCTTTGACAGGGGGCTATCAACGGAATTTGAGTGTGGTGCAGAAAGCTGTAATTATCGAACATGAATAAAATAACAAAATCAAGCAGTTTAAGAGAAAATAAAATCAGTTCTACAAGGGGGATATGGATCTATCAACTACCTCCAGCACTTCCACATTCTTTCCAAAGAAACTGGTGCAGCTTTATCTGCCAGTGTTGCTCTCTCACGTCTCAGTTGTGAACTCAGAAAGTCAGTTCTGTTACATTTCACAGAACGAACAAGACCAGCTGCTGCAGCAAGGTCACAGCATTTGCAATAAACGCAAGCCCCACACCACAACATGCGATATGTGAGAAATGTACCTTATAGTATGTTTTTGCATTGGAAACCAGGAGAGCAACGTCACTAGTCATCTGTTCCAGATCCGTGTACTCTTCGGCCTTGATCTTTTGGTTGATTCGTAGCATGTCCATTGGATTGGTCACCAATTCGTAGTAATCGGCCTGGCTTCTGGCACAAGTTGCAGTGAAGAAAGAAAAATAAAGCGGGATAAAGGGCATTATTAAACTGTGCATGGTTTTGTCAAAAATTGCAGATGCAGAAACCAAATTTTCACTGATCTTCAGTGGGTCGTTAAGAAAAGTGCTGACTGTGTAACCCACGACATTCGTTGCTCTAAATACAGCTAAGGAAGAAAAACTGCCGGGAGAATTGCCAATTCGTTGCTAAATAAAGTAGCACTAAAGACAGGCAACAGAAGATAGGGAGAGACACATGAGGTAGCAACCATGAGCTTGTGTTATGAGTGACCTAGTCTCTTGTGGCGTTTTCTTTAGCACTTTTTCATTTAGCTCTTACTACGGTCAAGCTACCACAAAGCATCAACTTATCAGCTTCTCCTCCAAAGAGCTGGTTCTTAACTGGGCAATTCTTTCAGAGTCAAAAACCTTATAGAGAGTGCTAAATGAGCAATATGCTCCCAGAATTACTCATTCAGATCAAACTACGAAAACATAGAAATGAATATAAGGATGCATTACCTTTTCTTTGGAGTGCGAATAAAATTTTCACAGAGAAGATGGCCATCTTCACTCTTGCAGTTTTGCAGGGCACTATAGAGTGACTGTAACATTTCAGGCTGCAAAAGAAAAAGTGTAGAGTCAGTTTCATCAATTTAGAGGGCAGTAAAAAGGCTCCAACTTTTCTTTTACACCCCCCAAACAAGCCCTCCAATTCGTACATAGATTGTAGTGATCACGTTTTCCGAAAGCACTACAACGCGTAGACCCTTCGAAAAACAATTCCCGCGTCACCTTTTGACACCTGACCTTTCCCCCTCGTACGTGCAGTGATGCCAACTTTCCCATGGGCAACTTGACGTACCACTGAGTTTGTCGATCGGTTCTTTGCGCTACAAAACGACGCATTGGCCCTGAAGTGATGCAGTTTTGGCCAACATTTACAGACCTCTAAACATTGTACAAGAAAGTATCTATAACCGTTGGTTTTGACCGCGCAGTCCACATTTTAATTTTCCTGTGCTGCCCTCTGTGGTTTTATAGAGCCAGAGACTACCGGAAGAAGTGGCATTGCTAGAATAAAAATCTTCGAGATACAGACGCGTCTTACTACTTTCCCACTAGGGGAAAGGCGCTTCTTGCACCACACTAACACCCCGCGCCGCAATGACACACGCTCATGAGGGCGAAGCCCTGCTTGGTCGTTGACTCTGTGCCGATGAGATATCAGTGACGTCGTGTCACGTTGCCGAAGTGAGCAGTGTCACGCCCATAAACTACACCTTCCCCTCCCTGTGGCAGAGAAGGGTGGCGAGGCCGTGAAAAATTTTAAACTAACTGAAACTAATGGTCTAACCCCTGTAACTTCCTTATTATTCGCACGTATTTGCAAAATTCTTGTGGCAGCATGTCCACATAGCAAAAATGCACCTATTTATCTTCCCTATAATTTTTGACCTCAGGATTGTTAACTGGTCTCCTTAAACTTCTGAGTGGTAGTTGGACATGAATAAGCGCTTTTCAATGTAGCAATATTTTATGAGCACAAGATATGCTTGTAGCATAACTTTGGCACCATATGCTGCTACATGTTGAAAAGAGATGTGACTTAACACCAATTTTTAGACCTTCGAGGCACTCCCCCACTGATGCCATATGCCCAATTCTTGTTTCCACAGAGCAGCTCATGCTAAAAACACAATTAAGAGGAATCCTTATGACTGAGATAACTCCTGTTTCAGAACTGAAATGCATGTGAAGCACAGAAGTATTTTTCTTAAACAGTAGCTGAGCTCATCAGAAGAAAATTTACTGCATTTAGGGCAGAAAGCTGAATTCTGCCCAACTGTAGGGAAGTAGAATTCGAATTCACAGTCTCAAAAGTACTTCGGAGACTTATTTAAGATCCGAAAACAATTTTTAAAAATTGATGTTTGTCTATGAATTTCTAACTCTGACTCAAAACTAGATATTGCAGCCCTGCAAGCTGTATCTGCTGTTGACAATTAACAGCTTCAGCAAAATTTTACAATGCTTACAAAAGTCGTGCAAGTCAACCCGGTCCTGTGCTTGCTGCTGCCAATTTATACCCGCAAACTTCTTAATCTCATCTGCCCACCTAATCTTCTATCTCCCCCTAACCCGCTTGCCTTCTCTGGGAATCCAGTTAGTTACCCTTAATGACCAGCGGTTATCCTGTCTGCGCGCTACATGCCCGTCCCATGTCCATTTCCTCTTCTTGATTTCAACTATGACATCCTTAACACCCGTTTGTTCCCTAATCTACTCTGCTCTCTTCTTATCTCTTAAGGTTACACCTACCATTTTTCTTTGCATTGCTCGCTGCGTCGTCCTCAATTTAAGCCGAACCCTCTTGGTAAGTCTCCAGGTTTCTGCTCCGTAGCTAAGTACCGGCAAGATACAGCTGTTATATACCTTCCTCTTGAGAGATAGAGGCAATCTACCTGTCATCATTTCAGAGTGCTTGCCAAATGTGCTCCAGCCCATTCTTATTCTTCTAGTTACTTCAGTCTCGTGGTTTGGTTCCGTGGTTATTACCTGTCCTAAGTAGACTTGGTGTTTTACGGCTTCAAGTGCACTGTTACCTATCTGAAAGCGCTGCTCTCTTCCGAGGTTGTTCTACATTACTTTCGTTTTCTGCAGATTAATTTTAAGACCCACCTTTCTGCTCTCCTTGTCTAACTCCGTAATCATGAGTTGCAATTCGTCCCCTGAGTTACTCAGCGATGCAATGTCATCGGCGAAGCGCGGGTTACTAAGGTACTCTTCATTAACTCTTATCCCTAACAGTTCCCATTCTAAGCTTCTGAAAACCTCCTGCAAGCACGTGGTAAATAGCATTGGGGAGATTGTGTCCCCCTGCCTTACACCCTTCTTGATTGGTATTCTGTTGCTTTCTTTATGAAGCACTATGGGAGCAGTTGATCCCCTGTAGATTTCTTCCAGGATGTTTATATGTACTTCATCGACGCCCTGATTCCACAGTGTCAGCATGACGGCTGATATTTCTACTGAATCAAATGCCTTCTTGTAATCTATGAAGGTTATGTATAGTGGTTGGTTATATTCTGAGCATTACTCTATTACCTGATTGATAGTATGAATGTGGTCGATTGTTGAGTAGCCTGTTCGAAATCCTGCTTGTTCCTTTGGTTGATTGAATTCTAATGTTTTCTTTACTCAGTTAGCAATTACCTTTGTGAATAGTTTGTATACTACAGCAGGGTGTCTAGCAAATTGAAGAATTCAATTTCCCTGATTTTTCCAGGTTTTCACTGACCATTTTATCTAAAATTCCCTTACCTATACAACAGACACGATTTTGTGGAAATGGTCTGTGAAGCATATTAAAAAGGTACAGAAAACACATTTCATTGTAGAGTAAAACATTTATTGCAACTGCCCTCATTCTCGAAATGCACTTCAATTAGGGTTTGAGATAGTTTATTTCGTCTTGAAGAATAGAAGCTTCAAGTTGCGCTTCACTAAGCAGCCTTTGCTTTTTTTCTTGTAGCTCTTTAATCAGAGCTGCTGCTCTCTTTTTTTTCTTCTCTAATTCAGTGGTTTCATCTCGCTCTTTCTTCTTTGTTTGCAGCTGCTCCCTGTAGACACTGTAGGCACTGCAAACTGTCTTGCCATGCTGGAGTTATTGCGTGCGGATTGTCGTGGCTCGGCTCCATATGCTACGTTACCCTGCCTCCGCAGCCAGAACGCACAAACTAATTTAGTAGAGGTCAGTGCGTGCAAACGATGATGCAAAAATAGGTGACACCGAAAACCTGCCGTGTTCCACTTCGATTACGTAAGTCTGGCTCTTGATGTCGTTAGAAAGCATAGCCTTCAATATTGGCTACCAAAATGCATCGCCTTCAAGATTCCCCACATAAAAGAAAAAAAGCAGAGTGAGCGTGGAATTTAGACACCTCCTATCGTCCTTCTATGGAAATTTCATTTCCCTGACTCTAGCGTTTCGCCCAAAACGATCGGCTGTGCGAGTCATTAGTAGTGTGGGCAGGCCCCAAGACAGTTTTCCCTGACTTGTCTCGCTTGATTGACGAATTCCCTGACTTTTCCCGGCGGCTAAAAATTCCCTGACATTTCCAGGTTTTCCCGGTCGCCAGACACCCTGTACAGAGAGCAAGCTGATCGGCCTGTAATTCTTCAAGTCCTTGTCATCTCCTTTCTTATGTATTAAGATGATGTTAGCGTTCTTCCAAGGCTCTGGTACTCTTCCCGTCAGGAGACAACTCGTAAACAGGGTGGCTAGTTTTTCTAACACAATCTGTCCTCCATCTTTCAGCAGATCTGATGTTACCTGATCCTCACCAGCAGCTTTGCCTCTTTGCATGCTCTCCGAAGCTTTTCTGACTTCTATCATTACTGGTGGGGTGTCATCTGGGTAACTGCTAGTTCTTATAGTATTAAAGTCGTGGCTATCCCGGCTACTGTACAGATCTCTGTAAAACTCCTCTGCTATTTTAACTATCCTATCTATATTGGTAGTTATTTTGCCTTCTTTGTCCTTAGTCACAGCAACCCCCTTCTTATTATGTCAATATAAATGGCTGCCTCAAGCCATTCCTATGGTGCTTGTGTGTCAAAAAGATAAGATGGCCTTTCCAAGATTAATTTATCATTTTGGATACAAGAAACATCATCAATAAAGGTCCGGTGGTTGCAAAAGAAATAGTTTCTGTTTTCATAATTTTAGAAGTGCCAAACGAAAGGTTTCCCAACCAGTTACACATTACCAGGACAACTAATGTCAAATGCCACACATTCTTTAGAAGTGTGTCTTTTTTTTTCATTTTTACAGTAATCGACTCGAGCGCTGGGAGGGCCAGCTGCTGGATTTGGCAGGCAATTCAATTGTGCAGACTAATTTTACTGGTTTAAGTAGAAAAGATACTAACTGCTCAGTGGACCCATACCACTAAATTTGTTGTAAAATTGTAACTCAATATCGGTAGCGCTTTTGTTTTCTTGTTTTAAGTCAAATGATTCCGAGAAAAAATAAAGGTCACAGCAGAAACACTTCAATAAAAGGGCACACAAAAATCACAGAATCTGCTTTTGCAATTACCTGGCATGCGGGAAAGCTTAAGAGGATTCGGAAGGTTTGTTGCGGAGCAAGATCACAAGACACACTGGCACTATAGACACACTGTCACTGCAGAAAAAAAATGAACCAGATGACGCTTTTCTTAAGCAACGCACGCATCACTTAGCCCGTTCACAATTAAGTCGAAGTGTAATTCCGGCGCCTAAAGCTGTCTTCTCGAGCTACACGGCCAGCTGGCCGCACAAAGCTTGAAACATTAGCATGAAACAACTTACGGCGCCAGCTGCTGCAGTGTAATAGCTCATCCGACTAGATGACTTACCAGGTCAAGAATTTTGCTACGTTTCTTGTCGTCAGCTCGATCATCTTCGGTTTTCTTGCGTTTTGGCATGGTCTCTGTACAGAAAAAATAACCCTACATGAGAACACGGGGTCCGGTAAATACACAAGCACTCAGCCCTATAAATAAACCAACCACCTTTTCAGAACACTACGCGGTTATAAACGCGTGAAACTTAATTTTGACCCAATTTACGACAATGCCTAGCTTACCGAAATCGCGTTACGTGTTTACATGGTCACCGCGATGACGCCACGGCGATAAAAACAAATCGATGCGATTGCATCGGCAGTTTTCATTGAATAATGTTGGCAAGCGAATGCATCGCTAGCAACGCACAACATCTCAAGCGTTGCAACGCTAGACGGAGACGATCAACTCGCGAGGGCCGATGTAGTAATCTTGTCGTAACAAAGACAAAAAAGCAAGCTGGGCTTTACCAGTGGGTTGAGATGCTGGCAGAGACGTTGACCACTTGGACGGAGCTTTATTCAAGCAGCTTTTGTACCTAAAAGTTTGTAGCTAAATAATTTGACAGTGTCAATGCTGCCGCATTTTGCAACACTCAGGCTGTCCAGGTATTTTATGAAACTCCATGGGACGCCTCGAATAAATTCACGCAGGAACTCGTTTATTTAGAGAAACAGCGAGAAGAAGAGTAGAGGAGGCGTTGGCAGCATCAGCGTGCAGAGAAACCATAGAAACAAACAAAAAAACCCAAAAAAGGTCGAAAAGTTAAAACAATAGAGCAATGAAGTTTCTTGATGGAGGTGCGTATGCAGCGCTACACCGTAACATTAACCCGTATTAAGCAATGCATTAACTGCATTAACGTCTTTTTGAGGTGGCGTTACCGGCGTTGTGATTATGGCCATTCCTCCATGATAATGGCGGCCTACTACTCGTGGAGTAGTTGCGTGTTGGCGGCGTTCCTTTAATGTTTCACTATGTTTGCGGTAACGCAATTTGTGTTTGTTTCAGCGTAAGGCCATGTCGAAGCCACCCTTTAATCGTCACAGGCACTGCTTCGTACCAGGATGCAAGAGTGACAGCCAGCGAAAGTTGTCGCTGTTCGCTGTTCCTTCCGACGAAGTACGGTTTCAGGCTTGGAAGACGGCTCTTTCTGGTTACGGAAAAGTCCTCGAGAAGAAGTGCGTCGTCTGCGAGCGGCATTTCGAGAGCCAGTACGTCTGCAAAACGTACAAGCACACAATTAACGGCCTACTCGTAGAGATACCGCGCAACAGGCCGCTGCTGAGACCGGATGCTGTTCCCACTCGATTCTTGACGCGCCCACTGCGAGCCCGCCGCCTATCTACAGCTCAAAAACGCTCTAGGGGTCGGCCAAGAAAGAGACAAACCAGCGTCGAGGAAACGAACGAATCTACTGAAGAAACTCCAGCACCGGTGGCGAAAGATTCACCGTCAGCCCCCCTCGAGTGCTCTGTTGAGGACCAGGAGGAAGGCGCGTTCGCTTGCGAGCCCGCCGATATTGAATACGGCATGTCTTCGGATGCCTGTGATGATTTGGACTGCGCTGAGCAGGTGGTCGTGCTTTCGGCTCCACTGTCCACGCCGACCCCAACGGTAGGGCGAACTGTGGTACCTCATATAGTGACCGCGCGAAAAGCGTCCCCTTCGCCTTCTGGAAGTGTTGGTCGCGTACCGAGTTCTGCGGCTGCAGTACCAGTGACGCCTGTGCTTTCCTGCGCAGTGTCGGCTACGACTGCTACATCCACGGCCGAAACAGCTGTTTCGAAGGGTGTCACAGCAATCGTCAAGAGTCCGCTGTGCAGCCCGCCAGTACCCGGTGTCGAAGCGCCCGCATTCCTGGCAAAGTTCGAGAAATTTTCGCTGCCTAATCGGTTCTGGTCGGTTCATTATGTGCAGCATTCGAGCAGGCACGTGGCTTTTAGCTTCTGCACGATGTTCGGCTGCAAGCCGACAATCACGAAGTTCGTGACTTGCGAGGAGCACGGCGACGGCAGCATTACCTGTCGAGCCACCATCGATGGCGTAGACGTCAAGACGACCAGGGTGACCGACGCTGAGGGTGTTCAAGAATTTTTGGCCAAATTGGATGCCCTCGCTTTCTGTCAGGGTGCAGCGGCAGCCGAAGAGTTCACCTTTTTCAGGGCGGACGAGTGCAAAGTTCACAAGGAAAGGATTCACAGCGCCAAATGTGACCTACTCACACCTGCTACCAGTAGACTGAGTGACTTCTGCAGACATCTACGTAGGGTTTTGCAGAACAAAGCCACTTACGTCAAGAGAAGAGCCTCGACGAAATGTGCCTCGGAGAACGCAGCACCGGCTCGCAAAACTGCAGCCAAGGCAGAGCCACAATTTCAACACCCTGCCACATCTACCACGAGTGCTGGTCGATTGGAAGCTGCTGAAACAGTTTACCAGTTGCCCCAGCCCACTAAGCTCTTGGTTCAGACTTGTATACAGGCATCGAAAAAGGACCGCGCACAAGCATCCGGAGGTAAAGAAGAAGAGTGGGCCCTTGAGTGCACTTACTACCCCGTGCATACGACCTGTGCTTCCACAAGTTGAGACTGTTAGTTGTACAAATAAACAACCACTTTACAGATCGATTGATGTAAGAGTTACTTACCTTTCTTTAAAGAAGAAAAGAAGTGTAAATTTAAGGGCATATTTTCTGTGGTAGGTTGTACCTTTGAATGTTTCCTTTTATTAGTTGAATTCTCGTACTTTCCTGTAATGCACAATTACTATTGCGTTACATTATAAACCGTGTATTTGTTATTGACTCCTGTAGGGCTATTTGGTAAGCATTCACGATGAACTGTCTGTTCCACTGCAGATTGATGGCATAGAGCTGGAGAATCGGCAAGCAAGCACCAGCAGGACGCGAGCTCTGACCAATTAGCACACACAAAATTATCAGTTGTCTTAGTGGACCCTGTTGACACCATGACTATATCTCTGCCAATGAGATCAGCTTAAACCCTCTGTGGCCTCCTAAAGAACACTGTTTTAACCATCTTGTGTACAAGTGAGAACTTAATTTTCGCCTTAAACTTAGCAGGATGTAATATACATTACATTCAATTTTGGCAGCTGTCTTGACCTGCAAAAAAAGATGTTTTTAGTTTCATATTTTTGCTCCATATTAAGAATGAAGCTCCGCATTTTGACTGAGTTGGGGACTGGCACCCATACTACATTGGCACAAGAAATAGATGGAAAGTGAAACAGCTACAAGTGAGGCTCTTTTGTTGCTGGTTCTGTGAGTGAAGCCCCTCATTTAGAACCTCGCTGGCTGACTGGGCCTGTTCAAGGCCTCCAGTTTCCTTCCAAAGTCCAGTTCACAGCCTTGTCTACCATAGCCAATTGAGTGTTTCACTATAAAACTGCAGCATTACGCAGCTGTTTTTTGGTCTCTAGGCCACTATTTTTGCATTTTTTTATCTTAAAAACCTTACTTATCTCTCTTTTGCACTAGTACCACTATTTTGATTTCTCTGTTAGAGCTATCTCTATTACCTATAATGCAAGAACATGGTGTACTTTAGAATTCATTATGTCGCTGGTAAATCTGTATCTGCAATTCTTTGCTTCCTGTTACTGCAGTTTTATTTATATTCAGGAAAAGATCACATTCACCACTTTTCTCTTTCACCTTGAGAATAAAAGACTTATCCTTCATTGTTCCCAAGCATGTGTTTTGATAACGTAGGCTGTTTAGCTTGGCTCCTGTATCATCCTATATTCCTGAGTAAGTACATATAGAGTGTACAAGTAAGTATGGAGAAAGATTACATTGCAAAAACGCCTCTTGAAGGGGCACTGGTACATGTTGCCTTGATAGAAACGGCGTGGACATAGGACAGAAGAACACACGTAAACAACGGAGTGCAAGTTTATTGCAAAAGGAACATAAATATGTAAAAAGGCGAGAACAATGCGATGTCGCCTACTCCGTACACATTAAGAACACAATAGGTAACTGCATCATAATCGTAACGTGCACCTTATATTAAGAGAATGCCATTGAGTCCGACAAGTACAAAATTTCCTTTTCAAGGGAGCAATTGAATGCCTAATAAGAAAGGTGTTTCATTTCTTGAGATTCTTTTCGTCTGTCCCACCTCACCGTTTCCATGGATGTAAATGTTGCATTGCCTATCAACCATGCCTTTAAACCTTGAGCCAATTGAGTGTTATCCACCTTTCTGCCAAAAAGCTCTTCTCCCCTCCCCCCTTTGAGGTTTCTTAAAAAAAAAAAAACTGCAACATGTTTGGGAATTTCCATTTGCCTAGGATGTACCTAGTGCTATACGAATAGAATGAGCCATACCTTACTGTAACCAATGACAGATAAATACAAAACATTTAGCATTCTTTAGGACGAGCCACCTTATGCACTTGTGATTTTATTTATTTATTTATTTGAATATACTGCAGCCCATTAGGGCTCCTCTCATCTCTCATTAGGGAGGAGCCCTAATGGCGTAAATAAGAACGAAACAGACTTTATAATGACTGCACACCCAGGAGTCGTGCAGGATGTGGAAGTGGTTGGCAAGGTAAGATGCAGTGACCATAGAATGGTACGGGCTCGAATCTGCCTAGACTTGAAGAAGGAACGACAGAAACTGATACGCAAGAAGCAAATCAATGAGCTAGCACTGAGAGGGAAAGTACAGGAATTCAGAGTGTCACTGCAGAACAGGTACTCTGCTCTTAGCGAGGAAACCAACCTTAGCGTAGATACAATGAATGATAATCTGACGAGTATCATCACGGAGTGTGCAGTGGAAGTTGGAGGCAGGGTAGCTAGACAGGACACCGGCAAGCTTTCCCAGGAAACGAAGAACCTAATTAAGAAGCGTCAAATCATGAAAGTGTCAAGTACAACAGACAAAATAGAACTGGCAGAGCTTTCGAAGCTGATTAATAGACGTAAAGTATGCGATGTAAGAAGGTATAACATGGAGAGAATTGAGCACGCTCTGAAAAACGGAGGAAGTGTCAAAGCAGTGAAGAGGAAACTTGGGATAGGCAAAAGGCGGATGTATGCACTAAGGGACAAAGAAGGCAAATTAACTACCAATATGGATAGGATAGTTAAAATAGCGGAGGAGTTTTACAGAGATCTGTACAGTAGCCGAGACAACCACGACCTTAATACTATAAGAACTAGCAGTAACCCAGACGACACCCCACCGGTAATCATAGAAGAAGTCAGAAAAGCTTTGGAGAGCATGCACAGAGGCAAAGCTGCTGGTGAGGATCAAGTAACATCAGATCTGCTGAAAGATGGAGGACAGATTGTGTTAGAAAAACTAGCCACTCTATTTACGAGGTGTCTCCTGACGGGAAAAGTACCAGAGTCTTGGAAGAACGCTAACATCATCTTAATACATAAGAAAGGAGATGACAAGGACTTGAAGAATTACAGGCCGATCAGCTTGCTCTCTGTAGTATACAAGCTATTTACAAAGGTAATTGCTAGCAGAGTAAAGAAAACATTAGAATTCAATCAACCAAAGGAACAAGCAGGATTTAGAACAGGCTACTCAACAATTGACCACATTCATACTATCAATCAGGTAATAGAGAAATGCTCAGAGTATAACCAACCACTATACATAGCCTTCATAGATTACGAGAAGGCGTTTGATTCAGTAGAAATATCAGCCGTCATGCAGACACTGCGGAATCAGGGCGTAGATGAAATATATATAAACATTCTGGAAGAAATCTACAGGGGATCAACTGCTACCATAGTGCTTCATAAAAAAAGCAACAGAATACCAATAAAGAAGGGTGTAAGGCAGGGGGACACAATCTCCCCAATGCTATTCACTGCGTGCTTACAGGACGTTTTCAGGAGCCTAGAATGGGAACAGTTAGGGATAAGAGTTAATGGAGAGTACCTCAGTAACCTGCGCTTCGCCGATGACATTGCATTGCTGAGTAACTCAGGGGACGAATTGCAACTCATGATTACGGAGTTAGACAAGGAGAGCAGAAAGGTGGGTCTTAAAATTAATCTGCAGAAAACGAAAGTAATGTACAACAACCTCGGAAAGGAGCAGCGCTTTGCGATAGGTAATAGTGCACTTGAAGTTGTAAAAGACTATGTCTACTTAGGGCAGGTAATAACCGCAGAGCCTAACCACGAGATTGAAGTAACTAGAAGAATAAGAATGGGGTGGAGCACATTCGGCAGGCAATCTCAAATTATGACAGGTAGATTGCCACTGTCCCTCAAGAGGAAGGTATATAACAGCTGTATCTTGCCGGTACTTAGCTACGGAGCAGAAACCTGGAGACTCACAAAGAGGGTTCAACTTAAATTGAGGACGACGCAGCGAGCAATGGAAAGAAAAATGGTAGGTGTATCCTTAAGAGACAAGAAGAGAGCAGAGTGGATTAGGGGACAAACGGGAGTTAAGGATATCATAGCTGCAATAAAGAAGAGGAAATGGACATGGGCCGGGCATGTAGCACGTAGACAGGATAACCGCTGGTCATTAAGGGTCACCAACTGGATTCCCAGAGAAGGGAAGCGGGGTAGGGGGAGACAGAAGGTTAGGTGGGCAGATGAGATTAAGAAGTTTGCGGGTATAAATTGGCAACAGCAAGCACAGGACCGGGTTAACTAGCGGAACATGGGAGAGGCCTTTGTCCTGCAGTGGACGTAGACAGGCTGATGATGATGACGATGATGATGACTGCAGCCCAAGTACAGGGCTATAGCAGGAGTAGATGAGTAATATAGGATGAAAGCAACAGAGCAAAAAAAACAACAATATGAAACTGAAATACATTAAAGCATTATGCAAGAAAACAACGCTTTGCATATTACAAACAAAAACTTATGTATGTTCGAAGTGGTTAGTAGCAGCATCAATGAAATCTTTTTATGATAGTGAGCAAATCCTCCCCGATAGAGAATTTCAGAGATCCATAGTATGTGGAAAAAAACTAAATTTGAAAGAGTTTGTATGAGAATAAAGAGGCTTTAATGTTCAAGTTGTGGGAGTTGCATGTGCAAGTTTCATCCATAAATGCTATGTTGTTACCACCAAGGATGCCAGTGGAGGAGTTCATAATGGTATATAATAGTTACAAACATTCAATATGGTAACGAGAATGCAATGATACAATGTTTGGTAATTTCAGGGCTTGTGATGGTGAGGAGATGTGGCTGTAGTTACGGCATATGAAATGGATGGCTTTACGTTGGACGCTGTCAAGCATTTTTAGCTCAGCTAGTTTGTAGTTTGTGAGGGTACCAAAACTACAGATGCGTATTCTAAAATAGGATTTAGCTAAAGTACAGCGCAAATGTCCTGAGCAGCAAGCACAGGACCGGGTTAACTGGCGGAACATGGAAGAGGCCTTTGTCCTGCAGTGGACGTAGTCAGGCTGATGATGATGATGATGACAGCGCAAATAACCTAATTTTTTTAGAGCTTTCCCGCTGATGATTCGATGTAGTTAGTCCAGGAAAGATTTTTTGTTCGAATCACACCTAGATATTTATATTGTGACACTATTTTAAGTTGTGTACCATCGAGATGATAATCAAATGAAAATGGATTCTGCCCATTCACCAATGGGCAGAACCCGTTTTATAAGTTGCTTCCTTTTTTTACAGTGCAGCATGCCTGCAGTACAGCCATCTATTATTCTATGCGTGACCCCAGCCTTTCCAGATTTTTAAAATTTTTTTAATAGGCTGCACTTATACAAATCGTCCAATTGTTTCTCCTTTTCTTTGAAGTTTACTATAAGCCCCCCTCAGTATTTTCACAATTCAGTGACTTAACACAATGATTATTTCAGTCCAGCATCCTGAACTATGGAAAAATTGACATGTGTTTTGGATTAAACACGTTCCCTGCTCATAGTTGCTGTAAGTGCTTTGATGCTGTTCTTGTAAAATTGTTGGTTCTAGCTTGTATTATCTTCACAATTCTCCACCTCCACATTCTCCTTTTTTTTGTCAAAATTGTCCAAAATTTTCTTTGTATTCCTCAACTCATTACATTTAACCATCGGTGTGTTATGACTGGGTCCATTTTTTTGTCTATTTTCTATTTGAAAAACACCTGAAATTTCTTGCAACTTTGTTAAAAGAGCTGTTTTCATAATTTTCCCTTTTGAACTGCTATCCTAGATTTGCTTACATTGTGCCCTTAAAGAGGTCCTCCAACACTTTTGAAGCTGCCACTTTTTATTTGTGCATTGCATAGACTGATGACTGAGAATAAGTTTAGCATAGATCAGAGGACTGATATCAATAGATTTATTACTTTATTCATGCAATGAAATTCCTACATTCTTGCGGCATTATTAATTCCACCCTTCAGTCTACGCAGTCCACAAGTTAAAAATATGGGCTTGCATAATGTTGAAGGAGCAAGAGCCTACAACTTTATTGAAAAGTATGATCAGGGGTTTGAAGCTGGTGCTTGTCTGCGATGACCTCTTCTGCCCATGCTCTGATGATATTTTGCAGCTCTTCGTTTGGGCACCCTATTAAGGTCTCCTAAGTCGCTTGTGAGGGAGCTGGCAGGAGCTCTCTGGTTGGTGGAAAGCCCTCCCATTCTCAAAAGATGTGAATTTGGTTTGCTATGGCATCTTAGGGGTGAAGCTTCTTAGGTTCGAGCCATGTCCGCTGTCGTTTCTCAACGACAATGACACTGGTTACATTAAAGAACAAGCACATTCCAGTACACACATTTTTTTTCTACCATCATGGCACAGCCCATGCAAGGTACCCATTACACACCATGACGATGACGATCATGGACAACTCGCTTGTGCAGGTCTAGTGGCTAAGGTACTCGACTGCTGACCCGCAGGTCGCGGGTTCATATCCCGGCTGCGGCGGCTGCATTTCCGATGGAGGCGTAAATGTTGTAGGCCCGTGTGCTCAGATTTGGGTGCACGTTAAAGAACCCCAGGTGGTCAAAATTTCCGGAGCTCTCCACTACGGCGTCTCTCATAATCATGTGGTGGTTTTGGTACGTTAAACCCCACATGTCAATCAATCATCAACTCGCTGGTGCAGTATATGACGTCTTGATGCATTTTTCTTAAATGGAAACAACCAGCAACCACCTGGGGAACATTCACAGATCTCATCTTTGGCAACTTCAGGCTAGATCCGATACCAGAAAGCAGTAATAAAAGGCAAAACCAAATTTAGAAATTTAGAACTCAACACAACATACCATTTATGACCAATGCACATTGTATATACCTAACTGTACACTGCTTTGTCACTCATTTGCAGGCGTGAGTGGTCAATGTCACGGGTGATTTTTTGGTAACATCGCACGATCGCACTGCTTTGCCCTCTCGTCTTTGTTTCCTCCGTCAATAGTACGTAGTGGGTAGCCAGCTCTAGTATATGAATTGCTCACTAGATGGTGTTGTGTGTCTTGAATAAAATTTGTATATAAGATTATCAGATGGTGGTAAGGTATTCTTATGATTGGTGATTAAAGTAGGGGTTGGACATACAGATGGACACTTTGCCCCACTCATCATCATTCACTTCGTAAACATGCTGTAATTTTTTTATACACAATTTCAAAGACAACAGCCTTTCTTGGGATACTTAAACCACCAAAGTTTAAGCATTAGCTGAGCACCCAGCCATATTGAACTGGTGGCTGCATTTATCCTTGTGAACACTGTCAATCAAAAAGCAAATATTGTACATTTGAGATGCAACATCAATATACAAGTACGAGGTAGTGTGTTCCTTTACTACAAAATGCATAGGTACACAATTATAGAGACACTAGTGTTTCTTGCACTGCACTGAAAATGCGACACTATGCACAAAAAAGACGGCCGGCAGAGGACTATAATCTTCGGACAGCATTTACAACAAGGCACAAAAACATGCGATTAATTTTTTGCCTATTAAATCAACGCTTCCGCCTGTAAAGAGCACTAAGCGGTGAGGAGTGGTTCGAGCATTAGTTTGAATTCAGCAGAGGTCAGTGGCATGCAGTCTCATAAGGTTGCTGTGTAGTACAAAGAACAATTGCCTGTCATTTCTGTACATATTCGTAAAATTGTAAGACGTCACCGACTCCTGTCCGTGAGTCCGGTTCCAAGCAAAGCAAGACCTAGCTTGTTAATCCTCGAGCCACTTTGTGTGCTTTCTCATTACCGGAGTTTTCTAAGTGAGTGGGGACTCAAAGCAGATTCATTTTGGTTCCGTCACTCTGATCGAACTTTGTCAGGACATTGGCTGTATTTTGTCACACGTTCTTTCATAAAACTAAAAATAGCACTCTTAGAGTCACTAAGGACAGTGTGGGTACTAGGATAAATAATGGCTAGTGCTATGGCCGAGGCCTCCTTGTACTTGCAGGCAGTGAACCTTCAAACCTGCCAAAAAAAATTTTTGCATGTGATGCGCCACACTTCATTGGGCCAACATCCTTGCCAAAGTTACCTTTTTTTTTTTCCAAGATATATATTTTATGGCTATTTCTATGAAAACATTTTGCAATAGTGGTACAGTGTCAACTTTTTTTAAAATAAAGTTTTATCCCTTTTTTACATCATCAGGTGCACAGCAATATGGCCCATTGCTTGAATGCAATAACTTATTTAGCAGCCCTATTGTTGAAAATATTTTGTTGAATAGGTGAAAAGCTTGCCTTGCTTGTCAGAGAGCAAAGAAGTATGTAATCTTTGCTGTAGTGGTCTTCATTGATGATTGCCTACTTATTTTCCTTTAGTCCCACATTCATGCAAAGCATTACATGTCCTATGTCCACGCCCTTTCAAACACTACATGCCCAGGCAAATCATCTGTCTTGTTTCAAACCTTCTACAAGAGTATTTGAAGGCTGTTTCAACACTATTGAAGTGTGGCAATTTGGGCTAGTTGGTATGACATGACAATTGTTTTAGTGCGAGACCAGAACAACATAAAATGGACAAGAAGAAGACGAGCGCTCGTCTTCTTATTTTCTCTTTGTCATTCTGATCTCGTGCTATAACAATCATCACTATTGAAGTGTTCAACAGTATTGAAGCGTTATCTGAAATTTAAGGCGAGAATACAACAAGGATGGAGATAAGATACACACACACGGAGCACTATGTCCGTGTCGTAATCGCGTCTTAAACTTAGAATATGTTGAATTAACAATCCCAGTCTGCCATTCTTATATAGAAGGCTATTTAAGGTTACTAAACATTTTTTTAAAATTGACTACATCCAAGCGTGTGGCAACGTGAAATCTTCAGCCAAAGTGTTTCTGGAGTGTTTCACACAGCAGGACTGTGAGTGGTGCCATAGCATGAGCAAACTTTACATATATTAGCTCTGGCTATGAAGTTAACTAGGGCAATCTGTATGTATGTATGTATGTATGTATGTATGTATGTATGTATGTATGTATGCATGCATGAACATACATATGTTCGATGGAGCCTTGCACACATGGTACTTCTTCCTGCACAACTTCCTGTGTGGTATGGGCAATGATAGAAGAGGAGTCATTTGGAGCACCCATTAACTACTTTAAGATTTATACTTTCAAATATGAAAAAAGTGTGTACCAGGAGACTTGTGAGGCAATTTAGAATAGATATTTTTCAAGCATAATACTAGTGCCCTCAACGGGTACACAAGCACTCATAAGAAAAGTGTGAAGGCCGCGCTGCTGCAGCCTCCGTGACGAGCGTGCGGGCCTCACATTCTCGCTTTCTGCTTGCACCATGCACGTCTCAAATCAGATGAATTTGGCAAGGTGCCACATCATCATCACCCCCATCAGCCTGACTACGTCCAATACAGGACAAAGGCCTCTCCCATGTTCCGCCAGTCAATTCGGTCCTGTGCTTGCTGCTGCGCAAACTTACTAATCTCATCTGCCCACTTGACTTTAGAGATGCAACATATTGCAGTGTGATTCAATCATGAAGTTCAATATCTAGCTGCAATAGCCTATGCAATTTTTATCTCTCCCACTACTTGGACCAGCTTAGTGGCTTGGAAGCGTCACCTCTAATTTCTATGGCAATAGTACGCATTATGGTATAAATGAAATAAAGAAAACATATATTAGTTGCCTATTAAACGCAGTAGTGGTCAATGATTCTCGAATGTGTTCGGAACCAACGTCTATCAAGACAGTCAATGAGTACAGTGTGAAGGTCTGATATATAAAGACCATGTCAGAAAGTTTAGTTAACATTTATTATAATAAGGTGCACTAGAAACGGCGTGCACGTCGAGTAGTAAAAGATGAGCGTAAGCAACTCTCATTGGTATAATTACTAGTTGGAATAAAACTTACAGTCCCAGAAAAAGTAAGCTGGGTGAGGAAAGTAATTGAAACATTAAAACATAAGTGCTGGCTCACTCACAACTGAAAGTTTATTGTATGTGTGAAAAAAAAACATGTAAAAAAGTAGGTGCATCACACGTCGAAAATGAGCACAAAAAGTTAGACAACCAAGGGGCATTTTCACAGTTGATTAATAGAGTTGAATTCCTTGTCTCGCAATTGCAGTGAACATTGACTTACACAAAGTGCCGTACTCCTTGTGATATGATAGGCACCAAGGTTTCTCGCATGGTCTGATTAGGATGATTATACATAACTAGTGTTTTTTTTGAAGATTGAACTACATTTGCACAACTAACATGCAAGCCGGAATGAGATGGCTCTCTTCTATGAATTTCTATGCTCTATTAGGCACCTGGTAATGCATCGACCAGCATGTCTGGCAGACGTACACATGAACACAGGAAAGAGGAATTAAATTATAAACTTCTACACAAGTGAAAAGCAAATGGAAAGCATATCACCGCATCTTTCTTTGGCCACAGCAGGCCCCTGTGCTCTTTTGTGCACTGCAGAACAAACGAGATCAAGCATGTTTGTTGCGAAAAACACAACCCTCCCCACACATCATTTTTCAGGTTGTGCAAATTATTATGCATATATGGAATAATCTTGCGTATCTAATAAATATTATTATTGTATACCTATTTTAGTAATTATATATACCTATTTATTCAAAGGGGGAAGGCAGCCATATTCATCTTTCTTTGCAATGTGAATGAGCTTTTGGCAAACTGATTCATTAGATACGAAATATACCTTACCTCCTTGGGACGATGTATTTACAGCTGAAATCTGTAGCGTTTGGAGTGGCAGAGAAATGTACAATCGACAGGTATGGTGTTCAGTCTGAGAGTGTCTATTTTCGAGATTCTCTTCTCGACTCCCACCCCCGTAAGTCTTTCGGCAGGCAAGCCGGGCCCGCGTGCCGTCGCCAGCTCAGGTTTGTGGTGCATCTGGCATTAAACACGCACAGCACATCTCCCCTTCATAGCTTCTTGCTTAGTACCGCTAGACAGGCTTGACTACGCATCTTGTAGCTATATGAATGAAAGACGAGTCGCCCGTTTCTGGTTGCATTTTGTCCCCTTGACCCTGCACATCTCCCGCTTTATGACCCTTCACGTCTGGAGAGGCTTGCGGGTTTCTACTGGGCGTTGACTCCTGTAATGGCGTTTCTTCATTTCAGGCAGTGGGGATGAGTGGAATATGTTCCTTCTCGGTTGGTCTGTGTCTGTCTCCACAACATAGGACCTCGGAGATCCCACTGATGAAAGTACCGTTCTAGTTTTATTCTAGTCTTTTATCCCCACTGCCTCCCCTGGCTCTAAATCTCAAGGAATTCAAGCTCCGTGCTTTTTGTGATGATTATTCTTTTGCTCAGCGATACGCCACTGTTCCAAGGCCTGAAACGCTTGGTTGTCTACCATGGTGGGTTCTAGCAAACTACATTCTGCAGCGAGAGGTGTTCTCAGATGTCGTGCCATCAACAATTCCACAGGACTAAAACTATTTGCAAGCAGCATGGTTCTGTACGCCTGTTGTCACTTGCTTTCTGCAGGCTCTTTTCTTTAATCCGCACAGGTGCCTCGATGAAACTAATGCTTTGCAGAAAACTGGGGCTCTGATTTCGCGTGCTCAAAGCCCCATTCTCTCATGAACTGGTGGAAGATACAACTATCGAGTTACTTCTCAGTTTGCAATCACGCTTGTAATGTTTTATGCAACTTCTTCAAGCTCAGTGCTGTCTTGGTGAGGTAGCTGTTGACGAGACAGAGCGTCAGCAGCAAGTTACTATCCTGGCATATGAGTTAACTTATATGAAACACGCACCATGCACATATCTTCTGTCTTTCTAACATGGGCTTGACCTTGGACAAATTTTTCTACATGCAAAATGGGACTAACGACTTATAGTCAGTTTCAATGGTAAAGTGTAAGCTATTGACATACTCCTGAAACTTCTCACCTGCCCAAGTCACTGCGAGACTTTTCTCAATTTGTGCGTAGTTCCTTTCTGTTTCTGACAGACTATGGGAGGCATATGAAACAGGTTTGTAGACCCCATCTTTCCGCTACTGTCGCAGAACTGTGCCCAATGCACACGATGAAGCATCCGTTGAAACTACCACTGAATTCTCCGGATGGTACACTGACAGAACTGGGCTTACAGACAGCTTTTCCTGCAACTATTCAAAGCTTTTCTGTTGGGTTGAAGTTCATACCCACTTGCTTTTCACATTTAGAAGAGTGTTCATGGGATAGGCTATTTCTGACATTTTCGGGGCAAAGGTAATTTACCATTCCCATAAACCTTCTTAGCTCCCGAGTGTTTGAAGAAGGTCTCATGTCAATGATAGCCTGCACTTTCAAAAGGCCAGCATGAGTTCCTTGGTTATCAAAGATGTGTCTCAAGAACTTCCCCCTTTGTACATCGAATTGACACTTCTCGCGGTTCAACGTGACATCATGTTTCTGTAATCTTTGCTGAATCTTTCTGAGGTGGGCAATGTGCTCCTTGCGTCCTGCCATAGATTAGGATGTCATCCGTGTTAAACGCACCTGCCAGATCATCCAGAAACTGTGACATCTTCCTTTGGAAGAACTCGGGTGCAGAACTGATTCCAAGGGTAGTCTTTTGAACAGGTACCTGCCCAATGGCGTTATGAATGCGGTCATGTTTCGAGACTCCTTCACCAACTCGAACTTGGAAAAATATTGAGTTCCGGCAAGCTGCGCAAGTAGGTGCTCGCTCAGAGCCAGAAGGCGAACCTCTCACTTTACAAACTTGTTTAGCTTGGTCAAGTCCATGTATATACGGACATCTCCATTAGGGTTCTGAATAATGGCCATTCCAGAAAACCACTGTGTTGGCATCTCAACTGGCTCAATGACTTCAAGTTCAACCATCTCCTGTAGTTTTTTTTTTTTGCCTTGGCTTTTTGACATTAACGGTATGACAACTTTTCGAGGAGTGGTCAGAGCTAGCAGGACAGCATCTTTTTTAAGCTTGATCTGGTATTCGAGCTTAATTTTAACCAAGACCAATAAAGAGTTCAGCATGGCAGCTCACTACATAATGACTTCAGACTATCGAGTTATAGTGGTGGTCTTTTCAAGGATCAGCTCTGCGTCGAGCTGCATTCTTTCCGACAGATTTCAATCTCTGATGCCCACTACTACCTAGTCCTGGATCATCTTGTCATGGGATTCTCTGAAATTGCACAACTCGGCCAGTTGGTGTAGCTTTGAGACGAACTCCTCGACACCTTTTCCATCCCGCTGTTCTCTTCCGACGAATGTCGCTCTTTCATACACTACATTCTGTCCAACAATGAAGTGGTTTTTGAATGCATGCAGAACATCGTTGCACCAGTTCTTCTCTTTCTCTGTAAGTTTGAATGATGCAAAGATGTCTTCGGCCTTGTAGATTTGTAGATTGTAGCCTTGTAGATGCCTAGATTTGTTCCACAAAGCACTTCGAGGCCACTCATGATATGAAAATGTTCGAAATGCCACTTCCATTCTGTCCAATCACTTGGATTTGCTAAGTTGAATTCCTCCAGAGGTCTGCTTTGAAAGCCTGTCAATGACACTTTTTCTTGCTGAGCTTGTGACACCATCGGAGTATGCTTTGCAGGTTCATACGCGTAGTGCCAAAATTTAGTGTTTATGGAGGCCTAGGACCAGCACGTATAGTGTTCAATTTCCGTGTGTCCTTACTTTTGAATTTCATTCCCCAACTCGCGCCCGCGCAAGTCTTCCGCAGAGCAGGTCGGGCCCGCGTGCCGTCGCCGGCTTGGGTTTTTTGTGCGTCTGGAGTAAACACACACAGCACAGAAACTACTGCTCAGCAATGTGGAAAGGCTTTGATGTAATGGTGCATGCATCTTACATTTTGTTAAGCAATATTCTAATGCGTAGACGCAAAATTAAGCACCGGTTTTGATGAAAATACCCAGCAAACATGCTCTATAGTAAAATTTGAAACCGTGTATCAAGAAACTGCCATTTATCATAACAAGTCACTGGACAAACGAATTTTAGTCCTATGTGTTCTTCGTTAAGCATTTAGAATTTACTATTCACATCTCTGTGCAGCACGCCACTGCGTGCGACTTGAAATTTAAATGAAATCATTTGCATATGTATACAGGAATACTCTAACACTTCTCTGCAGCTTGGTGTTAACAACCCCATCTGAAGCTGTTTTGCAGTCAACAAGTGATCTTTGGATAAATATGAATGGGGTGTGCCACCTGCCTTAAGTCATGATAGCACATTTTGACTATATGTATATGCAATCGATGACTCGCAGCCACGCTCAAGTGCTCTGCTTGACATACATCTGTTCGCTAATACCTACACTGACTAAATGCATTACTCCTTGCACATTTCAAGCATAGCGATGCATGCATGCACGTTTGAACATGCAAAGTACTTAGGATTTAACAACAATCATTAAGTGGAGACGCATTCTTGTAATTTTGCGTTTTTATGGCCATTGAAAAGCAGGCGACGAACAAGCAATGAACGACGAAGCAGCCAGCTCATTCGGCGTACATGAATTTCCCACAGTGCTCTGCCGCTTGCAGGGCGCTCCGGGATTGCTTAAAATAGGTCTATTCTCGTGACTTCATGGAGCAGTCAGACTAATCGTGACGTTGTCAGGTGCCAGAACTTCCACAATGGCCACTTTTGCATCATTAACAGAGCCACAGTGCAGAGTAGATGAGGAAATGAGATGGTATGTTACAAGAAGTTGATGCACTGTTGCGATGTCAGAGTACAGTAGCTTTAATAACAGTTGTTTAATAACAACATGTTTTAATAACAGCTGTAATTACTTTTTCAGGGTGCACTTACACTTAGTGGTACATGGCCTAGGTTCTTGGCTTGGCCTTTTATTTAACCCACACACACAAAAAAAGAAACGAAATTTTTCATGTCATTCCCACTTCCCTAAACTAAATGTTAAACTGAGGCTAACTGGGTCATTTCAGACTTCTTGAGCTTCATGTGATGCTGGTTCAAAGCATAAGAAACTGATTTGCAAACTACCTGAACACAAAGCCCACAAAGCAATAGTATTTTTGAAATGTATGCCAGAGAAAGATGTGTTTAGAAAGAGGTCAGCCTAGGTAAAGCTGCGCTGATGCACATGAATGCAACACTGTAAATTCAATATAACAAAGGTCCTTTATTTTGGGCAAGAAATAGATACAAATCTGTTAATACACAATGAACTGTGCAGATTTACAGCAAAAAATTCAACTCTGCTGTCACATAACATTACTGTAAATTTAAGGCCTTAATGACAGGCGAAGAAAGAAAAGAATAAGAACGAAGGGCTATCTACATGGTTGGATAATGATTATATACAGATGCAGTGATGACTGAAATGCTTACAGAAAACAAATAGTGTACAGTACAAGTTACGCCGAGTTGCTCTTTTCAAGGCAAGGATGGCGTACCATCTTGCTTACTAGCGCACCGAAGCTTCAGTCAAGCATCTTATACCGATTGTGAAAATATGTACGGAAGCAGTAGAATGCACCAGCTATACACATCTTTATAGAAGGACGCCAACAAGAGAAGCCACTTCAAAACTCTTTTCATTTACGTCAACATGTACGGTCGTGACCATAAATAAACGCAATAAACGCAATGCCACTGCTTTCCTTTATAGTCTGCCACATTACAAGAGCGCAATGAAGAAGAAAAAAATGTGTTTGCAACAAAAGAAATGACAGGAGAAAGAAAAATAACTTTAGTGGGAAAAACTGCTCTGCACAGGAACAATATTTTGCAAACTAGAGCAACGCCACCTATTGTGAGGGCAGCGGCACTTTTGGAAATGCAAGCAAGCAGCTTTCATATTTCACTGCTGCTTATATCAAACACTGTAATCTACTCCACTTATGTTTATGTAAAAACAATTCTGTAATGATTCAAGGCTCTATAGGCATGACGAACGCATCGTCACTTGTCTGCTTGACACCGGTTACCACACGTCTGCCTCGCATGGTAATACTTGTTTTGTGATCGTGTGTGGTGACGTACGGGAGCTGCTCCTTGCATTCCGCCTCTCCTGCAGCAGCCTCGTGGACCCATTCGAAATTGATGCCTTGAGGTGGCTGCGACATTTTTGTGTCTTTGGCTGCTCAGCAGATCTAGTTACAGCAATGATCATCCCCCATCAAAAAAAAAAAAAAAACCCTAAAAGGGAGTAATAATCATAGCACACTGTCTGTACCTTCTGCAGACTAGTCAAAAAAATAATAATAGCACACATATCCTCCCTATACAAAGAGAACACACGGGCAAGTCAATAAATTATGCCGCAGACCTGATATAAACATCAAGGAAACTTGTCAAGAAGCACTTTATGTTGCATCGTCGTACTAGTGCGAAGTGGCTACACGTGGGAATGGTCCGTCTGAAACAACACACCATTTCGTTTGTAATGGTCACCTCTAAGCATGCCCACCAATGTCTCTTCTTCACAAAAGCACTGAGAGCTAGGTGCCTGCAGAGAAGGTGCACACACTTCCTGCCCACTACCAGCTCCTCGGAAGAGAACCGATCACTATGTACACATGATGCCACTACCATCTCGCGATGCGAGAAAGACAGAAATAGCGGCAATTTTTTTTTTTTTTCGTGTGAGTGCAACAATGTGTCCTTTCCTCAAGTTTGCGGGCACTGGAAGGAGGATGAACAGGTGGCCTCTTCTGCCGTTAGGAACCCATTTGACCACCAGTCCTGGCTCTTCCAAGCCCGTCAGGTTGGTCAGTCCAGGGAGATTATGTCTGGAGTGGTGCGGGCCTTGTGAGCATGTCCTGTGGAATATGAGGGAATCTGAAGGCAGACAAACCACGCGTGGGTTTGTTGCTGTTAATTGCAGAGCCCCCTCAAGGCTGTCACGTGCTTGTCTGTCGGTGTCGCCGTGAAGAAACGACACAAACAGGGTTACTCAAGTGTAAACAGTTAGTGTCTAATACTATTGAAATAATAGTGAAGCCATGCCATGTGGGATGGAAGAGGCATCAGATATGAGGAGGAAAGAATGTTACCCCCTGACTCCAACTAGACTTTTACTGTATGCCTAGACAAAATAGTGCTTCCTCAAAAATGCCATGCCCCTCAAACTTTAAAAATAAAAAAAATGGTGTGCTCTAAACAGAGATGTACCAAAGATTCTATTTTAGCAAAGCATATTTCCGAATATAAAGATGGGGTGGTGAGGAAGAGGGTCCGGAGATTTCCTGTGAGAGCACACATACTATATAAAATTCAGTATTGCATATTATGTGCCCAAAGTCAATTTCAATATATACATTTATAGATGCGAGAATATGGTATATGGACTGGAGAATACACTGGCTGCAGAGAGAAATTGCAGCCCCTAGCAACAAGCCCAGAAAAATCAATGGCTGGCTAAATGCGGTGCGTACTTAAATAAAAAATCAAAGCAAAGGAAAAAAAGTACTGCAACAACAAATAAAGTACCATCAATCCCGAGCAAACATCCCCCCCCCCCGCACCCCCACCTAGGCGAGAGATAATTGGACCAGATTTGGATTGGGGCTTTTTTTTGGTGACGTACGAAACTTCAAAATGGTGACGGAAGAGGCCCCAGGAAGAATGCACACCTGTGCTTCTAGCGAAATGCATCATTGAACACACATGCATGTACTGTTTTTACTGAACCAAAGGGAATCCTCGTGTGAAAATTGATGTGTTATGACAAGGAGGGATGCTACAATTTGTGAGAACTCAGATTATAACTCCAAGGCACCACACTGTAAAAGTACCAAGAAATTATACACATATTAAAGCCTCTTAGAAAATGGACTCCAAATGAACGCTGCTGCAGGATTCTGTTCCAGAGAGAGAGCAAAACAACTTAACAGGTTGAAGAAAATGACAGGAAGGACGAGGGGAAGGGTGGACTTGTCATTCAAGCACGTGCACGTTGTCCCTTACACCAGCAAATTATTTGCTATAATAAATATGAATATCGTGGTATTTTTTCTGACTAAACAACATATCTTTTCCCGCTCAAATCTGAATGTAATCACAAAGCATTAAGATGCACGCAGTAATAGGAAAGGGGGGGTGAAATAATTTTAATCACCTGCAGTTTTTCGAGAGTGAACATAAATCGAAGACATTATTTTTAAAAATGGTCCTGCATCCCGTGAAGTGTGGTTATGAAGGCCCCCAAAAAATTCATGCCTCCATGCCTAGCAGCACAGCTCTGCAGTCACTTAACTACCATGGCAGGTAAATTCAGACAAACAAAGGCTCCCAATTTCTTTTTCTTTAAAGCACCCGACATTTTCACCATATGCTGGGTATCTACAGCTTTCCATTTTTCAGGGGTGAGGCAGCCGCAACAAAAGCTGGAGCAATTATTAGAGCAAAATGTTACTTTTTTAGTACTAAAATCAAATTTTAGAGCAGGTTGGGGGGAAAAATAAATATTTATCACGAAAGAACAAATTTGACACAGCATGAAAAAGACTTACACATAGAAAAAAATATGTACAAACCATTCAACTTTCCCTAAATCGTAAACAGTGAATATGAGCACTGCTATTTCAAAACAAAGTTTTACTTTGAACCACCCTACTCAGCAAGCAATGATAAAGTCCACATTAACATTTCTCAGGCCTGTCTAATTGATAGACCCTGAGGATTCAGATATGGATCTGCCAAGCTGATGACCTTGAGATTTGGGAGATTCATAAAACTGAAAAGTAGGAGCGGCAAAAAAAAAAAAAAAAGGCGCACAGTTTTGCTTGATATTTTAAGGCTGCAGAAATGTCATACAGTGCTCCATATGATTGCCACTCCAAATGATTTTTTGACGTCAATAATCAGAATTGTGCGACGTCTACACACATGAGTAATTGAACAAACTGTGCTGTGTCCCGTGACTAGGGCTAGCAGTCCCTTTTAAATCTTATGACACTTTTCCACAAGTCATCGATGTACTGTGGCAAAGGTGGCTTAAGTGGTGTTCTGCATGGGTTATTAGTACAAGGCCAAGAAATTTTTTTAACCGCTACTCCCCCCTCTTTTCACAACATAATAAGCTTAGGGCACAATTCCGCTGGCTTCCAAGGCACGTTTGACTAGATAAAGTGACAACGGCACGGGCCCATTGGCCTGGCGACGACACCACATATCTATTGCATGTGCCGTTATTCTGGCAACTAACGTGGTTGCCGGCAACACCTGTGTTTGCAGCACATAGAGTTTGTTCATGTGCGGTAGCAGGAGCATACGCTCCTAGCTTCAGTTTCTAACATACCATAGCTGCATTTGCCGACTAGGAAATTCACATTTTCGGCGAAGTGTTACTGGCTACGACAACGCATTTTTGTCTTGAAGTAGCGTCGTGCCGCCAATAAATATCTGCTGCGGTCAGTGAACCAATGGGCGCGCACGGCGTTGTTACTTCATCTGGTCGATCAAGTTTCTCGAATGTCCTGGCCTAGTGAGCATGTATCTTACACAGTAGTTTAAGGTTAGAGTCTGCACGCCTGGATCCCTTGAGTGATTGATGATGCAAACTACAGGTGGCCATCGTGGCCCCCTTTCTCACTGAAGTTAGCATAACAGAAGAAAAGTTTGAGGCTGGTTGGGCATTTTGGAGCAACGTGGCGCAAAACTGAGGAGTTGTATCAAATTGGCGCAATTGGTGCAGCTGTTGCACCCCTAATTATTACAATGTCTTGCAAATTATTTCTACATGCTTCTAGTAGTGTTGGCTGTATACACCTTGAGCACTCTTGATATATACAAAGCGAAAAGAACAGGTATGTAAAACTTCACATTTATAATCCTAAAAATATTTATTGGGTCTCAGATATGACATTTTAGGCTTGTGCAAGTATTTAAATGCTTGAAATATTCGAGCGAATATTACTGTTTTGAATTCGCTTTGATTCAAATATAAATTGTTGAAAAATTTTGAGGTATTTGAAATGAACGAATAAATGTTAGTTCACATATAAACCCTGTAAATGTTGTTTCACTGCAGTGGAGAGGTGCTAAGCTATGGAAGGTACCCATCTAATTGTATACAAATCCGCATGTAACCCTTTGTAAAGGTGATTTCACTACAGCGAAAGGGTAGTTCAGGGAAAATTCAGGAAAAGTCCGACTGAGGGAAAATCCACACTGCTGTGAAGCCCCCACTTCAAGAATAAATGAACATACTGCCCTCACATCAATTCAACATTTTTTAAGTTTAAAAGCTTGCTATAGTGGCTTATATGCTCCAAGTACAGTAAATTTTAAAACATAACATATTTTATATGTTCTCACTTGCATTCTACCGAAAGTGAAATCCTATTACTACTGAAAGTTGTTTCCACTTCATTTGAACCAAAAAAAAAAAAATTACATTGTGCAGCTTAGTTAGGTCATGACAAATGTGCCCCATTTTTTTAAAATATATGATATATACTATTCGAATACATACACACTTGTGATTATTTAGAAGGACCGAAAAATCAGCCAACAGTCATAGCACAACCCATACTGACATAAAATAATAAGCGACAATCTAAAGAAAACACACACACACATGATAATAAAGTATCAGACGATACTCACGGATCGTTCAGAATCGTTGTTGAGCAGAGAGTACAGGTCAAAATCTGCAATGAATGCGTGTACACGGAGGTCATAACGACATGGCGTGCCTTTGTGAACATATTTAATGAATTCAGAACACTGATTTCAAATGAGAACACAAACCCACAAAGTTGGACAAGTACACCTCTTAAACATAAATCAGGTATTAAGCTTGGACACGGTACAAAACAGTGAAAGTTTCTTGGTATAACCAAGGCACTCTGGCATGGAGCTCACCTACTCCTATGCTTTCATGTTTAGCGGATCCACACTGTACATTACTTTCCATCACCTAGGATGACACTTATTGTCATTCACCCCTTGACACATGACAGTCATTTATCCATGTCCGCTACGGGGGTATGTGCCCGCTAAAAGAACGCACTGCACTAATGCGCAAGCCAAACACTGCTTGTACCAAATGGTACACGTCAGCATGTTTAATGTCTAAAAGGTTACAACTGCATACACAAAAAACATTTGCAGCAGCAGGTGAAGGGGAACAGAGTCGGAAGATTGCATCACGCTGAGAAGGAATAGCGGTGACTGCCAAGAAAGCTTTCAAATGAAACACAAGTCAACCTAACAAAGCTTGCCAAGGTTTCATAGCACATACAATGTATCAACACAATTATGGGAAATGAAAATATTGTATCAATAAAACGAGATGACCAAATACACAAAATACAACCTAAAGATAAAATCTGTGAACTTGTAAGGAGAACATGGAAGCTTGCTCATTTATTTCAGTGGAAATGACGATGGCAGGCTATGGAACCCAGCAGAAGCCAATGCTTGTGCGTCACTTGCTGTCATTTTTTACCATCATAAGAATCGCATGCAAAATGGTGCCTTTCATCTCCTGCTCCTATTCTCCAGCGAAATGTCCAACAAACATTTAAGGGGAGACGCGGGTCGAAAAGTCGCGTTTTTTTTCCAAATTTCACCTTTTCTGTTTTTTGTTGCTTTATCATCTTTATACATTATATTTTGACATCTGAAAATATCACAGCGAAATAAGCATCAGAAGTCAGTGAAAAACGCGTCTGAGTGAGCGGCAGTGACGCGCGGCATCACGAAATTTACACAAAACGGGCTGCTGTTCGCGTGCTCGCGGGGCCGCGAAGAGAGCTGTCCGCCATATTGCGGCCGCTGGCTCGTGTAGAGTTGTCCTTACTCTCCACGATCCCGGTTCTTGAAGTCTCGTACGTTCACGAAAAATCTAAAAAAAAAGCAACAAAAACAGTCTTTTCCCGCCGTTTCAAACCGCGCGCCACTAACGCAGGGCCGCCATTGGCTGACAGCACCCGTGTTTTCTTGCCGTAGTTCGCTTCACTGTTTTCCGGAGTTATTTTTCGCTGTTTTCGTGCCATGGCAAGCCCGAAAAAGGCCGTTGCCGACCATCGGAAATACAGAAGTAAGAACAAGTTCAGAGGGAAGCGGCGGAGGACGTACAAGAAAGCCACCGCCAACGAAAATGTCCGCGACGGGCCAGCGGCCGGTAGGCCTAACATCGACCACGGCAACGTCGACCATGGCAACTGCGACGACGAGATCAACGCTGCAGTGAATTTTGTGAGTGCATCGCAGAAAAAGATCGCGTTATTCGAAAACGACGTCAGGCCGAATGCCGATCGTGCCGAAAGCGTAGTGCTGTGCGAGTTGGGTGCATTGACGGCCGTCGTCGCAGGCGCGGCATGCCCCGTTTGTCACGAGAGTAAACTCGCAGTTCGGGCACCGAATAAAAAGCGGAAAGGCCTTTCGGCGTTTCTGGAGCTACACTGCGAGAATGCGGAGTGCTCGGAGAGCATCCTTTCGTCCGCGTACTCGTCGAAGCGGGTCGCGTCAGATGGCGGCCGCGGTGCAAGCAGAAGCTACGACAGCGGGAGTTCGCGTGACGCCTTTGCCGTGAACCTGAAAGTGGTGCTTGCAGCGCGTGCCGTCGGTATCGGGCATGAGCAACTTTCACGATTTTATGCAGTAGTTGGATTGCCAAACCCTATGCACCATAAGACCTTCCATGCTATCGGCAAAAAGATTCACAGTGCGGCAGTGAAGGCTGTCTGTGAAAACATGCAAAGGGCACGCAGCGTCACCAAAGAGGTGGCTGGTAACAGTGACGTGGCAGTCATGTTTGACGGCACATGGCAAAAAAGAGGCCACAAAAGCCACAATGGTGTGGGAACTGTAGTGTCCTTGGACACTGGTTTGTGCCTGGACTATGAAGTGCTTTCCAACTTCTGCCTGGCGTGCAGTTTGCATAACGACATGGGAGGCGATGAAGAAACATGGCAGGCGTTTCATCATCCCGTTTGTGAGAAGAATTGCGACTGTTCTTCGCATGCCATGGAGGCCGAAGCTGCAGTGCGCATTTGGCAGAGGACTGTGGACTATGAGACACCCCTGCGGTTCACCATCTTCCTAAGCGATGGAGACAGCAAGGCCTACAACGGGGTCTGTGATGCCAACGTGTACCCTGACACTCCAATTGAAAAAGAGGAGTGCACCAACCACGTGGCGAAACGTCTGGGCACCGGCCTGCGGAAGCTGCCAACGCCACTTCCACGAGGGGAGAAGCTGAAGGAGACCACCATCCAGAAGCTTCAAACTTACTTTCAGGTGGCCATTGTGAACAATCGGGGAAATGTCCACAAGATGTACACTGCCATATGGGCCTCATGTTTGCACTCGTGCTCAACAGACGGTGCTGGAAGTCACAAGTTCTGTCCTGCAGGCCCAGACTCGTGGTGCAAGCACCGACGTGCTGAGGCGCAGGGCCAGCCTGCACCGTGCCACACCCCCCTCCTGACCAAGGCCCAGGGTTTGGCAGTCCTCCCAATCTACAAGCGTCTCACAGATGCGAAGCTGCTTGCCCGGTGCCTCCACGGCAAGACACAGAACGCGGCCGAGTCCCTGAACAGCAAAATATGGCTGCTGTGTCCAAAGACCCGGTTTGCTTCCCGGACTGCTGTGGAAACAGCCACAGCCATTGCAGTCCTGTGGTTCAACCGGGGCCACGCGAGCTTTGAAAAGGTGCTGGAAGAGCTTGGGGTGCTTCCTTCGGAGGCCCTGGTTACCCTCAGCGACCGCCGAGACAGCATGCGCATGCACAAGATGAATGTGCGTCAGACCGCTGAGGCGAGGGCACACCGTCGCAGTGCAGCCAAGAGGGCCCGGGTGGAAGAGTCCTGCCGCACCAGCCGGGAAGGGAAAACCTACGGTGCTGGAGAGTTTTAGACAACTGATATTCCCTCTGGACATGTGTGTATGTGTTCAGCACAAGTTTCGTGCTACTGCGTTTTTCATTTTTGTAAATACAGACTTTCAAACTTTCAAACGCGTTTTTCTCATTTCGCAATTTTGGCCAATTTGCATTTTTTGCGGGAAGTGTTTCGGGCACTTAGAATGGTCATACGACGACGAAATTTGGCACACACATTGAGGAGAGTGCGTAGGGTGCCGATATCTACTTGAATCAGCACAACCTATCAGCTGTAAATATCTATTAATAAATTTAATGGTGGTCGAGTGGAAAAAAAAGGGTACTTTGCTACACAGATGTTTTTTTCATAGTTTCAAAGTTGGAGCACAATTTCTAGCTAGATATCGGCACTCTATGGCTAATAGGGAGCAAAAGGAGCCATTGAACAACTCTCTGCATGAACATTTAGTATGCGCGAAAGTTCCCGGAAAACTTATCAAGTTTCACCATTACTTGAAACACAACTCCCAAACTATTGCACTTATGTAAAAACTGATTACAGATTTGGAATCAGGAGGAAAAACTGCATCAGTGGTCCAATTTCTGAAGCTCTAAGTTGAATAACAAAAAAAAAAGTGCTTTCGAGGAGCGTCTCCCCTTAAGAACTGCTCTCCCACTGCATCAGCACACAATCTGCCCCGCAACGGCAATTACTACAACTTTCTGAAGAACGTAGTGCCATTTTAGTTGGTTTGCTAATAACATTGTGGAGGGGTCTATTGCCAATTAAGATACCTGCACCTATTTCAGTGAGCCCCACATGTTCGTAGCATAGGTCATTCAAGAGGTGTCCTATTTTGTGCAGTACCACTCACAGATCATCCAGTCGTAATATGCGAGTGACAAAGTATGATAACCAGGTGTACCTGTTCATTACACTTAAAATTAAACGAGAGATGCTCCAATTTCATTTCAACCAGCGTGACAACAGTCCGTTGAAAGCATGTGATAAAGAAGTAGGTTTGACAACTTACTGTAGTGATACATGGGGTGCGCAGGGGAGAAGTACTCTTGGTAGGGACTGGAGACTGGCGGGTAGTAGGGAGGAGTGCCTGCATCCATCACAGGCATGCCCGGGTAAAGAGAACTGCTAGCCAGAGTGGAAGGCGGCAGGCCAGAGCTTGACGATTCGTGTGATCTACAACAGCGGAAGGAAGAAAAGGCTAAACATAAATGTGCCACATTCTCTGGTGCTCACCACAACCTAAATTGATTCAAACAGATGTTGACGAACGGTACCTTCTTTTCAACTTCGCTTCCAAGACTCGTAAGCGATTCTACTGCATGTTTAAGCTGTTATTATTTATTGCGCTGCTATGGTCGGATGCCGCTTAAAAGCCCGACTGGCCCCACCCACATGACCAAAGCGCAGCACCCAATCACCACTGTAACTAAAGTACTAAAAAATGAGCCTCTTCATCCACAAGGCAATAATCTCCAAAGGCGACCTCACCAGCTACCTAGCTCATGACATCAGTCAGGAGTAAGTGATGCAAGCTTGTGTACATATGCCTTTGAGAGCAAAAGCCACACAGACTTAAGTTGTATCCGACAGATGCACTTTTTCGACTACATTTATCAACATTCACTGATGCCTACTTTTATGCCTATTTGGATTAGACTTCAATTAATGTTCAGCTAAGATTTATTTCTTATAGAAGCCCACAAGATCTCATTCTACTTTTTACTTGCTTCCATTCCGTTCACTTTAATGCCAGCTAGCGACTTGTAAATTGGCTTTAAGGCCCCAGTTTCTTTACTGAATTCATGCACCCAACATAAGATTTCATTAAATGCTTGTTTGCTGATTACAATATTTTGCGTTCAGCTATCCTGGAAAGGACAGAACTCGTACCTTTCATTCTTCTCGCATATTCGTGTTAAATAAAATGTGTTGGCAAAACATCAGATAATGTGCAACAAATTGAGGAAAATAACACGCGATAATAACAACAGGCTACAATTCAGAGGAATGATCATAACGCAGAACATCGCACAAATCACTTTACCGATACAGAGCGAGCAGCACATGCCTAGTGTGGGCCTCTAAAGGTGAGAATATTTTGAGCAGAAAGACTAGACTTTCTCGTAAGGGAGGGACAAGACTTAAAAAAGGGCAAGAAAGCATGATGCTTTCTGCATCACGACGGGTAGAGCAATGATAAAATTTTTAGGTTTTGCAGCAACAGATGCGTCAATATGGACGAAAAGCATACTACCCCGCCTCTTGGTCCAGTCACCCCATATATTATTACACGTTGGTTAGATGCACATGTGTCCTACCGGAGAGAGTAAAGAGTGGGAACTGCAGGATTGTTATGCTTTTCAGAGATGACACTTAATACTGACACAAGTTTTCCATTGTTTTTCAGCATCAAATTGAAGCCGAGCCTTCAAGAGCCTACAAACTCATTGATTCAAATTATTCAGTGTGAACAGGAAATGCGGCTGTGAAGTAAATAAAGAGACGGGAATAAGGATTGGAGAGCAATGACTAAAACCGTGTGTTGTCCCACTCATTGATCTAAATTATTCAGTGTGAACAGGAAATGCTCCTGTGAAGTAAATAAAGAGACGAGAATAACAGTCGGAGACCAGTGAAACTCCACTTCACATAAAATGTATATGTGCGAATTCACCACAATATGCATGTGCATTGCTGTGAAGCATCGGTAAAAAAAAAACACTTAAAAGAGTTTCTGTGAGTGACAGGTGTGAAAATATCGTTCCAAATGAAAAGATCAGCCTAACTGGATAACCTGCAGCCTAAAAATTGATTATTAATATTTATTATTATTAATTTTGCAAACAGCCTTTTGTGTTTGATGGCCTGTGCCCGCAACACATCCCGTCGTTGACTTATCTAAGCAACATGGCAAATTCCCTACCAAATAAAGAATTAACTATTATAACGTACATAAAAACTGCAGAATGCTGGCTACATACCCCACAGAAGATGCACGCACTCCAATAACAAATGCCGCCTTGACCATAAACGACGACCTAAGAACGGTGTCGTGAGGCTTCACTGCAATACATCTCCTGCACTGCTGTAGAGCATAATCTATGTTAGGTGCCACACGCGGGGGACTACGTATTAACTGGGTTTCGGATGCGTTCAGAACTACACGGACACCGCCCCACTTACCCGCTCCCCTCCCCATTTAAACAGTGTATTTAAACAGTTGTAGCCCGTGTGATGCAAGCACGCGACAGCGGCGCTGAAACGTCGTTGGTCGCCGTTGCGTGGTGCGCGCTCCCATGCATTGTTTGGTAACACGCTAGTGAAAATCAAATCTGTGCTGGCGTAAGCAGTTTCTGTAATAATAACTGTTAGGGTTTAACGTCCAAAAACCATAACTTGATTATGAGAGACGCCGTAGTGGAGGGCTTCAATAATTGCGAACCACCTAGGATTTTTTAAGGTGCAGGCCTCAAGCGATTTTGCCTACAATGAGAATTTGGCCGCTGTGCCCAGGATACGAACCCGCGGGTCAGCGGTCAAATGCCTTAGGCGCTAGAACACCGTGGAAGTTGTGTAAGCAGTTTCTAATACTGAGTAGCAATGGGATCCACTCAGACTTTCAGTAGTTGTGTGGTAAACTTCTTGACGTCTTAGAAGTTCCCTGCTTATGATAGAGACCGAGCGACGTGCGGTTGTGTCAAAGATTAATTGTGCCGTCTGATACTGGCTGTTTACAATACAGTGTGGAAGCAGGCTTCAGTTTTTTGGAGCAGGAATAGTACGGTTTTCGAGCAGCTTTGCAGCAGTGAAAGGGGAGTTTATAGTACGGTTTCGGAGCAGCTTTGGAGCAGTGAAAGGGGAGTTTGGAGCAGCTCTAGAGCACCACATTCTGAGGTCATAAATTACTGTTAATTAGAACTTTTATTTTCTCATAAACATTAAAAAAATTCAATGGTTTTTAATATGCCTTCAATGCTGATCAAGGGACCAGACTTACCCCAAATTTACTATATATATATATCAAACCTTACAACATCAAAGCTGGAAGCACAGCAACTCAAAGAAAAAGCATAGGCGGTACTCTGGACAGCTACTAGACCTCAGACGAACGAGAAAAATTTATGTTAAAATGTTGCAATACTCAAAATGTAATTAAAGACTGCATCCAACATGAACGGCAACTCAGGACTAGAAATGAACTAATATAATAAAAGTTATCTTTATACTTAACCAATAAGGCTCTATAAAAATAAATCTTAAAAACTTATGTTCCGGTCATTGAAGTGCCACAACTGGCATGAGAACCACGATGAAATTTAAATAGGCTCGCAGCGCCATTGCTTGGCAATTAAATATTGTTTTATTACAACATTACTTATATAAACACTTGACAGGTTTTCGCCGTCGACACCATGTTCCACGTAAACTACAAGTTGGTAACATTCCTCGCGCATCTTACGCCCTACCCGAGTGTAAAATTGTGCAAGCTGGGGTGGTGAGCGCTGCTCAATGAGAGATTAAACAAGGCGGCTGATCTTCGTCCCTCGGAGGGCGCACGCGATAGCATCCCACTGCGTGTTAGACCTGCCGTCGAATGCTCAAGCAGAGATGAAACCCGCCGCCCATCTTGAACGACCATGAAAAAAGGCACCGGGGAAGGGGGGTGTGTCACTCAAGCAGCAGTGGTTAACTTTGATTCTAAGGGCGTGGTTGCGCCCGTTCTACGTAGTGCGCTCTCAACGGAAAGAGATTGTGCAATAAGAGCATTTTTCCCTAGAGCGGCCGTACTAATTCTACACCAGCGTTTTGTAGAGTGTTGCGACATTCGACCCATAAGTTAGCATTTTAGTCTTCATACTGTCACGGGGTCCTGATGTTGACGAAGGCAGCAGCTGCTGTTTTCATGAGTGAACATTTTATTTGGGCGAACCTGTGCCGGCAAAACGAAACGTCACTTTACAAGCAATACACGCTGTAGACTGATAGCAGCAAACCAGAGTTGGCAGTCGATAATCTGCCAGGCAGCTAGGTCGGCATTTTATACATGTGACATCGAAGATTCCAGCGTTATCGCTAGTTTTAAGATTACCTAGATTGCTCCCAGTCATTCGGGCGCAATTTGCGCAAGGGTGCGTTACACGCATCGTGGTTCGGTAGCAAAAATAGAAAGACAGGAGCGCATGCGGTATTACCATCACAACAGTACAAATTCTTGCTATTGCAGCCACCGCTTCGCCGGTGAAACTGGTTTTTCTTTTTTTTTTTATTAAACGGTTCGGCTAACAGCTTTGCTGTTCCAAGAAGGAGCAACTAATTGCTAGGCTGGTAAGAAATCCACCAACAACAGTGGCTGACTTCACCAAAAAGCCACTGCCATTGAGCGGGAAGATGCCGCCAGCAAGACAATATAGTTAACTCCATGGTTAACTCCATTGCAAATACCTCCATCAGTGTGACAACACGGGATCGACGATTAAGCGGAGGATGACTGACAAAGAGGTTTCATCAAACTCTGCAAAAAAGAAGCTATGTCTTCTTTGTCCTTGTTCTCACCAAATGCATTCAGGCTGCTTCTTTGTCCCCGCCACTAGCTCATACGCGTGGCAATATATAGTCGTATAATGAGGTACGCACAATAACGCCGCCTTAACAAGATTCATGTATGAACCGAAATACTGTGCCACCCAACTAATTTGATATGGACGCGGTTGTGTCCTTTGTGTAGCTCATGCATGTTGCTCGATCAATGATAAAACTTGACGAAATTTGGCTATGCACACGCAAAAGCAGGTCGGATTGGCTGGCACAGCACTCCCACTCCCGCAATATGACATACCATAACTTATTCAGGCGTTGCTTACACATGCACATGATCACGCGCTACTGTAGGCGCAAGGGTCACGCTGGTTTCGGGAAATGAAAGACGCGTGAGCGAACAGCACAGCCGCCACCATTAGGCTTACTTAGCGTTACCAACCCTCCGCAGCGCAGCTGGAATGCAACGTCGCCTCTCTCTATTTCCCTCCCCCTCCCCTTTTTTTGCGAAAGGTAAGCATCAGACACTTCATCTGCGTCAACACATACACAGTGCGCCACACCCCTAGACGTATAAAGCGGCAACCGTGACGAGTGCTAGATTACGGAGCGCACAGTGGCTCCGGGAAGAACGCTGTAGGAGTGATCGCCCCCCTAAGAGCCTGGGTCAGCACCCCTCCCATTCTCTTCAGTCCTTGTCATCCACCTCCTAACACCAATTAGAACATATGAGTGAGACCACTATGAGCACGCATTATTAACAGTATTGATGTTTTGAAGAGGTTTTCGTCATAATAACTGCAAGAAAAGTGAAAACTTTGCCCCCCTTTTCCAGAGCTACCTCAAGCGACCCCCCGCCCCTTAAAATGTGTTGCTGGGTTTGCCCCTGAGCGCAACTGGCAAGCAACGTCGTCCCTTCTCGTCTTAATTTCTTTGCGAAAAATAAATTTCAGACACCATACTTCAACTGCGTCAACCCGTTCACAGCGAGCGTGACGAGTGCTAGATATGGGGCGCACAGTGGCTCGGGAAAAGCTTGCCTACATTAACCCAAGTTGCTAATCAATGATGAAGGCTAAGTAACATTTTAGATTTTAAAAAATCTCCATTGCTGAATAAAAAGCCCAAGATAACAAACTTAAGCGCAGCTGACGTCAAGTAGAACCACGGAGGAAGGACCTTCCTGCATGAGTAGAACCAACCCGAAGCAAAACGGCCAAACCATGCAGAGTTGACGTTATATTCCTAGATTGACCCCGAAAATACCCTAGATAACGATAAAAATCCTCAGACAGACTTTTTGATATCGTTATTTGGGCTAGTTTACCTTCAACAATGTTAACAGAAACTTCCCTTCATGGACCAATTTGTCTGAATTTTACTGGAAGTAAAAAACACATTCACAGCCACTAAAGGTCTTTTCTATATTTCCTGTGGAGCAAATGCACATGATGTGCTTGCAGATGGCACCATACCAGTTCGTACAGAGACAAACAGATTAGTCAAGTTTGCTTTTATCAGTCATTGAAGGCACAGATGTGACATGACGTGTTTGCAGATGGCACCATACCAGTTTGTACAGAGACAAACAGATTAGTCAAGTTTGCTTTTATCAGTCATTGAAGGCACAGATGTGACTATTCGGTGAAATTACAAGTCCTTATCACCTATCTTGTGCTTGCAGCTTGCGAGGTAGCGGACATTTGCAATCAGCGTTCCATGATTAACGGTTGGATGTACAAGGGTCCTTTTAGACTGACAAATAACCATCCTGTGTACTTTTAATTAGCTTTACATTTTGCCACCTATCTTTTTTTCTCTCACGAAAGCTCCAAGTCCCCCACCTGGCAGTCGTGTTTCAGCCTTTTTTAATTCTCTCAGAGTCTCCTGTTCCACATATTGTCAGACATGAGTATATCGCACGGTTATGTCATGCGGTGAACTCTGCACGTTTTGTTGCACATTACAACACACTTCAGGTGCTCATGATGGCACGTGCATGAATGATAAACACTTATGATGATGAGGTTTCAAAAGGTGTCATACAGCTAGCAGACACAGGTAAGAAAAACGGAAGGGGAACACGTGTATGTTACGTGTATGTTTCTCGTCCAATCACATATTCGGATGGCTTTAAACAACTAGCCTAAAAAGCAACGTTGGCAGACAAATTCATAGACACACAGCCTCCAGCATATACTATTCGGCGCTGAAGAACACCGGATCTCTCTTGAACAAAAAACACCAAATAATGAAAACCCTCATTCTGCGTATTCGGCGCTGAAGAACACCGGATCTCTTTTGAACAGAAAACACCAAATAACAAAAACACTCATTTTGCATAGCAATTTTCTAGTTTATAATGCGTGATTACTCAGTCACGTCTTTTATTAAGCTGCATAATGTGGCTTTTCCACAGCCCCTGAAAAAAAAAATCTTTCAATAAAAATATGCCAGATCCCTCAGAGGTAGAAAATCCCTGGATCTAGGGATAAATAAATACCTAGCATTGACATTAATGTGTGGCGTTCACGCATGTGGCTACACGCGACCTTTAGCAGCGCGGCAGCCGATCAGCGTGCGGGATGTATAGTCGCGATGTTGTGTTTACAAGGGACGAAATGACCACAACGTCACACCGCAACGATCTATACCGCACTGTGATTGGCTCTGTCTCATATACGCCACGAGAGCACACGTCACGAAAACATGTTGAGGTCAACTCGCGCTTTGTTTTTTGCCCCAGGCTGTCATTTCCCTAAGAAGTGATGGCGCTAACAGTTGTTTTCAAGGTGAACTGAACCTCACGGGACTGGATGGAAGCCTCTACTTATCGGCTGGAAGAATGCCTTAAGGCGAATACCGTGCGTTTGAAAGCAGTTCCAGACCAGAAAAAGGACTAGCATCATTTCCGATAATGCCTACCTCCTTCTAATTCCAAGGGAAAACAGCCAGCCCAACATCCGAAGATAGAACTTCAACGTGGCACCCTCAAACAAGCGGCTCTTCACAAAAAAGTATAAATCCCCCCCCCCCCCCCCAATATTTGAAGGTAATGACACACGCCAGTTTCTAATTTTTGTGTTGCAAAACTTCTCGTTCAGTGTTCTCTTTTCTGGATGTGTTGATGATGTATTGTATATTGTCGTTTAGGGTTTGTGCCACAATATTTTTTTTTTCTGCTTATTTTCATCGCGTTAATAAAAAAAAAGTGTATAGTGTATACCATACCTTTCACGAATTCTACAGTCTGTGACTACACATTTGCAATTGTGTGTATCGTATTTCTTTACGATCGCTCCTGAACAAGTTTGCTACTTTATACTTGTTTGTTTCTTTCCGATGTCTCAATGGGAGGACGACCGCCGCCGTAGTTCACTTGGCACAGCATCGTACGTGCTAATCCAAGTTTTAGGATCGGTCCCTGCAAGTGGAAAAATGTCTTTTCCTCCCCTTTTCATTTCCTCACATTTATATCATAAATACTACTTACAACATCCCCCGTACCCTCTTTGGCTTTACTGTCCGTCAGTTCCCAATAAGTTTGTTTTCACACACACGCACACACAAAGAAAGAAAAAAATGCGCCCTTAAACTATTACTCTTCATTCAAGCATAGCAGTGTACCAGCTTCTAGTTCACTGTACTACAGTGTAACTGCACTTTCTTTGTACCGCATTCACGCTGAACGCATTACGGTGTAACCATATTGCGTGCGCCTGCGCCCATGGTTGCCTGCTTATGTGTCGTTTGGCTCAATACACAAGCCATGACAAGTCGCCGAAAACGTCACTACGCCTTTATGCAAGGTCGTGCCGAGCAGCAGAGCAAGCCATTTCCGAGATGAAGTGCCCTTTAAAAGGACACTTAAGTGAATCCATTTATTCCTTTACATTGATGAAGTGTTCTCCGAGAATTCTTATGTTGTTAACTTAGCTATCACAAGTTTATTATAAATAGAATAAAAAATAAAGGACGCAGTATCATAAACTCTGCACCTCCACGTGTGACGTCACAGATTTCAAAATGTATGTCATATTTTGATAACAATGGCACAACCACATTTCCTGAACCTTTCCATGTTCATAGTATCGCCCACCCAGTCGTTTTCAATGATTAGGAGCTACGTAGGCCCCAGTAGATGCTGTTGAAATCCAGGGCGTCACGGCATTCGGTCGTGACGCCCTGGATTTTCAAGGTCGCGTCGCTAGGTGCGTTCCCTCGCGGCAAGCGTGGCGATATTGAAATTGTGAAAGAGCAATTTACCAATAACAGAAAAACTTGTTTTTCTCTTCAGTGACCTTTCAACTTGAGGCGACTGGGTCGTACAGGAAAAGAATCCCGACAAGGAGAATGTTGCGAGACGTGCAAATACAAATCCCAACAGTACATTGACACAAAAACAATATGACATAGGGCCACACAGTGGCAGAGTGAAAAACACCTCGAGGAGGATCAAGCGACAATGCAACACTCACATGGCTAGTGCGGGCCTTGCCAACACCTGCCACGCAGGCGGAGCTTTCGTTAGCCTTTTTCACGTATGAGTGGCAATATTCAACATACGGGCACCGTGTCATGGAGCACGGACCAGATTAGCAGCGAAAATAGCTTCATATTTGTTCTTGTGAAATATACCCATGTAAAATGTGTGATCAGACGTGTGGTAATCTGTAGGCAAGTCTGTGCTGTCTTAATACGCTTTGGTGCTGGATTCCCCTTGCATTACCAAATAATGTGATTTTCAGTAGCTTTCAGGCAGCTCCAAAAACAATACAACCAGCTTCCTCCCTCGAGGCATAGGGGTCACTCTTATATATGGTCTACCGACTACCGTGTTGAGGCAGAAGCGATTAGTTGGGCCAAAACAGTCGTAGAAAGCTTTTGGCTAGGGCTCCCACCCTACGAACCACTGGTAATATGAATTCAACAACCTTGTTGTACCGTTAATACAGTTGTTTCTTTCTCTCAGGGCCTTAATAAAGTTCTTTGTCTATCCGTCTCCCTCTCAATACGCTTGATTGTATTTCGTTCTAAAAAGGAGAGGTGGTAGAAAAAGAAAGTTTGCTTGATCATTTGCAAATAGAAAACTCTCGCGCGTGTGCTACGTTAACATGTTTTAATGCAATTCTCTTATTCTGAGCACCGTTCAGAAATCAGTGTTACAAAGTCATCTTTCTCCAAGCTCATGTGTATTATTGTTGACAAGCTTATATATGTTGTAGCATGTCCTGAGCGCTTCCTAATTAAAGTCAAACAATCAACCCTTTACTCGATAAACATGTGTATTTGCTAACAAGAATGCAAAAACTTCCTTACGAAATTGCCGACACCAGTGTTTCACAACCTTAATGCTCATGATAAATCAAATACTAGCTTTGTATTCTTGTGGTCGGAACGATATTCTTCCAATTATCGAGAGAGAACCGTATTCTTTCACATTACAGCTTGAAGCAATTTGTTTTCACGAGTGACAAAGCGTCACATATGGCATATATGATGCATTTTTACCCCTCTCGTCTTTGCAAACTGCCCATGAGGCCTTTCAAGACACCAAGTGCACGAGCTGAGTCACGCTACACAAAATATTGTGATCACTGTTTAATTGGTAGAGTGTGGTGTGGCAGCCGCAAATGGTGTGTATCGTCGTGGCATCTATTCATGGGAAACCAACATGACATCTGCGTACAGAAGCGGGTCAGTACAGCGGAGAATGAAGTGGTCATCGATGCTTGCAAATTGTGCTGAGGCTTCTCCATCTTCACCGCCATATAAATATTTGTTTTGCAAATTTTCATCATTTACCCTTCATTTTGCGTGTAATTGTAATCTACTTTTGTAACCTACTTAAATGTGGAACACGATTCCGTGTCATTAAAGCGGCGCGCCGTGATTAAATTTGTCAAAAGCAATTCTACAGCAAGCTTATATGCCCTCCTACTTGCTCGCTATCATCCTCCGGACTGGATGGGAGCCCATGGGTACCACATGAGTTATCGGTGAAACAAGCGACAATTGTTATGTACTGTGTCGTAAGGAATGCGTACTTTCAAGGCTGAACATGGTTCCCCACGCGATAAAGACATCCAGGTCGACAGCCAGTCGGCCTCTACTCTGCTCGCTATCGAATCAAGAGGTTCGTGGGAAAAAGGAAGAAACGGAGTTGAGCAGCCAGATATAACAATCCGTCAGCAAATACACAGACGAGCTCAAGCAACTGACAATAGGTCGCATTTTACACACCTGTCACATTGACTATTGTTGAGAATCGGCAGTAGACTTTAGACTTTAGCAGCGCCTGTTCGTAACATAGGCCATGATTGCAGGAATCACGCCACATACAGAGCTGATTTTGTTTGTTTCACGACGATTTCGTTGTTTAAGCTCTCAAATGTTAAAATAACAATGGCATAGTTCCTAATATTCTGACACTTGCTTTCTCACGGTGGCAACCCATGTAATACTGAAAAGCTTTGCGAAGATAACACATGATTACCTCTAAATAACAATGGCATAGTTCCTAATATTCTGACACTTGCTTTCTCACGGTGGCAACCCATGTAATACTGAAAAGCTTTGCGAAGATAACGCATGATTACCTCTATCCCTGGAAGCGGTATAGTGGCATTTAGTGCTATTTAGCGCATGAAGTCCAGTCTTGCGTACAATCTGCTATGGCACTAGACATTAGGCACTCAAGGTTTTGGCATTAGCTCCTGGCAAAGGCTTCTTTCGAAAATCAACTTTCATTGAGTCGAAAAAGCAATTCTCAGTCAAATGAAAGTCATGATTTCAAGACAATCTTCCGCAAATTACTGGCATGAGCTATTGGCCTAGCAGATGACGCGCAAGCGCCTCGATCAAGTAGTAGCGAACGACAAATGCCGTTGAAATGAGCTGGGTGTTTAGAAAGACAAGTGCCTCACGTTTCTCAATTACAAGTTTCCGCTGTACCTTAAGCAATGCGAATACAGCCAAAAATCAAACCGTATAGCAGCTTGGAATGCAATCGCAGCATTTGTTTGCACGAGAGACAATGCAGCGGCATGTCTATTCTGGTCGCGGCGGCGAAAGGCCGCACCAACACCGACAGCAGCTACCCATTGAAATCTGCTTCTTTACCCAGGCACCAGGCACTGAAAAAATAAAGAGATGAGCTGGCTAGGCGCACGCGTGCAGTCATGCCTTGTCACCAGCATTGCCGTTCTTGCCGTAAAAGTGTCGACTAGTGTCAAATAGGACAGTCTGGATCTTGTAAATCGCCGTGATTAGCGGCGTCGCGAATCACATTTTTGCTTCAATCGACCCACTGCGGAACAGCTATTCCAAAATTGACGCCATTCTAAGCAGCCCAAAATTGACACCATTCTCTGGCCTTGGCCATGCTCGCTCGTTTGGGAGTTATGGTGTGCACAGTATTCTGGTATACGCTAAGGTGTTTATGGAATACTGGTAGAAAGAATGAATACTAGCGGATAAATATATGATGATATATGTTGTTTAATGGCGCAAGGGCCATTGATGGTCAAAGAGCGCCAGGAAATTATATCGTATAAGAGCAATGGTTATGTTAAATGGCTGTAAAAGGGCCTAAGATTCTGCGCTCTAAAGGTGCGTAAGACATATCTTAATTAAAATCATGAAAGTGAAGTGAAGCATGCCTGGTGAGAATGAATCTTAAGTTATGATGACACCATAGAATAGGAGTCTTATATTAGCACCGATACCTCGCCGGCACCCTTGGTCCCAAGGGCTGGGAGACAGGTGCTCTCTTTGGATGTAGCATACGCAGCAGCAGCCTCCTTTCAGAGGCCGTGCTACTAGTAGATCACTTGAGTAGATAACATGGAAAGTAGTTACTTCCTTTAAGAATGCATTTAATGCATTACATTTAAAAAGAGGTTCGCGACCAATAAACATAGCTGGGTGAAGGGGTATGTGTTTTTTGTACGCTAGTGGAAAATGTTTTTTCCTGTAAGCCTCTAGCTCAGAGCATTCAAGGAGTATGTGAAGTACGGTAAGTGGACGGCCACATCTGCGACAGCTGGGTGGGTCACCACCGGACAAAAGGTGTGTGTGCGTGCTGTGTGTGTGTCCTATTCTAAGCCGACAGAGACTGACATCTGTACGGCGTGTTTTCGACGTGGGCGGCCACTTACCGAGGTATGGTTTAATCAAGTGTAACTTGTTATGAATTTGTTGATCCCATAACTTCTGCCAGTAAGCCCCGAGCTTTTTCCGTATGTTTGGTTTTAGGTCCATTATAGGGACAGCAACTGAAGAGTTGGCAGAGCTTCCGTTAATTGTCGTGGGGAGCTGGTCGGCCAACACATTTCCTTCGATCTCGCGATGTCCTGGCACCCAGCACACGAGGATATGTTGCTTGGAAGTATAGGCCGCGCAGAGTATTGAATAGAGCGATATAATTATAGGGTTTCTGTGTTTTTTTAGATTTTTCAACGCTTTTACGACACTCAGGGAGTCTGTGTATATAACTACCCTTGGGGTGTTCAATTCTTTGATGTGTTTAACGGCTACGAATAACGCGTAAGCCTCGGCTGTAAAAATGCTTGTTCTGGTGGACAGAACGCCGGCATCCGAGAAGAATAGGCCGACCGCCGCATAGGAGGCGCCAGTATGGGACTTGGATGCATCAGTATAACATTCTGGACAGTCATATTTATGTTGAAGCTCTAAGAAATACATCCGATTGTGTATGGGGGAGGCATGCTTTGTGACAGCTACGAAAGATGTGTCACAGTCTATAACCTGCCACTGCCATGGCGGGAGCCGCAGAGCAGGGGGGCTGAGGTGGTATTCAAGCAGTGGGACATCTGTTTCTTCAGCTAGGTCTCTGACACGCAGCGAGAAAGGGCGTGCCATTGCGGGTCGCTTGTAAAAAAGTTGAGAGCTGGACAGGTCGTTGATGGTGGAATATGCAGGTTGCTCACTGTTCGCATTTACTTTAAGGAAATATATGAAGGAAGAATATGTTCTCTGCAGATGGAGTGACCACTCGCCCGATTCTACATAAAGGCTTTCAACTGGGCTTGTTCTAAAGGCGCCTGTGGACAGGCGGATGATGAACAGGGTCCAACATTTTCAGAGCGCTTGGCGTGGCAGAGCGATAGACTATTGCCCCATACTCAAGACGTAAGGGTATAAGGCTTCTATACAGATTCATGAGGCACTTTCTGTCACTGCCCCACGTTCGTGACAGCACGTTTAGGATATTCATTGTTTTCAAGCATTTATTTTTAAGATGTTTTATGTGCGGTACAAAGGTTATCTTTGCATCTAAAGTTATACCTAGGAACTTATGTTCTGTGTTTACGGGTAGACGCTCACCCTTAACGACCAGTTCAGGATCAGGGTACAAGCCTCTTTTTCGTGAAAAAAGGACACAGGTGCTTTTCTGTGGGTTCAGTTTGAACCCGTTTTCATCAGCCCATTTGGATACCTTGTTAAGGGCGAGCTGAACCTGTCGCTCACAGATCCCAAGAGAACACGATTGATAACCTATCTGCACATCGTCGACATATGTTGAATAAAAGATATTAGGTGGGATGTACAGACGGAGAGAATTCATTTTTATAATAAAGAGCGTACAGCTGAGCACCCCACCCTGTGGCACTCCGGTTTCCTGTACAAATGTTCGGGACAGAACATTGCTAACCCTAACGCGGAAGGTACGATCAGACGGATAGCTTTCAATGACACTGAACATATTACCGTGTTTACCTATGTGTGAGAGGTCTCTCAATATTCCAAACCTCCACGTAGTATCGTAGGCCTTCTCCATGTCAAGGAACACAGATAAGAAAAACTGATTATGAACAAAAGCCTCACGTATGTGTGCCTCGATACGTATAAGATGGTCGGAGGTAGATCGGCCCTCTCTAAACCCGCACTGGTATAGGTCGGTCAATTTGTTTGTTTCTAAGTAATCGAGTAAGCGGCAATTAATCATTTTTTCAAATAGTTTGCAAAGGCAGCTTGCTAACGCTATAGGTCTGTAACTTGATACAGTAGAGGGATCCTCCTTTCCCTGCTTCAAAATTGGAATTATAACAGCCTCCTTCCAGGAGGAGGGGATCACACCTGAAAACCATATGCGATTATAAAGAGAGAGGAGGGTTTCTTTAGTTTCGGAGGGTAGTTCCTTCAGCATCGCGTACATTACGTTGTCAGAACCTGGGGTAGATGTATTACAGCAGCTGAGTGCTGTTCGCAGTTATGCTAAGCAGAATGGTGCATTATATGACTCATTTCTTGCGGATTTTCTTTCTAACTTTTGTTTTTCTATTCGTGCCTTGTAATTCTGGAAGGATTCGGAGTAGTGTGAGGAGCTCGATATGTGTTCGAAATGTGTGCCAAGAAAGTTGGCTTGATCCTCCAAGCTTTCCCCGAGGCTATTTACTAGTGGAAGGGAATACGTTTGTTGGCCCTTAATTTTCTTTACCTTATTCCACACTTTTCCCTCATCTGTGTACGAGTTGATACTCAATATCTTTGTCCAGCTCTCTCGTCTAGCTTGTCGACGCTCAGGTAAAGTGGTCGAGAGTCTCAGGTAAAGTGGTTGAGTTGAAGGTGAGTATCAAGTGCTTTGTTGCTATTTCATTGTTGTTACGTCTGATTTTGATGCGCTGGACATGTATTACACCTTGGTCCTTCCTTCCATCGAAGAGCTCTTCTTCACTCAGTGTCATCAAATCTTCGTCCGATACCACGCCTTTCACTGTATTCATGGTACGGTGTGCGCTCACAGAGACTGGGATGTTACCAAAGGCTATGAGGTGCGAGAGTTTGTTGTACTGTTCCTTGTCTTTTAATTCGAGAAGCAGATCTCCACTTGCCATCTTCGTGGCCTTATAACCAATTCCAATGGTCTCTCTCAAGCACTTGGCCACAAGGAAGGGTGAGATTGCTCTAGCTTTTGTAGATGATTGTTCGCAGTGGAGGACATGGTATTTTGGGAAAGTTTCTCTGTTTTTGGGCCAAAGTAGTAAAGTTGCGTCGGTGCGTACCCTTTTCGAAGCACGATCAGTTAAAGAGGGGGTCGAGGATCCCAAGAGAAAATGTGTATTTTTCGGTAACGGCGCCTACCACCCACGACGGAGTCCAACGAGGGGATGTGGCAGAGCATGTGGGCATGTCTGCGCAACGCCAGCAGTACGCAGTTACTATAACCCAATATAGTTTACCCTAGTTTGGATAGTCACACAAGGTTAACCCTTACCGCCAGGAAAAACAGAAGTAAATTGAAGAGAGGAGAGAACAGGAAAGATTGAAAGTAAGATTGAAAGTAAGAGGGAAAGACGAAGAAGAGAGGGAGAGACAGGAAAACGCGACTGTCGGTTTCCCCTGGGTGGGTCAGCCCAGGGGTGCCGTCTATGTGAAGCCGGGGCCAAAGGGGTGTGTTGCCGCCACTGGGGGGGCCTTAAAGGTCCAATCACCCAGCATTGGCTCAACCCCCAGGATCCCCTTTTCCCCGGACACGGCGAAGCCACGCACGGCTAGACGTGGGAAGGAGTCGAAACCCCCCCGTTAGCTCGGGTCCGTGGTGTCGCTACACACCAAACGCCTGCTTGCGCAGGCGCCCCTGCGGGGAGCGGATAAATATAAGTTACGTTTTTGCAGTAACAATTCTGTGTTCGCCAGTTTTTTTCCTGTGCCTCCAGATGATTTCACTCGTCCGGCCTCTCAAGGTTATGGAGTCTAGGAACAAACTATACACTGAAACCTCACTATAACAAAGTTGCATCTTCCACAAAAACAAGTTCGCTATACCCAAAAATTCGTTATAAAGGTTTATTTCCAACACTATATCTATTGCAAGACTACTTTTCAATTACTTCGTTATATTGAGGTTTGAGCATTATTCACTTAATAACAATACCTGCATGTCATTTGTTAGCAATGGTAATCATCTGTACACTACACCACTTTGATAGATTGTGGTTTTGTTGGCGTGTACTGCAAGCGCAATGAAACGACAAACTCATTGCGCTTTTTCCACGCTTTCAACCAGACGACTGCAGTTCATAACGGTTCCCCGACATGCTTACTGACAAGCACACGTGGATTCATTTTTTTTTTTTCGCCTTTCTTTTCTTGGTGGTTTGCATCTTGTAAATTCATGAAATCATTCAAAACAGTGCGACAAAGGTCAGACTAAAGCCCCCTCAGGCGTTTTCCGCCGATCAGCGGAAAGCAGTGGTAGACGCAATGGAAGGGCATTATGTATTATATATTATATATCACAGACGTCATTGCTACTAGTGCATCTTACTCGATTGATATGCGGGGTCCCAAATGTCCCAAAACCACCATATGATTATGAGGGATGCCGTAGTAGAGGGCTCCGGAAATTTAACCACCTGGGGTTCTTTAACGTGCGCCCCAATTTGAGCACACGAGCCTACAACATTTCCGCCTCCATCAGAAATGCAGCTGCCGCAGCAGTGATTCGATCCCACGACCTGCGGGTCAGTAGCTGAGTACCTTAGCCACTACAACACCGCGACGGGGCAGCGTATCATTACTAAAGGTGGTATGTGTGGAATGTGTCACACTGAACATGTAGCACCAGTGCAGATGTCGCAAAGCACTCTATTTTTCGTTGAGCTTTTGTACACTGTGTGCAGCCGAAATAAAATAACTTTCATGCCGTGGATGCCATTCAAGTTTGGCTGAGAGTACCTGTGCATATCGAGCAATCGATATGCACATCTGGATTTTGAAAGCACATCAAGAGCACATCTGGATTTTGATTTTTTTTTTTTTGGGGGGGGGGGGGGGGGGTTAACGTCCCAAAACCACCATATGATTATGAGAGACGCCGTAGTGGAGGACTCCGGAAATTTTGACCACCTGAAGTTCTTTAACGTGCACCCAAATCTCAGCACATCGGCCTACGACATTTCCACCTCCATCGGAAATGCAGCCGCCGCAGCCGGGATTTGAACCCGCGACCTGCGGGTCAGCAGCCGAGTACCTTAGCCACTAGACCACCACGGCGGGGCGGATTTTGAAATTTAATGTCAGTGCTCTTTTAATGCACACACTGCGTTTTTATTGTTCAGCGCACAGGACAAATCTCCCACCGGCATTACCTTGGGGGACAAGATCCCGTGCCTTTACATATGGGGTGGCCAGTGAACGGTTGTGCAGCATGAGCGGTAAATTTTTTTTTTAATCAAGAAACACGCTAGCAGAATGTGCCTGCGTCGGCATTGCAGGTGAGAAAGGTGAGTGTAGGAGAAGAGGGGGAGGAACGTGCATGCGCAATGTGGGTGCAAACGCCTAAGGAAGGGATGGCTAAAGGAGAGAGAGGGGGAGAAAAGAGTGTAAAAGTAGAGTGGGAGGGGATGTGCAAGCAGTGGAGTGCGAACGCCACTAGATCAAGCTCACTCATAAGATGCTTTGCATCTAAAAGACCACTCAAAGCATTGTTAATGTAATAGAACTTTGGAAAATCGAACTGGGATGATTGTGCAGTCAGAACACAATCTAGTACCAGCAAAATGCATGACCTAAACAGTCTTTAGCTACAGTAATCGATCAAGCTTAGCCCCTTTATAGGCACTTACCTCCCTTTCACACATAATGTTTATAGTGCTGTCAAAGCAAACAAAATGTACACTGTTGAGGAAGCATTCCTGGTAAAGATGGCATCAGCAGGCGATCTTCGAGCCTCAACACTTTGCTGGTGTTTTATTGTTACGTGCTATAGGGATGCGGCATCACCAGCATGCTATTTCACTAAATTTTTGCTCACCTGCAGCAAACAATGGAACTTGCTTGTGCTGCCAACCCTTTTATAGCACCTATTTTTGGTGTCTTGCATAGAGGCTGGGCTCCTCGCCTTCATTTGGTGCTGTGGCGAGCGTGTCTCGGCCTTCGCCTAGATGTGCGGTGCTATAGTGCCTAGAATAATTAGCCGTACTCTGTGGTATGGCTACAATGAACTACAGCAGTGTAGTAGCGAGAATTACAGCTGTGTAATGGTGAGCGCTCTTTCGCAGTGCTGCAACTGTCACAGCAGGAAAGACTGACGTGTGCGCATGATTAAAAAAAAAAGAAGAGGGGGGTGACCCGCTTCTGCTGTGGCAGTCACCTTTCGGAGATTGGAGACATCATTCGTGCAATTAGGAAAGTAGGTCAAAATTTGAAAATCTCCTAGACAATTCACGAGAGCTGGCAGTTATGTATCGCGAATTATGTGAAATAAAAAACTGCACTATTTGTGGTCAACAAAAGCATGACCATTATGACATTTATTTCGACCCATAGTCAAGAACAAAAAAAAAAGCTTTTGGCACACTGGCGTAAACGTGAAGATAACATGCATTATAGTGCCATTTATTTACGACAAGGTACACCAAGGCAAGGCTTGACCTTTGAGAAAAGCTGCGCAGTGAGCAATTAAATAACCGCATTCTCGATTATTTACGTAGAATCTTTTCATTTTCGGTTAAAGAAGAGAGATGTCACATTTGTATACATAGTGTGTGTCTAACCATGACTTACAGGGCTGCTCATGTGATTTCACTGTGCTTTAACACTTTCCTGTCCGCGCCTATCCTTGTCAACAGTATGCTGCTAATGGCTTCAATAAGCATTTTCTCGCATTCGGAGCGCTCTGGGACAAATAGCGTCATCCAGTGCATGAAAGGAGAACTCTTTCTCTAGTTTCAATTCTTTGCTCTCTTTTTTCGCCGCAGGAGGGATCTTTAAAGCGTTTTTTAGACGTCACGCTAGACGAGCACTTCTTGTTTCCAACATGCTGTCAACGTAGCACGTGGCTGCCCCTCGAAAACGGCGAATTTCAACGGATTCTGATGAGTCTGCATCGTAATTTTGCGATTATAATAGCAGTAAAGACTCGGAAAATGACTGATTCATCAGACTTTAGCACGGACGGTGAAAGTGCGTCAAGTAGCTCGGGAACATCGCGAGGCATCTGCCAGTTAGTTCAGTTTTCTACTCCAAACCGTTTCATCGCGGCGGCGATCAGATCTAAAGACATCCGGCGTGTTCTAAAAATCGAGGTTCTTATCTGCAGGGTGTAAACGTCGTTTGGATGGGATCACTTGTCGGTGGCGGCACAGAGTGTGGAGTTTAGCGTGAGAAGACTGTCGGGTGTTGGCCTTGGCATTGCGCTCTGCAGTGCTGCGCGGCACTTCGTAAAAGCCACTATGGCCAACATTTTTCTTTTGTATAAATTTAACTTGTACAAATAGAAAGTTCGTATTCGCAGTAATGTTACATATAGCATTCTTGTTTAAAATGTATATTTGGAACTTTTTTAGGTTGCATTAGTGCAAAGCAGCATCTATGGTTTTACGAAGTTTTCTTGTTTTTCTTACAAATATTTTTATTAAATATTTTTTTACAAGAAATATTGAATGTTTTTCTGAAAATAATACCATTAGAAAGCACAATTCTTCTGCTACATATTTACCTATACATTATAATACAAAGCATTTGGTGTAGCAGTGAAAAAAATTATTTACTAGACCACCCAAAAGCTGCTTATTTTCCTGCAGACAGGAAAGTGTTTAAAAGCTATACATAATATGAAGGATGATGCAACCTTGTAATACCAGTCATCATTCTCACTGCTGCTAGCAAACACCTCAATGTTACAAACCACACCAACAATATCTAGACTGCCCATTCCTCTGTACACTTTGTCAACGAAGGCTCCCTGGACGCCGCCATAAGCCCCTCTGGGCTGTTGTGAACGTGCTAACCCCCGAAAATGCAGGGCCGAAGCTGTGACGTCTGCTTCCGTGCTCTTGTGCAAGAGCTCAGAAAGGAGAGAATCTTCCTCTCTCTTAAAAAGGTCTTTATAAAGACTATTGCAAAGAATGGTGGTGGCTTGATGTGAGAAACGGCCACTGGCAGTCAAAAGACCTTTCAAGCACGCTTTTAATTAGACTAAAGGACACAGCGATCCCATTTCTAAAAAAAATATCGCCGGGCTAGGTGCTCTACAGAAGAGACCTGTATTTCAACAAACAATCGCCGCACGCCTCTTCTATGCCTTTCAAGTCCTTTTCACACGTGATGCGATGTAATTGCCCGCAGGCAACATTATGTAGCTCTGACTTTATCGATTGGTCCTCTGCACCGTGAAAGTGTGCCTCGACCATGCTGTCTCGCAAATCTTAGTCGTGCAGTTGCCACGCATATCACGTCATACCGTATTTACTCGGGTAATGAATCCACTCGCATAATGAACCCACCCCCCACCTTGGCCTTGAACAAAGAAAAAAAGAACTGTTTTGTAATGTATCGGCTTATTTTATAACCGTATTATAGCCAGTGCCGTTGACGATCGCAACAACGTTAAATGAAGCCATTGCATTACAAAATAGCAATGCAATAAAAGTCAAAAGATAGTTTTCCAACCATGCTAAACAATAGCGAGCAACACGAGCACGGACAACATCAATAAAAATTTGAAAGTTGCCTCTTTATGGCATGGCGCCACCTGTCAAATGCAGGAGAAAACTCTTTGCTGATAGCGCCACGCAAGCACGGCGGCACAAAAGCAAAGCATGTGGCCTTAAACACAACCGCCTGGACTGTGTGTGTGGGGCATTGCGCTCAACCTAGGGGGCTGTGCTTTCAAACTAGCGCGTGCGCTCGCCATTTCGAAGGCCATGCAAAGCGCAACTGCACCCACCGCACCGACGGCGCATTGTGCACCTGCAACATTTGTGCGCCGCGATCCGACCCTGCATTTTATTGTGATAGCGATTACGTAGACACTCTCAGCTGGGTTTTGCCGCCGACATCAGCATCACTCGCCGAAGAATCAGGCACCTGCGGCTTTGACCGGAGCGATTGCGTTTAGTTGCCGGGCGCACAAAGATCATTTTCTGGAGAGGCCCCGTTTGGGAAAAGGAGCGTGTTTTTGAAACACAGCGAAGTAATAACTGGGACATTTGTTTGCACTCATCTGTACCTGTGATTACGTTAAGTGTGTCGTTTTCGTTCAAACAGCACGTTACGTGTCGAGCGGTAAACATTGCTAGTTTGCTCACTATGTGTTCGTGAGCAGTGCGCTGCACGTTTCGATCTGCTAGACACTCTCAGCATTACACTCAAAGTTGTTGCTATCGCATTCATTGCTTTGCCCTTGCGACGAAACTGACTTTTCAATAGTCGGGTTTGTCATTGTGAACTTGGTTATGACACCTGCTGCGCAGGGCGCGTTCCACCGGTACGCTAGCTACACTGCTGGTCACCAACAGCATGCGCTGGAGATCTGGAATTGAGCGGCTGGACGACACTTTGGTGTTGATCCGTTCGCTCTCGTTTCGAGAGGAAACAAAAAGAGCTTCAGGCTACTAAAAAAAAGTTTGTTGTGCTTTTCACTGCCCAAACAAGCAAAGCCGTCACGCGAAATTTTCGCTGCTGTAACTCCTTTCGCTGTTGTGACCTTTTCTTCTCTCGCGTAATGAACCCTCCCCCAAATTGGCGCAAACTTTTCTGAAAAAAAAAAAAAAAAGGTGGGTTCGTTACGCGTGTCAGTACGGTATTTAGTCACCATGCCGCTCTGGCATGACTGACAAGACATGACATGACACTATGCACCGATGATGAAATTGCCAATGCCAATTTTTGCCGAAATGGGTGATTTCACGACTATGGCCTAAGCATACTGATCTGTATGAATGATCCTGAAGCCTGTATGTATGATAACTAGGCGCGTTGTAGAATATCTACGTTCTGCCACCAAGATAGAATATGACTGGTGTGACCAGAAAAGGGAAGCCACCCACTTAAGAACTTTTCGTTTGTTGTTTTTTCCTTTCTTTAAGAGAGCAGAGGATGGGAAGCTTTGTTGCTGTTCCTCTCATCCTGCCCTTACTGACGGGTAAAGTCCAGCCATCCAGTTGCAAATGGAGCACATGAAAGCAGGCAGCATACGCATGCAATCCGTGCACCTGCACCACCTGGATCGGGCAAAGCAATGTCAAAGCAGCTTTCACCACCACCACACTGTGTTCACCATGCATACATTACGCACTCAAGTACCATGCCAAGCAGAGCTAAGTGACAAGAAGCAGGGGGAAGCCAGGGTGAGAACAGCACAACAAATTTATTTTGAAACATGCCAAATAGAGCCACAAAAAAAAATGCTGAGAAACTACTCGTCGTCCGAGAGTTTCTCACTCAAGAATTTTGAAAAATGTTGGAGTGCTTCACTAGCACCAAATTAAACAGTGGTCAATATAATATTAGGATGCTAAGAAGAATGATGACTCGGTGACAACCCTTATAACAATGCAGCAGTAGCACTGGTTGGTGCGTAACAAAGGTGGCCCAATAGTGTAGACTTAACATGCCACCCGACAAAGGCACAGCCAACTCCACCAACATTAGTTGAATGCCAACGATCACCGACGCTTTGACCTGGACAATTTGAAAAGAAACAGAAAAAAGAGCACTAAATGCAATTATCAAGCTGTGAGGCACAACAAGCAGATGCGACAGTGCCATTCCTGGGAAGCAACATATTTGATCTAGTAATGAAAAAATGATGACAAAGAACCGATCACGACTGCCTTGAAGCCTAGACAAACAATATTCGTAATGATGTGTGTGTGATGCAGTGAAATTGATTTTCTTCATTTATTTAGTGCATAACCAAGTGCTGCAAAAAAACAAAAACAAACACATCAGGTCTTTCGAAAAAGCAGGTTGCAACTTAAAATATGTATTAAACTCACCTAAGTAAGTAGTTCCTCTAGCATTACAAATGCATTAGTACTTAGCAGCGTTGCATTGCAAAAATAAGTCACAAAGGAAAACATTTGCACATCAAATGGGGCAGTTTCTTTTAATTTGAACCTTTGTGATACATTCCCACTTAACAACATTCCCCAGCTCGTACGCTTGCTAACGCAAAAACAAAACATAACACAAACGAGCTATGTGTTAATAATAGGTTTGTGTGAAAAGTAAATTTTAGTTTCAAAGTGAACAGTGATTTGGTCGAATAATATTGAATCCCAATTCAAACAGTATATATCACATAAAAAATAAAAGATGAGCATATTTGTAATGATCTAACCAGCACAATTTCTTTAAAATTGAAACAGCACATGAGCAAATGTAATCTTTCTGGCACAAAGGAAGTTATAGAAAATTTGAATAAAAGCAGGATTTAACTTTCGGTATAATGCAAGTGATAAATAACCTGCAAAAGATTTCTTAAAGTTTACTATGGGCTTTGCTGCAGTGAGGATTTTCCCTGGATGAGTGTATTCAGGAAATAGCATCCTCTACTGCAGTGAGATCACCTTTACAGGGGGTTACATGCTGACTAATACACATGTGTTAGTTTATTTTAAATACTAGAATATTCCAACATTTCGAATTTGGATCGAAGCTAGTTAAACTACTATATTATTTGCTCGAATATAAGTGTAAGCCTGCTTAATACACTCACATAAATACATTCCCCGAAAGTACAATTATTCAGCGAGCTGCCAGACATTCGGAAATCGAAGAATTACAGTTTTTCTTGTAATAGAAATAAATGTTTTTGTAGTGGTGTGTGAATAGTGCAATTTAATCTCCGGCTGAATTCGAATCTAAAATAGTGCTGAACAGTGGCGCCAATATCGAATCGTACATTGAATACAAAAAGATGTCATTGAAAATTGAAAGAAAGATCAAAGAAATTAAATTTGCTCGTGTACTCAAGCACGTAATATGATGAGTTACTGCTACTGAAATACTACAAATTGTCATGCAAAAACACGAGCTGCTGTGCATAAACTGGCTTAAAGCTCTCTCGCCATGATGTTACAGTTGTAGCTTACGACTCAACAGTTTTGTACTTCACTGTCATAAGTTCTCCTGGCACTCGTTCACAGCAGCGTCTTAACGACGTGCTGACAGAATTGCAGCTTATCTGATAAATTAGCAGTACGGTGCAGCAGGGGCTACTGCACTGCTTAAACTAGTTCCCACAAGTGAAGCCAATCACAGAGGGTTTAGCAGGTCTAAGTCTGGATGTTTTAAAATGCTTGCGGCATGTGCGGCGGGAGCAGTCCTTGCCTTCGTTTCGAGAGCGAAGTTGTGCAGAGCTTCGCAGTTCACAGCACCATAACTACTAGATTACAATGACGGGTTGCATGCATAATTAAGGGATAAACTCTGCCATGTCCCGTGTCAACTAGAAGCCCCTGGCCAATCTTATACCTGTGTTGCACTGGTGTTTGGAAGGCCATCGAAACAATGGTCTATTGAGACTTAACTGTCAAGCCCGAGTTGCCACACGAGCGGTTTTAAAGGCCATTGAGTCAATAGTTTATCAAAAATCAACTGAGCACCCCACCACTGCACTGGAACTTCAATGGTCATTGAGCGACTGAAACAGCACGAATGTGCCCTTTCATTGACTGTGTGATAGTACACATGGTCAGAAGAAAGGAATATAACCTGTATGCTTCAAAACAGTATATCCAAGTGTTGTGAATTACTTAACAGAGTATTTTTGAAACTTGAAATGTGCACATACTCTCGGCAACGGCCACATGCTAGTGTTCTGCAAGCAGTCTAGTCATGTATCACCCGCCACAGCTTTGCCACTCAACAACTTAAAAACTAAATATGCATTCATAACTACGAATAAAGAATTTGTTGAGGTACTTAACATCTGAGTTTTTAAGGAAACTTAACCTTGCGAAACATGAATTTGAAAATAAGGATCTGCAGCACCACATAACCTTTGTGAGAAACCCTTCAAACCACTCAATGGCCATTCAAAACTGTCATGTAACAGTGCAACAACTCTATAGAGTCAATAAAGAGGTTTTAAGAGTTGTCAACTAGATGGCCTTTCAAGAGCGCCCATGTGACACACGTATTAATGGGCTTTTCTTGAAAAGTGTACTGGGGCACAAATGACTGAAATGTTCCACACACAATCAGGAAATTTTAGAACCCATGTCCTTAGCTATTTTCTTCTCGTAGTGGAATTAACACTGCTTTTCGGGAGATTTGTAGTCGTGCCCGTGCAATCAGGAAAACTGCTTGCCTTTCCAGAGTCTCTCGAGCAATATGGGAGCTGGCAGGTATGTACTTGGCAAAATACAATTTGGAGCAATTTTTGGAGCAACAAAATGTTACTCTTGGAGCACTAAATTTCAAATTTGTAGCAGGTTACGCGAAAAAACATGCATTTTTTATCATGAAATACCGAATTTCGGGCAGTATAAAAAAGGAGGCTTGCATTTAGAACAAAAATGTGTTTCAACCATTCAACATCACCTAAATCGTACAGTATGATGGAACTGCCATTTCAATGAAAGTAGTACTTTAACCACCTTACAAAACAGACAATGATAAAGTTAATATTAACATTTGATTCGCATTTGACAGACTATGGGAATTTAAATATCAACATGACAAGCTCACGACCTTGAAATTTGAAAGATTCCTAAAACCAAAGAGTAGGGGTGACAAAAAAAAAAAAAAAAAACTGGCGCACAATTGAGTTTTTCGAGGGAAGGAGAAATGTCGCACACTGCTTCAAATGATTACCAGGAGCTCATGTGGACGTCAGTAGTTTTATTGGTACTTAAAATTGTGCGGTGTACAAGCACATGAGTAACTGAGCAAAAATGTGCAGTGTCCCACTAGTGCTAACAGCCCATTTTAAATATCAATATGCTTTTCTGCAGACCATCAATGTACTATGGTGAAGGCAACTCAAGCAGTATTAGAACCGAAGCCAAGAAACTTTCTAACCGCTGCACTACCACCCCACTCCCCCCCCCCCCCTTTTCGCCACCGAATTAGATGCCGCTTTGGCTCCCTGGCAAAGCACGTTTAAGTAGGTAAAGTAACAACAGCGCACGCCCGTTGGCCCTGCAACAGTATCAGATATCTATCGCCAAGAACCGAGGTAGGAAGGCAATCAACGTTGTCGGTGGCAATGCCAGCGTTTGCAGCACGTCAAGTTTGTTTGCGCGAAAAAAAGTGGCATAAGTTTCCAGCTTTAGTTCTTAACAAGCCATAGCCACGTTTTCAGGCTAAAAAATTTACATTTCCTGCGAGGCGATGGTGGCTACAGCGATGCATTTTTGTCTTAATGTTCCGGCGTCCCAGCGATATAAATATTATTCGCTGCAGAAAGGGGACCAATGGGCGCACAGTTGTTACTTTATCTGTTCGATTGTGCCTCGCGAAGTAGGGTGGGTGCCGGGTGCCTAGAATATTTTAAGCCTATTGTAAGCACTATACTTCGGGTCTGCGCGCTATGACTGATGGCGCAAGCTGCAGGTGGCTGACGTAGCCTGCACTTATCGCCAAAATTAGAGCACCTGAAAAAATTTTGAGGCTGGCTGGGCATTTTCAGCAACTTTCACAGGTTTGGCGTAGCTCGGTGCAACAATCGGCAATTGTATCAAATTGCCAATTGTGCAATTGGCACAGCTGTTGCACCCCTGTACTGAGCCAAACTGGCCCGTTAGCGGGTCTTCTTATCCCTCCATTACACGATGATTGAGAATCTCTGAGCTAGTAGATGGGCTACACACATAGCCACCAAGCAAATCTGAACTTGGCGAAAGGTTGGTCATAATTTTAGAAGGTGAACCGGTACTCAAACCTTGATATAGCAAACACGGATACAATAAATTATCGGTTAGAATGAAGTAAATGAAGAATAGTTTTGTCATAAATACAGTGTTACAGATAAACATTTATGACAAATTTTTGGATATAACGAAGGTATTTTTGTAGATGTCACTTTGTTACAGTAGACTCTCAGTTAACGAAACCTGAAGCGACCGGGAAAATATGTTCCATTTCACAGGAGTTCCGTTTACTGAGAGGTGAATATGGCTGCAGAATACAAGCCTGAAACCAAGCACTGCAGAGGCAATAGCTCTGTTTAAGTAGTAGTTCCATTTGACAGATTTCCGTTTACCGAGAGTCTACAGTATAATGAGGTTTGAGTGTATCTGTGCCTTGACCACAAGGACAAATCTCTTAAGACACTGGCTGACCTGCCTGAAGTTTGTCACGAGAAGTCCCTCTCCCTCGACACCTATTAAGAAGCAGGCATAATTCAAATTCTCTCTCTATGTATATATATATATACATACAAAAAAAATCTGGGTTAGGCACAGTTCACCAGATTTGCAAGACAAAAAGGATGCACAGTCACTGGAGCTAGCAGCCAGTTACAGAGCACAAGAAAACAACAAGAAAACACGCAGTGCAGGCAGATGAGGGAGGATGGGACCAGGGGGAGAGAAGGAGCAACAGGTACAATGGCTCACCGGGACAGCGCTCTCTTCCTACACGAAATGGGGGGGAGCGGGAAGCATGTGCGGCTGGCAACTGGCATGAACAACCGCACACGCCTACAATAGCGTCAACATATCCACCACCTGAAAGCCAAGGAGGGGAGTGAGGGAGGAGAAGGGGCTTGGCGACCCAGCACGCGGGGGATGCAGCGTGCACCAAACATAATAGAGAGATCTTTGGCAAGTGCAGAAACACCAATGGCATGCAAAACACTAAGACAGCAGCCACAATCATTTGCTGCATTTCCTTAGATGGTATCAGTTACTAATGCCAAGCAGAAATAAATAAACACTACAAAATGTGCCAAATAAAGTGGTAGCATGGCTGCGACCAGTACATGCACCACGAGACATTGCAAGCATACAACTCTTTAAAAGCAAGACGCTGGCCAAAATAATACATTAAGCATCTTCAAAAATAATCTATCATCTTAAAACATCCTGCTTCATACAGAACGAAATGAAAAACCAACACTCAGTACAACCTTGGATGGATCATACCAATTTCATGGCTCATAACAATTTCAAGGCCTGCAATGTAATGGAATAACATTGATGCGATCCGATTTTCGATACGCCACTGCACAGGTACGAACCACAATGCTTGCACTATTATGGAAGTCTTGGCAAGAACGCAAGGGTGCAGGAACCAAAGTGCGAGCATAGCATGTGCAAACCTTGGAAGTCTCAATGCGCCTTCATGTGTCTCTGAATTTTAATTACAGATGTGTGCAACTATGCTCAGGCAGCATTGTCATAGTACTGTGTTTACATGTGCCTGCAACATTGACGCAAGCCATGGCCTCCCAATAAGACATCCTATGAAAGGTGGAACAGGACCAATAGAGGAATCGGACAGTTTCGGCAAAGGAGCTAGGCCTCCAACGCAAACAAGCACGACTGTTAGGGACCACACAGCTGCCAACCCTTGATTGCCACGGGAAACTCCTGGGGAGAATTTCGACCACACATTGCGTGGGCACAACTGCAAAGCTCCTGATAAATGTTGCCACCAACACTATAAGAAAATAATAATGGACAGCGGCTGCAAAACTCTCTGGCCTTCATCTATCGCATGTAGATGACTCCTTAATATCTGGTTCATTAATTACGCACGTGTGCTCATGACATACATTTACCGGTGCAAGTACGATTGTCAACGTCTAGAAACCTTACTGGCAATCATTCAGAGCTGTTGAAATAGCTGCAGCCCCCAGAACAAATGACACATACACAAGCTCTTTTGTCAAAAAAATAATAATGGACAGCGGCTGCAAAACTCTCTGGCCTTCATCTATCGCATGTAGATGACTCCTTAATATCTGGTTCATTAATTACGCACGTGTGCTCATGACATACATTTACCAGTGCAAGTATGATTGTCAACGTCTAGAAACTTTACTGGCAATCATTCAGAGCTGTTGAAATAGCTGCAGCCCCCAGAACAAATGACACATACACAAGCTCTCTTGTCAAAAAAATAATAATGGACAGCGGCTGCAAAACTCTCTGGCCTTCATCTATCGCATGTAGATGACTCCTTAATATCTCGTTCATTAATTACGCACGTGTGCTCATGACATACATTTACCAGTGCAAGTATGATTGTCAACGTCTAGAAACCTTACTGGCAATCATTCAGAGCTGTTGAAATAGCTGCAGCCCCCAGAACAAATGACACATACACAAGCTCTCTTGTCGCATGTTTTTTAGCGACATAAATTTCAGACGATTCGCATAGTTTTGGTGACTTTGCAAGATTCGTATTACCGAGGCTGTCTCAAAAGGACTCAACCTTCAGACTACGTTAGCCCATTGCTCTGCCAGTTGGTAGTTTCAGCTCTGTTGTCTTGACAACCATGTGTTAGAGGGGGAAAAGTAAAAGTATGTTTGCCCCAGTGTTCAAAACACTCAAGACAACATGCGCTGTCTGCTGCCATTAACGTATGGTGCCCATTGCCTCCAGGTCAGCTGCCTTCTGGTCTCATCATATATCGCTTTCCGTGATATATGATGACAAACTCTAGTCGCAGAAAGCGACTAGAGCTACAAACTTGACCAAACATGTTGCGTTGGTTTTTTAAACACACAATGCCACTGCTGCTGACCTGGCAGGTGAGATTTTCATCAGCAACCTTATTGATATCACCAGCTTGCCATATAAGTATCGTTTGAAAAGAAGAAGTATTAAAAGAAGTTTGAAAAGAAGAAGAAGTTAAAAAGAAAGAGTATCGTTTGACTATAGTAATCATGATGATGAGGCAGGTAGCAATGAACACAGTGCAGGTGCAATTGTGTGCGCAGTCTAAATGCTCATGCACCCAATGGTGGGATGTGTACAACAGTTTCTATGGTAATTGAGATAAGGTTTTCCTACCAAGACCAGCTCCTTCACATAGTTTGCACTAATGAGTCGATTGCAATTAAGCAATTTGATCCCACTCAGACTTGATCCAAATTTTGGTGGGTGGCACATATATAACTGGCTTTAGGTACACAAGTCATGCATTTCCGCTGAAGCTACAAGTCCATTGAATGACGCTTGCTCACCACAACTATCTTATTTTTTTTTTTGAGACAGATGACACACCTGCAAATCAAGCTCTCTGTATTTTGCACATTTACATGGAGATATTCCCATTCTTCGACAGTTTTTATTTTAGAACATCAAAGTTAAAATGAAAATGTGCCATGAAAAAAAAAACTACTCTGAAATCATTCAAGAACAGTTGTGAAAGCCAAAAGGACATGCAATGCATCACGACTACCATGACAGCCACTCTCATTACCCGCATGCAATGTGAGAGCGCTCAAGAACATGGCTTTCCACTATGGTTTCGGGAAAAGCTGGCAATAAACCTTGGAAGTGGCTTATTCCGGATGTGGCTGCACAAGGTACACCCCCCCCCCCCCCCCCCACCGCTGCTAAATCGAACAAGCTGCTAGCACCCAACGCAAAAATTGACTCGTATAACTGTAGTTTAACCACACGAATAGATAGATAGATATGTGGGGTTTAAAGTCCCAAAACCACCATATGATTATGAGAGACACCATAGTGGAGGGCTCCGGAAATTTCGACCACCTGCGGTTTTTTAACGTGCACCCAAATCTGAGCACATGGGCCTACAACATTTCCACCTCTATCAGAAATGCAGCCGCCGCAGCCGGGATTCGATCCCGCGACCTGCGGGTCAGCAGCCGAGTACCTTAGCCATTAGACCACCGCGGCGGGGCAGTTTAAGCGCACGAAGAAACTAGCCCAACTTCGGATTCTGCTGCAAAAATTGATGCTGCTTTGCCGACCACGACACTGGCTCATGCAGCCAACCAGACATTCTTGCGCTCGCACACCTGTTATGACGATTTCGTGACTGCTTGTGAACCTTTACACTATCGAGCAGAAGGATTTGCTATTCACTATGAAGCTCATTAAGTGCAGCATGAACATGTTGGTTACTGCACCGATGAAGATTTCCGAAAGTATCCTGAAGACACACTTGAAGAACGTGATGCTCGGATAGAACGTTGTTTGCTTCCTGTGCTCCTGCAAATTAGGCTTTTTCCAGCCGTGAGAAGCTTTTTACAGTGTTGAGGACAACATCAGCTGTCACTCCTAATAGCAGGAAGTGGTGTGACGGTACCGAGCGCCGATGTTTCACAGTCACCGTGGTGGACGGAACCAGCCAGGATGTGCAAGCGTGGCGAGGGCCACCTTTACCACATCATGGTTTCGAAACCGACGAGCATGTGAGTCAACCTGGTTCTACCAGGGTTTCTTACATCAGGGCACCAACACTCGTTTTGGAGGCAATGAGGAAAGCTAAGGACACATCAAACGAAGTAAGCTCTGCAAAAAAAGTGAGAGTAGAAGACCAGGCAGATAACATGCAGGAGGGGACATCGACTTACGCCTTTATTGATAAAGTTATTGGATCTGATGAGGAAACAGATTCTTTCACTCAAGTGTCATAAAAAGAAAAGATCTGAGAGAATTCCTGTGGTATTCTGACGAATAGAGGAAACGAAAACCTTCTGGAAAGTGTGGGGGTGCTGACACCCCCCCCTGTAAAGTTGTCTGCGCCGCGTGGCGCACGTGTCTCGCCCCAAGGCTTTATTTCGGTGGTGACCACCGCCAAGCGATCGATGGCGTTGTGTTCACTTTGAGTACCACTGTTGGTAGAGTGGTAGCGCCGGCGGTGACCCCTGGCGGAAGGCAGGCCTTGGTGGCGGGCGAGCGTTGAGCGAGCCTCTTCTGCACGTGGCGGCTGCCGCGAACGTTTGTTTGTAGCCTGGGTCCCCGGTGCTTGGCACCGCGGGCTTCGCGCCGAGGTCCCACGTGGAAAGTCAGGCGTTGGCGACGCCGCCTTGGGTATGTGTTAGTGTGTGTTTATCATGTTATTGTGTGTTTAGTGTGTCACTGCGTTATGTTGTTTGTATGGTAGCGTGTTAGTTAAAATTGATGTAACATTCGGCGGACGATATCGTCGTCTAAATTAGTTAATAAATGTATGTATGTTGTGTGCGTTGTACCGACCGCGTCTACTGTGTACGTTCACTCCAAGAGCGTGGCGTGGCGAGGCGCTCGTTCGCCTCGCCGAGAGCCCACAAAAGTAAACCCAAACATTGTAGCCTCATAAATTGTTGCACTAGCTAAAGAGAATGCGTTCTTTCCAAGTGAACAAAGATGGAAGTTTCTCAGTCACGGTGAGCTCTCTTGCTTCAGCCAAAAGCTTGTTGTCGTGTGGGTAGGTGGCTGGACTGCTGGTGAAGTCATTTATTCCGGAGTCATTCATACGAAATGTAGGCAAACTCAAACATGTGCCTCTAGAGTACACAGAACAACTTACAGAATATATAAGAGAGGCAGGAGTGACATCGGCTGGACGCCAGACTCGTTACATACGACAAGAAGATAACACTGTAGCATCGCACCCATTGAGAAGTAAGATTTTTACAATTGAGATATGACAGACCTCTTCCAGAGAGCCATCTAATTGAGGAATATCTGGGCCCAGCAAGACACTGCTGTAATTGTCAGAGGTTCGGACATTTGGCGAAAAACTGCCGAGGAACAAGGCGCTGCAAAATATCTGCCGAATACCATCATCACAAGAACTGCAAATCGATAACACAACTTAAGTTTGCCAATTGTAAGGAGCCCCATGCTGCTTCGTTCTCTGGATGCCCGCAGAACAAGGCGGCTTCTCATCAATATCAATCTACGGTCGCATGCAACAGCATGACGCGCCTGAGTCAAACATGAACACCATGAATAATTGTTATTAACATGTCGCAATCTTCCAGTGGTATGCGAATAGTATTCGCGCTAAGTGTGCAGACTTCAGAAAATTTGTGGCTCAGAGCTCTTTTCCAGTGCTATGTATCACAAAGGCCGGGGTAGACACTACTTTTCGATTAGCGAACTACGTAGTGTATATGTCCTCTAGATCTACAGGACCAAGCAGAGCGGTGATATATGTGAGAAAAGATCTGCCATCAGTACAGTTGAATGCTACATCATCGGATTATCCAGAATATGTAGCATGTGAGATTAGATTTGGTCGAGTAAATATAACAATAGTCAGCATTTATCTTCAGCCTTCCACAAATATCCCGCTTTCTGCATTGACAGCACTTTTTCAGACTGACACGAAAGCTGTGATAAATTGCGGAGATTTCAATGCTCACAATGTCATGTGGGGAAGTGCCTACTGCGATCGTCGAGGAAAGGACCTACAAAAAGCAATTCTGGATAGTTCATTGCGCTTGTTAAATGACGGTTCAGTGATGTTCCTACGGGGTTTCAATTACTCAAGTTGCCTAGACCTCACGCTCTTCTCACATGATATTGCATCTGGGGCTTCATGGCGAACAGACATTGAAACAAGGGGTAGTGATCATTTACCTATCCTAATACAGCATCCAAAACTTTGCATTTCTAAATATAAACCTTCAGCAAAGATAACATATGTCACACCAAGCTGATACTGTTACTGATACTGACAACTTAGTATCACTCATAGAAAACAAATTAAACCAGTGTTCCAAGTTCGTTAAAATTTCTGAAGGTTACCCTGTTGTAGATGCTGAATACACAAGGCTTAGAGCCATTTGCCGCAGAGCTGAAAGAAAATATGCACTGGTCTACTTGAAGATTACTGCGACTGCCAAAAAACACATGACCGCATGAGCTGACAACTAGATAGACTAGGCACAAAACGCTGGCCGGAATTCTGCACTTCGCTAACGCCACTTACACCAGAGTCAAAATTATGGAATGTTCTATGCTCTTTACGTGGGACAGTAATACATCAACAACCAGACGTGCCAACCCCACAGTTCCTAAAGTACTACAGGAGATGACAAAAAATACTAAAACCAAGTACAAAAATACTAAAAGAGCGCTTTATTTTCTAAGAACTGGCTTAGATGAATGGAATACAAAAGAAACATTTCACAAAAGAGGCACAAAAAGTTCTCAAGTCTCTGAAGTGGAGGGGTGGGCTAGCATAGAGGCCGTGGCAGCCTTGGCCTTCCTCAGAAAGTCCTGGTCAAAGACCTGTTTGTGGCACTTTCCCGAGTGTGACTGGGCACATCTTGCGACAAGCAACTGCTCCACAGTCTTTTTCGACATGGAGGCACGGAACTGGGTGTGCGCCTTTTTCACTTTGCTGAAGACTCTTTCACACTCCGCATTACTATGCGGGAGTGTTAGGACCCCCAACATAAATTTTGAAAGTCTGGCATACTTAAAGCTGCCATCCACTTCTCGTAAACCGGACACCGCCCGCCATTGCTCATCAATCTGCTGCTCCTTAGGTACTTCAGCGGGTAATTCTTTCAACTGAAGACGCGTGAACTCTGCCTGAATGTCGTCCAGAGCAGAATTCACATCTTGCCCCTCTTGAAGTGGTAGCAGCACTGGGAAGCGGTTGATTAAGTACTTGACATCAGAAAACCTGGCGTGATCAATGGACGCAAGCCTTGCTACTTCTGCACTCTTCAACAGCTCACACTTCAGTGGAAATTTCAGGATAATGTACTCCGTTGCTGCAACGAAGAACCTTCTTATATGTGTAAAAAACTCTTCCCTTGCTTCTTTTTTTAGGCCTTCCAAGGTCTGTGTGGTCAGACTACCAATTACAATATCTTCATTATCTCTTTGGCTGACGGAAGATTTGTAGTCAACGTCAGCCAACACATCAGCTTTTTTGATCACTGAAGGTTTTACAAAACGCAACATGATCTCTCTTAGCAAGTTACTAAGCACTTCACGCAGCAAGTGCACTTGAGGGGCTCCAGACTGCAGGAACACGTTCACCTTTTCAAACTCTGGGATTACAGACAGCAAGAAGTCACAGTATGCTCTATTTGCATCTGATGAAAGAAACATGAATAGCCTTTCTTCTCTGTTTAAGACCTTTCCTGGATGGTTTTGGGTTCGCTTGAGAGCTGTATCCGACAAGGGACATTTGTGTCCAGTCTTGGTTTTTTGCTCTGATGACTGCTCTCCGCTTCCTTTGCATGCTTCTGAAGGTCAGTGCGAAGGTTACATGGCTTGCTGGGAAACTTGGAAACCTGCCCGGAGGGCCTTACTTCACTATGGAAGAAACTAAGCAGTGGCTGCCACTGGTCCACAAGCCGTTTCAGGCTCCTTCCAAGAGAGAGCCACCTGGTGCTGACATGCTTTAAAATTTTCTTGGCCTCTACATCGTGGAGAGACTGAAAAGCTTTCAGCTTGTCCTTCCTTTTTGAGCTTTTCTCGAGGTAGTAGAAAATGTCAACTAGCACCTCATCCACATTCAGTGGAAGGCATGCTGAGCCTTTCTGTGCCGCCAGATTGATCAAATGGCAACAACAGCCCATGATAGCAATGTTCTCATGGCTTTCTTTCAGCACAGCAGCCACTCCGTTTTTTAATCCAATCATGACTGGCGAGTTATCACACGCCATGCCGATGCAGTTCTGGAGCGGTATCTTTTTGCTCGTTAGCGTGTCCACAACAAGCGCACCGATGTTTTGTCCCGTGGAGTTACCTTCGAGGGCAGGCATCGCGAGCAAGGCAGGGCGAACAGTACTATCACAGAACGTCACCACGATTGGATACAGTTTTGCATCGTTGCCGGCGTCATTGCTCCCGTCTGTGGCGACTGAGAACGCAGCGTGCTGCAAGTGACTCATCACTTCGTCGATAGCTTTATTGGCAATTTCCAACACAATCGCCGTAGTCTTCGTACGGGCGCAGGCGTAGTTCTTAGCTTCCTTCGAGTCCGGAAACATTTTTCGAAAGAGGTCTCCAGCTTGATCAGCAGCCGTGAACGGCACGTTGTGTTCAATCAGGAACGCAGTAAAAAGGCACTCCGCTCGAGTTGTAGTACCGAGATCCGCTTTGCTGAAGTACCCTCTAAGTTTCCTGTTAGAGTCCACAAGTTTCGCCGAGTCTTTGTGTTTTTTCGTATTCACATGTAGCAGAATATCCCGGCGACCAGCGTGCGAAATGTTCACATCACAGCAGCACAAACTACAAAATGCGTACCGCTCACCTTTACGCGACCTCTTAATAAATGGAAAGTCAGTCGAATAGCTGTGAATAAAAACTTGAAAGTATTTTTTCTCAGACATCTCGTGAGCTGCTAGGGCTGAACCATACGCTACCGCTCCCCAAAAACATGTGCAAGGCACTTCCCACAGCCCGCATAGTAACAAAGAAAGTCGAGCACATTCCCGCTATCCGCGAAGTCAATGCCTTTTGGCTTTGGCTTTGACTCTGGATATAAGCCAATACAGTGTTGCCTGCATAGCCCCGCAAAAAAAAAAGGCCAGATTCAGCTGGTGCAGTTGACTGTCTGAAGCAGCGCGTTCAGTTTGCGAACTTTTCGACCCGAAACATGAAAAATCGTAAAAATATAGTTGTCATTACGATACTCGTAAAAATGTGCTGAAAATCGGGCACTTTACGATAAAATCGTAAAACTTGGCAGGTATGAACAACCATTTAGAGCCTTAGCTTTAGTGAAGAATGTACCGGAAACGACCGTTGCGGACGAATTTTGTCAGCATATTACACGACCAAATGCAGTCGGGCATAGGCCTGAATACATTAAGTCTGTTGCGGATATTAAAGCATTGATTACTTCCCTTAATAGACATCATGATGACCTAGATCATCCGTTTTCATTGAAAGAATTAAATAACGCACTTGCAGAGTGCAGACAGAAGACAGCACCTGGTCCTGATGGGATAACATATGCAGCATTAAGAAAGCTGTGTTTACGGGGCCACAAATACTTTATTGAACATATTTAATGATGCATGGACAACAGAGAGCCTTTTGTCCTCCTGGAAAGTTGCAACAGTGGTCCTGATTCTCGAACCCAGAAAAACACCTTTATCCAAAGATTTTTTCCATCCTGTCAGCCTGACTAGCTGTGTTTGTAAACTTACGGAAAAGATGATCGACGCTACACTTAAGTGGTGGGTGGAATGTACAAACGTGCTTCCAGAAAATATGGCAGGCTTTCGTAAACGCCGCTGCACCATGGATGCCATTCTAGACATTGTAACTTATGTAGATCATGAGAGGAGCTGTGGAAGAATCGTGGTTGCAGTATTTATAAATATAAAGCGAGCATTTGACACAACCAGCCACGCTCATGTACTACACGGTTTAATTCAGCTGGGAATAGTTGGCAGAACACTAAGATGGATTGCAGAATTCTTAAAAGACGGGAAAATCTTCATTGACACAGCTGACGGTAAAAGTAAAGAGCATGAAGTTAGTCAAGGAGTTCCACAGGGTAGCGTACTAAGCCCATTTTTATTTAATTGCGTTAGCGCTGAATTATCCCATTTTTTACCTACTGCTTTGCAATATTCCCTATACGCAGACGATCTGTGCATTTGGGCATCAGACACGAGCATTCAAGCAGTTCAGCAAAAACTTCAAGATGGGCTCACAATAACCAATGACTTTTTTAAGAGCAGAGGCATGATTCTTTCTCATGAGAAAACATCTGTACTTCCATTCACAAGGAAATGCCTTAAGAAATTTAAACTTCAGATAGACTCTCAGCACTTACAACGTTTGCGACAGCACAAATTTCTAGGGGTTATTTTAGACAGACGTCTGTCTTGGGCTCCACAGATAAAATCATTAGAGGACAAAGTCAAGTCCCTAATCAATATATTACGTCGACTGACCGGAGTGAGATGGGGTAGTTCATGTTCTTCTTTACTGCGTGTACATTCAGCAATCATTCGACAAAAAACAGCTTACTCTGCCCCGGTTTTACATAGGATATCACGTAACTTAGAGGAGAGGATTCAAAGGTTGTCGGTCAGAAGCCTTCGTATATGTCTTGGTGTGCCGCGAGCGTCTGCCAGTGCTTTGGTAATTGCGGAGTCTCGTCAACTGACTTTCCATGCTATGAGATTAACGGAAACTTGTCGGCATTATCTTCGGTTGGCAACTCAACACGCTAATCACCTCCTATGCCAAGCTATTCAGGAGAGATAAGCTGCAAGAATATATAAAACTATAGTAGAATTCAAGAGTACTGCCTACGCACGAGTACTGGCCTCCATGTGCATCCCACCCACCATGGCGACTCTATCCCATTGATTGATTGATTTGTGGGGTTTAACGTCCCAAAACCACCATATGATTATGAGAGACGCCGTAGTGGAGGGCTCCGGAAATTTCGACCACCTGGGGTTCTTTTAACAGGCACCCAAATCTGAGTTTCATGGCTCTAGCTTTCCTACAACAAAAGTTATGAAGCTTAGAAGTTCATCCTTCCAATATCAAGGAACAATAATTTTTGTATTTTACTTTTTCTAAAAATTCGTGGTGTCCTATAGTTGCATATGGCACTTTCTTGCACTCACTAAGCATCCAGCTTCTCAGCAAGACAAAAGTTAGCAAATTCCAGTGTACCAAAGCTGGGAAGCGCTTGTTAGAAGAATGAAAGGTGGCCAAAAAACTGAAACTGAGAAAATGGCAAAAACGAAACTCTGCATATTCAAGAAATTTCACACAAACAAAAGTGCTTTTCTTTGCATATAAATGCATCAGAAAGCACCAGGGCAGTAGTCTTTGTCACACTTTTGTCGTTGCCGCCGCTTTGCTTGTTGCAGGAACCCGGAAGATGCTGAACGCTTTCACTCAGCACTCATGATTCAACGAGAATCCTTCTTTTCTGCCTGTCGCTTAGGTGTCGTTCAGGGCTGCCTGGCCATTTCCTGTGATTTGCGCGGCACAGACGCACGGATATTCACTTCAAATGCAGCACATTTAGCCTCACTGGGTGCACTCCCAGAGCTTCACTCACTCACTGTCAACAAGCCCACAGTTGCAGCACTCTGAAACCAGCTTCATCGCAAGTCCATATTCACGCTCACCTTTTTCAATACAAATGGTCCCATTGCATGTCCGGCATTTATCTGATATTTCAAGAAGCTTGTTTATCGCGAATTAGTCGACGATTCGTAGGTAGCCGCTGACAGGTCCGAGTCCTCACGCGCTGCCGCGAGTGTTCGCAGCTTGCGCTCGCTCAACGAAGTTGCCGATAAGCTGTTGATCTCATCTGCACTCACTTTCTGCTGTTGCGCACGATCGGCACTCGTCAAAAAGGTTGCGTCTTTTCTTATGCGCTGCCTATCGCCGACGCCGTCCAAGGCAGCCGGGAAACAGGCGGAGATGTCGGCGTTTCATCTGACGGATCGTGTTCCGTCGCCGCGTTGTCCTGTACTAGGTGCGCGTCGGATATACCTGCACCATTATCTCTTTTTGCTGTTGATTTCTTGCGCTTTTTTCCAAACTTGTGAGTGGTTCGGAACTTGGGATAAGGCTTCGGCATGATGAAAGGTGCAAGCCAAGTTCAAAACATGGCCGTGAGTAGGATTAACGCACTGGCCCAGTGGCTGTGGCGCGCTTCGTCAGGCTGGTTCGGCGGCGTGCCTGAATGTGCAGACTTAAGAAACGCTTGCCCCAATTTCTCGCTAGCTCGCACGGATTCAGGAAGCCGGTGAGAGTGAGCAAGATACATTCGCCACGTGGCGTGCGCTCCGCTGCCACACGCAGCAGACAGCTCGGGAGGCCCGGAGAATCGGATGGCGTGATTTAGTCGCGTGTGCTCACCGCACCAATAGGCTCACACGAAGGGCTTTTTTTTTTTTTTTAAACGCGGATTTACAGCGTGCATACTGAGTGGACAAAAACAAGCGTGGCGGGATATGAAAGAAAAAGGGCGGCTGTTTCGAATGCGACCAAGCCGGCTGCTGTAGCAAGCATAGAACTTCAACACCGCGGCGCTGAAAAAGTCAGTTTTTTCACGCGTCCATCGCCAAAAATTCAGCTCACTATCGTCGCACTAACTATTCTCATGGATAAATTACCAATCTAAAACGCGTTAAAATTGGCGAAATTATGCAGCGATAGTGGAAGAATCCAAATATAGCATTTTCAAAAAAATCTTACTTTTTAGCGATTTTCTGTCTCAAAGACCCGCTTCTCCCCTTAAACTGAACTCGAAGGGGATCCATAAAACTGTTTTCCTATTATCAACAGCTTCAATTTCTCATCTCCTGCCATGTTTGCACCCACCAGCACAGTGATGCAATCTTTACTGCGTTTTCCCCCACTACAGGTTTCGTCTTTGAAGGTGAGAGTCTTTGATGAAAGCGCTTTATAAAAAACACCCATCTCATCGACGGTGAATTTGTCTCGTGGCTCAAAGCTATCAAAATTTCCTTAAGGGGGGACACTGTACTTGAGATGAAATGTCAGATATTTTCATGCATTTATAAAGAAAATTCAGTGTGATTGAGTTTTTGATGCTGATTTGAAAAATACAATTACTGTTCCTCTAAACCAATCAGTTTTCGAGATATCCTAAAATTAATTACCTATTGTTTACCAGTATAATGAGAGGAAATTTGTAATGCAGAGCTACTATTGGCACATGCCTGTATACTTATGAACATAAGCTACACAACAGTAGGAGTGCTCTTTTTTATTTGATATTTTTAGCAAGGTTTGTCGCACCCTGCACCTCAGTGTTGCAGACACGCCCACTTTATGCTCAAATTTCTGGTAATTTGAAGATCTTGAAAGTGCTTGCAGTGCGCAATGAAATGCTGCCCAATTTAAGCATCTACTTCTCGAAACATGGCCTCAGGCACACAGCCTCTCTTCACGTATTTTGTAATCGCAAGCTTCCATCTTCCCATCAAAAATTAACACCTATCGTTGTATAAACTGAAGATACAGCTACATGTCACAACAAAAATGACAGTCCTAGCTGCTCTGAGGCAGACATATCTTTTAGACAAGTTTGCAACTGCAGCAAAATTTGAATCCTGAGAAATCATGCAAAAACACAACAAGTCCATTTTGGGAAGACAGTAGCATGGAAAAGCTGTTTATTTACAATAATTTGCAAATTCAGCAGTCTCAGTAGGCAGGCACCAGGCATGTAGTCCTGTTTTGCATCACCTAAATGGCGTTTTTTCAATACCCGCTGCATGTTTTCTGCAGAGGCACACTTGCAAGCTGATGCGGCCGCCTTGGGCTCGTCTGTCGACTACGCCGCTTACTAGTCCGGTGACGCCTATGTGCGATGAATGTGCATGTGTAATCTGCGATCCGTCCCATAATAAATCGATTTTCCAGCTTGTCCAGACTGAGTTGTTGATGTCGCGGACCGAACTCGTGCACTTGCTCATCAATTTCAAGGCTCCAAGAGCAGCGAGGCGTTAGTTTCCTTTTTACAAAAGATTGTCACATTTTCGAGTGGAGGCCGCGGCGCAATATGTTCATCCTTGCGGACGCGTCGTTACAAGCACTCTACCTGTTGCCAGTAGCCTTCATTGCGCGGGCAGCAAGCACGTTCACCTCAAATGGATTGATTTTCTGCTGTTTGCCGACGCGCGGCGAACTCCACTCTGGCGACCCGTCACGCAGTTCACGTCAGACGGGGAGAATCCGCGGCATCGGCGCATTTAGCGATAAGACTGCGCTTCCGTTTCATCGTTGCAAAAATTGCTATCTATCGTAGCTTCACTTCTGCTTTTTACTTGCAGTTCTGTAACTGTTGAAGCTCCAAAAAACGGCCGCTTTCAGCGACAATGTCGACAATTGACAGGCTCGTACATGAGTTAGGCCTACACCGATGACTCGGCGACCGCCGTTGAATGCCGCGAGTTTGCTATCCTTTCTGTCCTGAGTGATAGCGGGGCTATTTCTGAAGTTCACAGCGAACAAACGATCACCACACCCGCTTTACAAATTAGCGCGGCGAGGAACTTCTTTACTGCGGCAGGAGGTCGACAGCACCACGACAAAATGGCACATGTCCGTGTGCGTGACGATAAAAAAGCAGATGCCGGAAATGCTACTTGGACAATCGGGCGCCCAAGCTTTATCACGTGCCCCAAGCAGCCAATAGAATCACGCGGTGGTGTTTCTCAATAACGCGTTTTTTTGAAAAACCAATGAGCAAGGCGAGCCACTGGTGGCGGTAAATTGAAGATGAAGAACGACCCTTCCAAACGAGACAAAGATGACCACGATAGCTCGTGTGTAACGGCAACGGTTCGGCGTGGAAAAAACGAAACTTTAGCGTCTATTTGTGCTCAGATTCATCTCGCGGGGGTGTTATAAATTGATTTTGTGCCAGAAATAATGACACATGAAGCTTAAAACTTCTCAAATAAGTGCAAAAATAGTTGCAGATTCCGAAAATGTCAACTTCAAAAAGTCGTTTTTTTTTTTTTTTTTTTTTTTTCACGATTTTCAGCCTTTCAAGACCTGTGGCCCCCCTTAAGCTGCCTCTGTTGCCAGTCGGTGCAAATAACCCTGTTGACTGCCCCACTCTCACCTGAGATTGCTTTGCAGACTAGGCCATGGCGTGTTCTGAAGCGGCTGAGCCATCCGTCGCTAAGGAAGAAGTTCTCAACATCCATTTGCATGGCGATATCTCGAGCTTTCTGCTCGAGAATTGGTCCGCTTATGGGACCAATTAGAACTTGGTGCACGCTTGAACCGCAGAAAAAGAAGTTTTTGGGGTTGTTCATATGGCATCGTCCACAATCGCATCCGCATAATGTAAGGGTCCCGTTATTTAAAGCACCTTCAATCTTTTCTCTGTCTTTGCAGAACTGCGACAGCGTGGATTTCGGGATGTTGTGTTTTTTCGCCATCTCCGTCTTGGGCAGGCCATTTTGATCGAGCTCCTGAAGAACTTGCAGCTTTTTTTCAAGCGAGAGTGCATGGTGCAGCTGCTTCCTTTCCATCCGGCTGAAATAACACCGTGATCTACCTCACCTAGCCGCACAAATAGGCCTAACACACAACTGACTCGCCGGCTCGACTCCCACAGCCACAAGCGAGAATGGCTACTGAATTGGCTAGTCTTGAAGTGTTGCCGTGGTTGTGAGACTACCTTTGGCCTGAGCGAGTCTATGCTGTGTTTAGAATTTGTGCCGTTCAACCGTAGGCGACCGGTGAGCACTGTTTCGATTAACTGAAAAATTTTACTGTGTAACACACAGAAATTCAGCCATATGAGCCCATTTAGTTCCATTAATGAGGCATTTTCGTTAAAGCGAGTTTCGTTTATTGGGAGTCCACTGTAATATAAACTAATGCTGTCACAATGTACAATGTCTAGACTCACAGATGGCACACAGTTTTCAACAGTTATTTCTTGCGCTCCCAGAAGTATTGGGAGGCATGGGCTAATATGTTTAGCTCAGACTACCCACACCAATGCCTATCAGATGTCAAGATGTGGAACACAGCAGTGCATATATCACAGTATCGGTACAGCACCCTTGAATTGACAATGCTTGGGGGCATGTGCCCACATCTAGTACGACTTGTGGACCACAAGTGAGACCACAAGTGCCAACACTTGTGATTTTCAGTGTTCGCCTACACAATAGCAGTGGCCACATCACTAACCATGGCAGACTTCACAAGACTAAGAGCGGTGGAACTCACGCAGTGCTCCCATGTCCGCTGGAGGGCAAGAGGCGACTGCTGGAACTGCTGGCTGAGCCCAGGGGGCCCAGGGGAGGAGTCGAGTAGTGCATCGACGATGAGGCCCCTGTTGTGCTCGCGGAGTGTGGCACAGTTGGGGCAACAGATGAAGATGGTGAGGGACCCAGGGGAGGCCCTGTTGCAGGGCCTAGAATGCTCGAGAATGATGATGATGAAGAGGAGGAGGACGAGGAAGATGAAGGCGAGGGCAGAGAGATGAGAGGTGCCGTACCACCTGACGAAGACGAAGAACCAGGAGGTGGGGATAGGGCACCACCGAGTGGAGTTGATGGGGGGCCCCCTGTACAGAGAAAAAAAGAAAAGGAAAATGATCAGCGTGGTTGCAAGGTTTTAGGTTGAACCACCTTGAGAACAGAACCCACATTGCTCAAAGCCAATGCCCACATGCCGTACTGGCTAACCTCCCTGTCCTTCCTCAATTATTTCTCCTCCTCCTCCTCTCCACATGCCGTAGAAACCCCCGTATAGATAGAGGTTTTTTTCTAAATATTGTGGTGTGAAATTTCTACCCCATGTTATATATAGATCCCAAAAACATTAGTCCGAATTCACAGTTTTAGTTTTGACATTGTTCAATGCTATAATCATCAGGCTTCTGCATTATATTGTGTTAGTCTGTGGGGTCTCGAAAAGAGCACACTCTCAGAAGACACAGACAAAGCAGACGTGGTTGAAACAAACCCAAGATCAGGGATATCATTATATTACATTGGCGATATCGTCAGCCAAATCCTATACATCAGCCAAATATTCCTATACATGCAATCAACATAAAAAATAAGGTAACACGAAGGCAGAATCGCGAACGCTCGACTCACCACGAAGGCCCACCGCAAGAGACGATCGCTCGGGCCAGCCGACACGCGCCAAAGAGACTTGCCAATATTTTCTGCCCAGCCACCCAGCCTCGCTACCAGGCATCAATTCTGGCACTAGCATATTAACGATAATGATGGTGAAGATCACGTGCAAACGCTGCGCCACCTACCACTCAGTGGCCGCTAACCCTTAACTGTGGCCTATTTGCGAGACACGTGTGCCAGGAGGCATAAATGACCTTACAAGGGGCAATAGCACCCCCCAAGTCGTACATGCAACATTAACCATTGATATTACTTAATGAACTTCACAACAGCTAGAATTGTATGCCAAGTCATGACCATGAAACCAGTATTCAGCTGTTTTCAAAAGAAGAGTGAAGAGTGAAACAGAGGTAGCTGTGCTGTGGGGCAGCAGCTTGGCATAAACAAGTGAAGCATTCACAGCTGGGAGAAACAGAAAGAAGTCCTCTTTGCGTGCAGCAGCTTAAAAGGCTTCCGGGGCTGAAAATGGTGTTTTTTGACATTTAACAGGAAAGAACAGACTTCGTTTGGAAGTAACGGAGCATCGCTGAAACTCCCACAGACACTCATGCTCACAGCAATTCGGTGTCACCTGGTTGACTCCGTAAAGCTACTGCTGCACGACTCCCACACCGAGCTCCTCCTCATCCTGCAATAACATCCCAGCTGCAGACTCTTGGTGCATGCCTAAATAAACCATTTAAGAACCCCACCAAGCGCCTGTATATGGAGTGGATGCGGTTTGGAGAAGCTGGAAGTTACCCCTGCCAGATGGATGCGATGCTGTGCACATGGAACACAGCAGCTCGCCGCTCGAATCTTGTATTTCTTGGTATTGCTGACTGCGAGTGCGAAACATGACAGCAATCAGAAGATAAAGTCATTGAGGTCGTCTGCACTACCAAGCTGAACATCAGAATAAGTTCCACAGATATTGAGCGGGCTCTCAGAACTGGCAAGTACTATGCTTCTAAAAACAGACCAGTTATTGTTAAGCTGTCTCATTTTAAGATGAAGCAGCAGGTCCCTTCAAATGCTAAACAACTTAAAGGCTCAAATCTAAGTGTTTCAGAGGATTACTCACCTAACACTCGGCCAGCACGCAAACAGTTAATCAGATTTGGAAAGTCCCAGCAAAAGCCGTTTCAACTACGCTACGACAAGCTCAAATGTGATAACAAATATGATAACGAAACAGAAAGCGTTATATCTACTTCATAGCTACCTGCTATCGCATCTACGAACGCAACCTTCGTTCTTTATCCTTTCTTTACACTAACATAAGAAGCATGTTGTCGAAGCGTGACGAGCTTCATAATCTGCTCGCGAGCACTGACTGCAAACTTGTACGAACTGAAACATGGCTCAATTCAACCATCAAAGACACAGAGCTTAGTTCAATCTTTCCAGAGTTCAACATCTTTAGAAATAACCGTGAGAGTAAAAGAGGCGGTGGAGTTCTCATAGCTTTCCATCAAAGCCTGTCCTGCAAGATCATTAACATTACATCACCACTCGAAATTTTGTTTGTGTTATGTACTAATCTGTACCCCCAAACCGTTATCGGTGTATGCTATCGGCCACCTCATGCAGATGCCTCTTTCTCGGTTCGTTTTGACAAAGCTTTGCAAAAAATAACATTAACTTATACAATAAACTTACTTGGTCCGTTCATATCTCTAACATCACAAATTCGTCTAATCGCACGCTTGGCTATTTGCATCGTAACCTGCGCCTTATTCTTCCCCCGGTAAAACTACTAGCATACTTAACACTTCTTCGGCCAAAATTTGAATAAGCTTGCTCAGTTAGGGACCCACATCAAACTAACCTCTCATTCGCGCTGGAATGCCTACAAAATTGTGCGGCAAGGTTTGTTCTTTCAGACTATTCTTATCATACCAGTGTCACCTAACTGAAACCATGTCTTCATCTTCAAATCCTTGAGCAGCGCCGCTTAACTGCCAGATTATGTCTTTTTATTAAGTTCTGTCACCTTTTATGTCAACAGGCTAATATCGAACCCTAGCATCGTTCTTCCCCCGTCATGACCACCGTAAAGTAGTTTATACCTCAGCAGCCTGCACTACCCCTCACACGAACTCATTTTTCGTTCAGACTGCAAAAGACTAGAATAGTCTTCCTGACGACGTGGTGCACCACTCCAGCCATACATCCTTCAAGGCATCTATAGAAACCACCATGTAATAGTTATACCCACTCCCCATGTAATACCCCTTACGGGGCACTTGAGGTGAATAAATGAATAAATAAATAAATAGATGGCCGAGGCTCGGGTTTTCATTCCTAGGGAACTAGTTTCACGGTGTCCACTTTGGCCTCCTCTGATTGGCAGGAGCTGGCAAGCTGCACGCCGCCTGTTTCCAGTCTTTCTTCTTTAACGTCACTTTGATGCCCCGTAGCTTTGACAACTCTCAATGCAAGTGAGAAAAAATGTGTTTGCCACAAGGAATGCTGCCCCCAGAGATCCGCTTTTGGTCACACATCTCCGAGGCCGTGCATGAACTCCAATTCTATTAGTTTACCCTTGAATCAGGTAGCCACCTGTCTGATTGATGCCCCTGGAAGGTCGTTACACATTCCCTGCATCGCTCTTCAAATATTTCAACACAATCATATGCACGTTCAGATTAGTCAAATTCCTTTACATGTCCTATTGCTGTACATTTTGTCCATTTAGTTTCTTTTCATGCCGAGAATGTGCTGGCGGGTTCAATACGTGGTTAAGAGTGCCATAATGGCATGACTCAGGTTTTTTTTTTTTTTTTTTTTTGCTAACTGTACGCGCTCAGCCGAAGTGAACATGTCCACGAAAATTAGACACCACGAGAATCGCACCCCAGAGGCACCATCAGCGCTCATTTGCTATGCCCCCGCTTCCAAAAATGCCAAATTTCAAACGCCTTTGATGGCACTGAAAATGAGGTGCCATTGGGGAGGACATCTTTGACAAAGAAGAAAGGGCATCAGACAAACGAAAAGGTACAGTCGGCTCATGATAATTCGAAGTTGCATAATTAGATCTTCTACTCAGAGTCAACAAGTGGTCGCGTCAGTTTTGCATGCAGCCCTTTAAAAAAAAGATTTCAATAATTAAATTTGAACTGAAAAGCTCGTAATTAAGTTAAATAAAAAGTACTTTTTCAATCAAGAGCCTTGAGGCAACCACAATATTTCAATACAATAGGAAAATTTTCCAAGTGCCAAAACAGCTGTCGGACCACGCTGTTGTTCTCGCCAACGCAAACAGTGTTCAGCTCACTGTTGTCGCCATTGCCCCTACGTATTGCTTACCAGGTACCTCAGGTTTTAAATACCCTTGCAGATCAATTGAACTTTAGGGCTACTAGTGCGACTTTCAAGAAACAAATAAAGAACTTATTCATAACCACCGGTCTACACTATCGAAACTACGTAATGGAGTCTCATGCCTCTGCAAATGCTTAAATTGTTCATAAACTTCTATGTCAATTATACGAGTGTATACAGCGGAATTCATTGTATCCGCATGCATTTTGTGTCTGTTTTTGAGTTGTTTCATTGATATCGTTTAGTTGTGAATTTTAACGAGAGTGACCTCTAATTCTTAAAATGTGTTATGTAAACTTCTTATGCTATTTATGTTTGAATTTTGTGTTTACAATTTCAGGTTGCTTGAAACCAATGTATTGAATATATATATTGTTTGTCAGTGCTGATGTCTAAGCTTTGCACTGTCACGGACTGCGGAGGGACAAGGGCCTTTGTCAGGCTGTTCGCCTTTAGCCCTTTGCCCCTGCAGTGAGCTCTGTATCCGGCTTACTGTAAATAAAAATACTACTACTACTACTACTACTACCTGCAGCGGCACAGCTCGTAAAGCGGCAATGCTATTTATTGAACGCCGGGCCATCACATCAATTGCATCGGCTAACTAGGTCTTTCTTGGTCATTTGTCAATTGCTTCAGTCGCACGCTGGGTTCATTCCGCACATGTTTCCGAGTCCTGTGGTTGACCAGGAAAGAAAACCCAAGCAAGTCATCACACGAAAGTAAGGCATTAGGCCTTACTTATGAATTCACTTAACACGCAAAATTTCGCTATTTGCACAGCTCTAGGTTTTACTATACCTAACCTCATTTTGTTGGTCTTCAATTGACAACCTGGTACCTCCAATGTTTGCCATGACATGGTAATAATAGTACTAACGCTCGATTAAACAGACTACTTCTTAAAAAAAAATGCTTCGTTTATTTTGACGCAAGCATAACATTTGCAGCGACTGCTGCAAACTTTTACTATTCAAATCTAAAATGCTGCGATCACCACCACAAAATATAGCTGCACAGTACATAGGTTCTGGTATTAAAAGAAAAGATGTATAAAAAGATGACAACTGCCTCTTGTACTACTTGGCAAGCTTTGCTATCAGTGTTGGGGTTAGGTTAGCAAAAGCGCACACCAAGATGGCACCCGCTAATAGACAGAACATCGTCCTCTATTTGGCACGAATGGTTCAAGTTGAGCAGCACCACTAGGGACTACTAATAACTGGTTTCGACAGAAAGGATTTGTTTATTGGTGTGCAGAAAGCAATGATGTGCTCCAGCGTAAGTAAAAAAAATAACAAATCAAACCGAACTTAATATGCCCCCTTAGTCTCCTTTTTGAACACAGAAGCTAATACAAATCCAAAACAGTGGCACTAGCTTTCAGTGCAACGAACCCTGAGAGTGCCCACCTGACGCCATGCCAGAGACCAGCGGTGGTGGTGCACCCAAGTGGGATCCAGGTGTAGGCACCGAACTGCGACCATCATCATCCTCATCACTGCTGCACGCCGTCAAGTCTATGACCACAACACGAGGCTTTTTGTTCGGCCGACCCTGTGGTTCCCTCGATGCTGCGGCAAAGACGAGACATGACACGCTTCAAGACACCCGTGCATTACATTTGAAGATCACCGTGATGGCACTACCTTTTCCGCTGTGCTGCCCGTGCGCAAGCCCAAACAATTACGATCCCCAGCATTGGCTTGAACTCCAATACAAAACACAAAAAAAAGAAAAAGAAAGCATTCTTGAGCAGGTATGCTTTGCAATGATGACTACTCCCAAAAGTGGCAAACTGGCAAATGAAAGGGAAAGCAACAGCATAGACTACACAGAGCTCTTTTTTTCTCTCCATAGCATACCATTCCATTTCCATTCAACATCAGTTCCATATCTAATCCTTATACACGGGCAATATTAGAAACCATGAAGCTTTTCTTTAGTAAGGTGAATAAAAGAAATAGATGTATATGATGCATTAACACAAGCGTGCTTAGAGTGAAGGAACTTCACCCAAACATAGCAACTAAGTCATTTGAGTCTACTTAGCTGCAGAGAGAGAACTCGTGCTTACATGATGAAGGGGCAGAGCTTCTGGAGGTAGACGCCATCGCCGATGAACTGGGACTGCTAATGACATGGGTCTCCTTCTTCGGCACCAAGGGAGACCAAGAACCATCCTCATGAAACTGTACCTCAGTACAATCGCTGGGTGCCTTCATTGAAATCTCCATGAATAGCCTGCAAGCACCCAAACCAACACTTAGATCAAACAGTGAGTGCAGAAGTAATCCAAGCAAACGCGAATTGCACAACAGCATACCTGCCAAGTTCAAGGATTCTGAATCAAGGAGATTTCCGCAACGGAGGAGGGGGGAGTGCACTGAATTATTTGCTCCTATTTTTCGTCGGCACCAAAAAAAAACCCAAGGACAAACAAACAGAAACATCACGAAAAACAAGAAGGGAAGAAGGGTCTCAATCGGTCTTATAGTGGCTTGGAGTGGCCGAACACACGAGGGTAGAGTTTCCCGGCCACTAAGGTTAGAGTCTCAAAGGATCAACACAGCTAGCAGAATCTATTTCGGTCAAAACAACTCGCGTGTGTCTTTCTAGGACACACGTGAACAGACGGGACGGTGGAGCTGGCTGCCGCAAAAGCGCGGGTCAAAGCTTGGCTCACTACTAGATTCTTTTGACAATAACGCCAAAACGCATCTGGCCCCTTTTTATTTTGATGGCAATTATACGGACAGCGATTCATCGTATATGTAAATGTATCTATATATACATGAACACTTAAGAAATAAAAAAGTCACCCGCGCTTGGCGCCCACCTTGTGATGCGCCGACGTGCGCTTATCTCTCAAGCGTACTTTGCCTTGCAGAGGAGTAGATGCGTGCGCGGGCGCTCATATCCTTTGGTGGAGAGAATCGTGTGCCTTCAGCTTTCATAGGAACAATTGTGTTAGTTGCCGGAACCACAAAGGTCACTTCGGTCTCTACACAGGCTCCGTTTGCGAAAAGTGTGTGCTTTTCTTACACAGCGAGGAATAACAACTGGGACATTTGTTCGTTTGTACTCATCGATACCTGTGATTAGGTATCGTGCATCGTTTTTGTTTACACAGTGCGTTACATGTCGAGCGGTAAACTTTGTTAGTTCGCTCTTGTTCTGTGTGTATCGTTTTCGTGCGTTATTTGTGCGTGAGCAGCATGCTGCACCTTTCGATCTGCTTGCCGTTCTCAGTGTGTGCTGTCGCATTCATTGCTTCGCCCTAGCAGCGAAACTGCGACTTTTTTTTTACATACTAACTGCCTTTTATCGTAGGTCCTCGGAACTCGTAAATCGGTAATGCGTCGCCGCGACCGCGGTTTAGGGCGCGGCGGTAGAGGCAAACGGTGTAGTTCCTTTTACAATACCAGTACGCATGACTGCGCACACGTGTTCAAAACTAAATCCTTTCATGCCATCTACGATAGCATCTGCCGCAGTTTTGTCCTCAGTTTCCGGAAAGCAGCGTTGCTTCGACTAGTTGAGCGGACACTTTCGGGGTTTCGTAAGTTACGTCGTAGCCATGCACAATCGTGTCAAGAGCGACAGTGGTCGCACGCATACTTCCCAAGCTTCGAGTACGCTACTCTCGGCCTTCGTACGACGGTTTCCGTATTAAATTTTGTATCACCTGCCGCGATTAGGAAATGTGCTCGGAACATTTCGAATTTATAGGCCCAATCGACACAGTGGAATTTGACTGGGGAATTTCACAAATTTATATCTGCCTCGGTTTCGCATCACTGAAATTATACTGTACGTTTAGGCTCGAAAATACTGGAGCATACTGAGCTGCGCTTTTGTCAGTACGGCCAGACACGCACAGAAATTTCGATTTCCGGGATATTTTCATGACAACCGTACAAACGAAAGAGACAGTCAAAATCCGGGAGTCTTCCGGCCAATCCGGGAGACTTGCAGGTGTGCGATAGCAACTTCAAGCGAGCCTCAGCCTTCCTGGTGCTTTCCCATTACCGCTTCCATGTATTGCAGGTATCACTCATACCCCAAGTATAGCAAAGCTCTGAAACCCAGAAATGAAGAAACAATGGAAAAGTTTAGGTCAGTGGACTTTAACAGATAAACAAGACCACAAAGACAAAGCCTGTTGACCTCGCAACAGTACAAAATCTTTTTAAGTGGTGGCGGTGACATTTAATGAGTTTGGTGCAGCTTGGCGCTCGGCCTTCCGCCAGGAACAGGTAACAGCTTTGTTTGGCAAAAATGTAGTGCTTGGCACAGCGTGATCCAACCCTAATGTGATTCGAAGCCTGGGACTTGGGTCCATAAATGATTCCATAAAATAAACTAACCCCACAAGCATATACAGCATGAAGAAATCGTAACAATTTTACTTTAAAAGCCAAATAGTATGTATAGTGAAAAAGTGCATTATCATGCTTTCAGCAGGAGCCTACAGTATACACCTCACTTACTTTCACATGAGAAAAATGTCTTGATCAAGCTCCCTGCAAGCGTGCTTGTAGCAATTAGCTAAAGAGTGTTCAACAAAGCCTCTGAAAGGCCACTCTTCTGGCTTTCGTTGTCACTGTGCTGCGCGGTATGCGCAGGCCTGGTGTTCTTTTTCCCCTTTTTTGATGACACCTACACAAAAAGCTTACCATATTTAGTGGCGTAATGAATGCACTTTTTTTCTCAAAAAATCTGAGCAAAGTTGGGGGTTGCGTTTATTACGTGGGGTATATTTTATGAAAACTTTTTTGGGAGAAGAAAAAAATGCAGTAATGCAAAAAAATAGGTTAGTTCGCTCAGTGTTTTACAATTTACATACGCGTACACGGTTTGGAAACAGCTTATTTGTTGCACATTACTAATTTTCTGTGGTTGATAGCGCTATCTTCTGCAGGCTGTCCCTAGGCTGCCCTCTTTTCTCCCAACAGTGGTATCTGCTTGTGATCTCGAGGGGCACCCAAGAGCGTGCAAAGAGAGTTGGCTGAAAAAGAGGGGGGGGGGGGTCGCAGGAAGTTTGGTGACCTTCACTCGCTGGCTGTGTGGTGTCAGCTGCGATTCTCTACTCTCCTTGTAAACTGGCTGTGGCGCACAGGTAAGACCAGGGACCCGCCGGGCACAGATCGAAAGTAAAGCAATAGACACGCAGCAAGGGCGAGGAAGGAGTGAGCCCGGGCGGTTGAGGGGCATTGGCAAAGTAATAAAAAACTGAATAAAGCGAACGGGTGAGGAGGCGCCAGGTGTCGGTTAGTGGGACTGCTGCGGATGAATGTAGGGGATGCATTTATTACAGCACGTGGCAACGGGCAAAGGGGGGGGGGGGGGGGGGCATAGGTGATTGAGGGAGGTTGGCAAAGTAATCAAAAACAGAAGAGATCCAATGATCCAATGGGTGAGGAGGCACCAGGTGTCCGTTAGCGGGACTGCAGCAGATAAATGTAGAGGGTGCGTTTATTAAGCGGGGGGGGGGGGGGGAATAAAAATTTTTATGGCCGAAGTTGGGGGAGGGGGTACATTTATTATGCGAGTGCATTCATTACGCAAGTAAATATGGTACTTACATTTTTTTTCAGGTACTTCGTTTTTTATGTGTTTAGGATATGTGAAGCCCTGCTCAAAACCTTTACAAGACGTAAAAAATACATAGGAATGATATTTGCCAGAAAAAATTTTAGCTGACACTCACTGTAAAAATAGTACACTCACGGCAAAAATAGTAGCAGTCATGACAGCTGACATAGCAAGAATAGAGGTTTAAAGAGAGAGCAGGCAACACTGCATTGAAATCTCTTTCAGCAACAGGCTGGAAACCGGGACTGCAGGAGTGTCATACCATTTTCCCTGTGACTAAGCCAGTTATGGCAACCCAGTCTCTCAAGGGCCAGTGCAGTTCCTCAAAACATAGTCACTGCAATCCATTTTAACAGCACTGGGTGCGAGTCTAGCCATCCTCGCCATGGCCAAAAAAAAAGTAAATGCACACAAAGCCACGCACCCATCAATCACCAACGACGAGAAGGTGGCTGGCCGGTCACACACTGGACATATCCATGTTGGCTTCTTCTCATTCATTTGCAAATACAGCGACGCATCAAAGCACTGTAGGTGTGGACACGTTATCGCTCGACATGGAATGCCCATCCGCATCTTCCCCAGCTGCATTGCAAAACAACAGAGAAATATTTAAGATGAAGCACTTACCAAGGCCGAACTCTTCACAGAGAGAGAGAGAGAGAGAGAGAGAGAGTGTGTGTGTGTTTGTGTGTGTGCGTGCACGTGTGTGTGTGAGTGAATGAGCACTAAGACTTCCACGAGGAAGACTTGCGCAGGCAACATTTCTGGGGCGGCCATATAAAGAAAAATTTCCTTAGTTATCTTTCTCCTTTCCATTCCAGCACTTCCAGACCAATTCGAACCCCTTCATAAGAGACACTGATGTAAGAGACAACTGCTTGTAAAAGACACAAATAAGGCTTGGCAAGAAAATATGTACGTGATACCATGTTTATAAGAGAGAGCTTATATAAAAAAGTCAAGATTTGCTGCACCGTGCATGCCTCTTAAAAAGGGGTTGCCACAGCATTGCAACATGGCAATGCTGTTCTTTTGAGCTTTACAGCAACCTCAGGAGTGGAAGTTAGCTTCAGTATGATGGAGCAGTTCAGAAAGCAGGAATAATGCTGTTTTGGAGCAGCTTAGAAGTGGTAAAATGGGAGTTTTCGAGCAGCTTTGGAGCATCAAAGTGTGTGTTTTCTAGCAATGCAAGTTAGTTTTGATCACAGATGTATGGCTTCAGACATCTCATTTCCATTTCTTTCAGAACATGTCAGGATTTACAGTGGTTTAGAATATACATCGAACACTGAAGAAACAACCAGACTTACAAAAAATTATATATACACTCATAAAAAAAGTTATATATAAACTCATAAAAAAAGCCACATTTGCCACGAAAATAATTTTTTATACAGTCTAACCTCGCTACAACGAAACTGAAAGGATGCAAAAAAAAAAATTTCATTGAAGCGAAAATTTCGTTGTAGTGAAATCGCAAAAAATATAGCCGATCTCTCACCAAAGCTCATCAAAATTTCCTTAAGCTGCCCCTGTTGCCAGTCGGTGCAAATAACCCTGTTGACTGCACCACTCTCACTTGAGATGGCTTTGAAGGCTAGGCCATGGCGTGTTTTGAAGTGGCTAAACCATCTGTCGCTTAGGACAAAGTTCTTAACACCCATTTGCACGGCAATCTCTCAAGCTTTCTGCTGCAGAATTGGTCCGTTTATGGCTAAATTGGAACTCCGTGCACGCTTAAACCACAGAAAAAGAACTTTTCTAGTTGTTCATAAGGCATCGTCCGCATCCGTTTAGATGGAAAGGTTCCGTTCTTAAGAGTGCCTTCAATCTCTTCTCTGCCTTTCCAGATCCGCGACAGCGTCAATTTCGGGGTGTGTTTTTTTTTCTCCACCTCGATCTTGGGCAGGCCCCTTCAATCGAGCTCCTGAAAAATTTGCAGCTTTTTTTCAAGTGAGAGTGTATGGTGCGGCCGCTTCCTTTCCATCAGGCTGAAATAACAACGTGATCTACCGCATTTCGCCGCACAAATAGGCCTAACACACAACCGACTCGCTGGCTTGACTCCCACAGCGACAAGTGAGAATGGCTAATGAATTGGCTTGTCTCGAAGTGTTGCCATGGTTGTGAGACTACCTTTGGCATGAGCGAGTCTATGCTGTGTTTAGAGTTTGTGCCGTTAAACCGTAGGTGACCAATAAGCACTGTTTCGATTAAGGGGGGAGGCTACCCTGGAGACCGAACTTTTTTATTTTTTAAGATATCTGGATGAAACTTTCAGGGGTTGTTCACTACAATAAAACTAGCACAACTGCTAAGTTTCACGAAGCTGTGTTTCTTAGTTCCAGAGTTATTGAGGTTTAACTGGGTGCTTCACATGGGTGCCTGAGGAAGAGTCGTGAGAAATCCCAGGACATAGTAGAAAGCTGAAATTCATTGTGGTCATTCCTTGATAGCTATCCCAGGGCGCTACAAAGCCGTTTTTTTTAATTCCCCCCCCCCCCCAAAATTTTCACGCAACTTTGAATTTGATGTAACCAGTAATGACCAGATTCGTCAAAAATCAATTGTTTATTATAAATTAACAGCACCAATTTTCAAAAAAAGGAGCTTGTTATGCCCTTGCAAGGTCATTCAGGAACAGAATAAAAAAACGGCACACAAATCTGATGAGCGGTTTTCGAGTTCCAGCACAGTAGCTAGAAGTGTCCTGGCGCACTCTTTTCTCCTTTTGCCTGGCCTCCATCTTCTCTTGGTGTCTTTTAGAATTCTTTTTTAGGCGTAAAGCGTCTTTTTCACGAGCTCTCTAGATGGCCAGATGACCTGGTTGAAGTCCAATGGAGTCCGATATCACTTGGGTTGCTTTGTAGCAGCCGGCATTGTAGCGCAGCACTGCTTCATGCAGTGCTGTTTCTACCGCGATCAAGGATGAGTGTTGTTCCTTCGGCATCAGAGACCACAGAATGGAGTGGAATGATTCTGATGCATTTTGCGTCTTCGCTCCCGGGCAGCGCTGAAGAAGCGACTTTTGTGACAGTCTTTCGTAGATGGGCAGCATAGCTGCAGCGACATAGTCTGGTAGGCTGTGTTTATGTTTTGGCTGTGGCTCACGCTTTGCCTGTTGTTGCGAAGCCACCTCCGAAATCCCACCGCTGACCTCCACTGTTGCGAAGCGCACCTCCGACGACGTTACGAAGGGCGCCTTGAAATCTCACCGCTGCAACCACTGTTGCGAAAGACGGCGACGCCAACACGGTCCCGAAGGCGTCACTGCTTCCAACTCCGCCGGGAAGGTCATCAGCCGTTTGGTAGCGTATGTTTCTCAGCTCGCGACTGCTTCTGCGCAGACCTGATAAGACGAGCGGACGAGACGACGGTGAGTTAAACAAGGTTTATGTACAGCATATATACAGAGGCGTTACAAATTCGGCACTGGGGCCGACAGAGACTCGAAGAGCCGAGCTCTCCTCTCTAACACATAAGTCTGCTCTCAAACGGGTCCGCTCTGACACACATGTCAGCTTTCACCTAGGACCGCCGACTCACACACATGTCGGCTCTCCGACACGGGGACTCCTCTCACATAGGACCGCCGATCGCGACGCGCCGCAGGGCTTCTTTTATTTGCACCGGGTCCAACCAAAGTGTCCAATCAGAAGCGCCGCTGGTCGTCAGGGCAGATTCCTCCAATGGGGTCGCCGCTGGGCCACGTCAGACCCCCAGACACGAAGACGCCGGCTCGCTGTCACGTGCGCTGCTGACTCACTGCACGTGGGCCAGAGAGGCGCCGCGCGTGTTTACGCCGTTGAGTTGTTCGTGTCAGGCGGACTGCGGGCTGGCCTTGACCCAGATTGCCTTTTTCAGAGGCACGGACGTTTGACGAGGACTCGCTGGCATAACACTCTGCAGCTCTATGGCGGCACCACAATTGAGCCCCCTCTGGGCAAAGTTCATGGTGAGGGTCCTGGTCAGTCGATGTGACGTGGTGATATGTTGCCATCACTGCACGCTGCATGGCTGTTAGGTCAGTTGAATTGTTTCTCAGGGCCCAACCATAATATCCTGTCAGCTTTTCAATGAGGGCTTTAGTCAGCTTCCCCTTCCCACTCAGTGGCTTATCACTTTTCTGCACAATGTTTCGAAGAGCACTTCCAATCCTTTTCTGAACATGGTTCAGACATTCTTCTTTTACAATTGGCACTAGCCCGTACACATTCTCTTCTGTGAGGGCAGCGAAGGTACGGCTGTCTCCGTCGGACACAAGAGTGGTGTACCGCAGGCCATGCTTGGATACAGACCGCCCAAAGAGAGTCAAGCCTGCCTCCACTTCTATGCTTCCCGATTTTGCGTCTGTGTTTTTCTGGCAAATGTGGTGCTTCTGCCAGCTTTCGTATGCTGCATCTCCAGGTTTGGGCCCTGTTTGGCATCCAAGGCAGTGATTTGAAAGAACTACAGCATCTAAGATGAGACCTGTAAAGAAGTCAATTACCGATCCCACTCCGATGTGTGATGTGTGACCCCGCTTATGCCATGTGCCATCGTACATTACGGTGATGTCCTTGCAGAAGCTGGGGTCCATTTCTTTATATGTTTTGATCACTGCTGTGGCAGAATCAGCATCAAACTTCTCCAAAGCGGTGGCCTCTGGCTTCCTGAAAGTCTCTTTCAAGTGCTTTTGAAACGTCTTGTGGTGAAGACCTCTGTAAGAGACGTTCATGGCAGCCCAAAAGTCATTAAGAGCTGTTTGCCCCTTGCCTATTTGCTTTATAGCCATTATGGCACGGACATATACATCGAAGGCCTGCGTGTCCTTTTTGCGGGGGTGATGTCCATAATTTATCGACGATGCCACAAGAGGCGCACACGACTTCAAGTTTTGTTGCAAGTCCAAGCTTGGTGCTCTCTCGGACAGTCATAGCACCTTTCAAACATTCTTTGCACACTGTGCGGCTGAGCACGACGTTAAGGATGTTTATTTGAACGAGCGAAAAATGTTTGCCCTCACTTGTCACTGCAGGTGCAAGAGCCGGCTGCATCAGTTGAAATTTCTTCTGCGTCGCCGGCGTAGACTCGAGTTCAGCGCAAACGGCGTCACGACGTTTCGCATTCGCATCGATTTCTTCCTTCGTTAGGAAACGTGTCCGCAGATGAAGCGACGGTCCACTCACGCTCGATGGCGCCGATTCAGACGAAGTGCTAGGTCCGGCGATATCAGAAGCACTCGGTGTCACACTGGATGGCATCGATTCGGAGCACGTGTCGAGCCCGGCGATCTCGGAAACACTCGGTGCATTTGCGGCTCCAGCCACACTCGATGTGTCGGATTCTCGACTGGCGACAGCCGACAACACAGTTCCGTCGCTGCAAGCGTCTACGCAGTCGGCACCCGCAGCAGAATAGCGGAATTTCGATGATCGTACAAGCCGCATAGCGCGCCTCCGCGCACCGGACTTCCGCACTGACTTCGGCTTCATTGCCGGCATCGCCCGCAACAACAAAGACGAAAGGCACAGAACTAGTGCAAAAAGAAAAAAAAAACTAGAGAAAATGATCTAGAAGATAGCACAAGGCGAAGAGCGGCTCGTAAGCAGACGTCTGTCGAGGCGGACGGAGCAGAGTGCAACAACGAAGCGAGCGCGCTGGACGCGCCATCGAGAGGAGCGACCGCCCCCGCTGCTGCACAGCAGCCAATGGCGGGCACGCTTTCTCCCGCGAGATATGAATGCGCTGCTCTAGCCAATCAGCGCTCCGCATCGCATCGCGGGAAAACGCCAATAGCGTCTCAACTGTGCTGCCGACGCCATTTTGCAAGGCGGCGAACGAGAGAGAAAGAATTCACGGTCAAAACAACACCAAGATGGCACGGGAGACCGCATGGTCCGGGAATGGCGCGCGCGCGAAGTTTGGTTTGATTTCGGGATTTGCGCCCGTTTTGGACGCCGCGGCGGCCTCGAAAATAGTATTTTTTTTGCACTTTGCGGTTGAATTAGGTGCTGATAATTACAGAATAGGTAGTCTATGAGACGTACAACCCAAAAATGTGGTTTTTCAAAAACCGACTTTTTCGCGATTTTGCGGTTTTCAAGGGCCGCGTCCCCCCTTAACCGATAAATTTTACTGCGAAACACATAGAAATCCAGCCATATAAGCCCGTTTAGTTCCGTCCTGGGGCATTTTCGTTAACGAGTTTCGTTTATTGGGAGTCCATTGTATTACTAATGCTGGCACAATGTACAATGTCTGGACTCACAGATGGCACACAGTTTTGAACTATTTCTTGCGCTCCCAGAAGTATTAAGAGGCAAGGGCTAATATGTTAAGCTCGCACTACCCACACCAATGCCTATCAGCTGTCAAGATGAATGTGAAACACGGCAGCGCATATATTGGGAGTCCAGTATAACTACTCACACAAGCCTAATAATGATGATGACTATAGGAGCTGAAATTAGGCACGGAACGTCACAGATGACGGCACTAAAGGACGCAGGGGATCGGTTTCAGCGCAATGTTGTGTTTCGGAGCAGGATGGTGCAGTCGGAGCCTGGTGCAATTGGCGCAGCACCTTCACCCCTGCAATATTTGTCCAGAACATTCCTATAGGAGCTGAAATTAGGCACGGAACGTCACAGATGACGGCACTAAAGAATGCAGGGGATCGGTTTCAGCGCAATGTCGTGTTTTGGAACAGGATGGCGCTGTTGGAGCCTGGGGCAATTGGCGCAGCACCTTCACCTTTGCAATATTTGTCTAAAACATTCCTTTGGTAGTGTCAAGATTACAATGCATTGCTGTATAATTTCTAGGCCAGAGGTGACAACTGTGTATCACTTGTGCTAGTGCAAGCTGTGCAGAATTATATAGCTATTCAAAACACAGCCACAGCCATACATTCTAAATTATAATCATCCTGATTGAGATTAGGGCCCACCTAACAGGCGGCTACACTGTCCTCCACATCTTGGCCCTCGCACTCACCGGACAGATTAAGGACCCACGCAGACTCGTCGTTGCAATCTCCGAGTCAGGATCATGTTGCAGCTTTTCTTTGACTGCAAAAAGAGATCACAGAGGCAGATCAGTACACGTCAAATCCGGCTACCACATCTTCATACTTTGCGTGACCACACAATACTGTCATAACTGGTCAAGGTCACAAATAATTGCCGATATGAGAGCGAACGTATCCCGTACCTTCTTTATACAAGCAGTGTCATAAAAATGAATATAAGCACGGCGCCTTTTCAATGCCGCTGTCACCTGCCCTACTTCCCCTACCCATCTCTCAAAACAATGCCAAAACGCAAGCTATGGTGACCCTAAGCTTGTATCAGCATTTGCCCACAATAGAATAAATAAAATCGTAACAGGATGCCTGTGAGCTACTAACCTCGGTACAATGAGCTGTGCATGCACAATGAAAATCACATGAACCGGTAAAAATTTAGTTTAACGATGATGGGCAGACACTCACGCTCTTTTCTTCCCCCTGGCTGACTTTCGTGAGGAATGTAACGGTAGTAACAACAATCAACACCAAGAGCAACACTCACTCATGGCTCTCGTGTGGTCGGGATTCCGCATGCCTGTTGCCTTTAGCCGCTGGAGGAGAGTTGCTGCTGACAACTTTCGCACAAGGTACACACCCAGGGCATAGGCCTAAAAAGAGGCAAACATGGAATTCGGGTGGAAGATAGGCAGAAAAAGAGAAAGCAAAAAAGTTGACTATCCTGCTGCATTACAGTGGCATTTCAATATGTTTAGTAAGGACTCGCAAAAACTTCATATGATGGAGAAGGCAGGAGTTAGTCTACGGCAGACCAAGGCTTCGAAACTCAACGCAACACACACACAGGGATGGAACAAGGTACATGGGCTAGGCAGCAGTCCTGGGAGCAGGCAAAAGTGCCTTTTGTAGCCGGCTTGGAGCATTCAGAAAGATATTTTAGAGCAGCCAGAGAGGCCTTTTCGAGCAAGTGAGGAGCAGGCCGAAAAACCTTGACATATGGTGTAGCCCTGTTTCACAGAACTTGTAAAGCAACATATGTCTCATGTCGCAATTTTTCAAACTACAAGCTCAATGGTGCAACAGCCTTATTGTTACAACATAAATTATGAGGATGCTGTTGTCGAGTTTATGCTGTTGCTGTCATGTCATGTCCCCTATGCATAGCGAGTTTTACCTCTGGGTGCACGTGAACGAAGGCGACGTGCCCTGCTAAAGCAGGGCTTGTTGGGGAGGGGGTCTCAACACTCCCCTGCTAGGGGGAGTGTTGAGACCCCCTTAAACAGCCACTGTCAACTTTGGGGTCGCTTAAACAGCCACTGTCAACTTTGTTTCTAAGGGTGCAGTCGGGTTCGCTGGCTCGTGCTAAGCTCAGCCCATCAGCAAGCAGCTCTCATACACTATGACGTTTCGTGCTCTCATCATGAAGAGGCTGCGCGAAAAATGTTGCTCTCCCTGTCGTGGCTGTATTCTCTTACATTTTGACATTCTGTGGAGTTACATGAGAGCCAATCCAAGAGTTATTTGTCAGCCTCACATCGCATAACCACAAGTAGTTGCTATCACATTCATTGCTGACCCCTTGTAGGTGTGTCATTTGTGTAGCCAAGCACAGCGGCTTATATCTTTACCCTGAATGTGATAGTGTCAATCATCGAGACAATCAGCGCCGTAAAACGCAGCACAGTGGCAAAAGGAACAAAAACATGAGCTTGCGCTTGATGAGCATTTCACTGCAAGGGGGAAGCAATGAGTGCGATAGCAGAAAATCGTGCTGCTGTACTATTTTAAGGGGGAGCTGGCGTTAAAAAATAACTTTTTCATTTCTTGACCTAGAGCAATGAAACTTGGAGTGCATTCTCATAAGTGTCTTGAATACGAAAATATGCAGTTTCATCATGATACCTTGAGTAGTTCTCAAGTTACATCAAGCTACAAAGTTTGATTTATATGGTCTGCTCGTGGAAAGCCTAGCGCAGCAACAAAACATGCCAGAAATCTGAAAATGGTGTTGATCTTTACTCAAAAGAAAAAAAAGACTATTGGGTATGACAATCTCAAATTTTTTTTTATCACTACTCTTTTTTTTATAGAGATCATCATGGCTGCCTAGACACATTGTCAGAAACAATGTCACGTAGAAGTCATCTTCTAGAAAACAAACTGAGCCATAAAGAAGAATTACAAGATTGTCAGATCCTTAAGAAATGTTTTGGGATTCAGAAAAAAAAACTGCATCAAAATCCATACAGTCATTTCCGTGCTACACTTTCATGGAGCAATGCATAATGTCCAAAAGACACTTGTGAGAAAAAGCCTGTCCAAGTTTTCGAAAGGCTTTTTTCGATGAACTTTCTTGTTTCTCGTTGGATATTGATGAAAATTGGCACAGACACTAACAATGACCTCAGTGCTTCCATAAAATTTTTGAGACGATACCGCAAATACTTCACGAGAAACAAATTATTTCTTCATTGAACCTCGTGAAGGGGCTGAGTATAATGTAAAAAAAAAACAGTATTGAGAAAACTGTGTTTAAAGTTTCAACTTTTCTTCAAGTCTCTAAGACACCTAAAAATTGTGATTTCAGGTTTGTCTTGTTGTGTTTGAATTCTCGGGCATCTGGTCTCTGACCAGTGTGCCTTATGTTTTTTTTTTTTCCCATAACCTCTTTTTCATGATTTACAAAGAACGAGTATGGATTTTAAACCAAGTTCTTTATATGAAGGAGTGGTGTGATAGGCATGACAGAAAAGATTGTAATTGAATAAGACCATATACTAAAATGATTACACATATTTCATGTGCTGAAGTTGTAATCTCTGACCAGTGTGCCTTGGTTGCCCTTTTTCCCCCCCTCCCATAACCTCCTTTTCATGATTTACAAAGAACAAGTATGGATTTTAAACCAAGTTCTTTATGTGAAGGAGTGGTGTGATAGGCATGACAGAAAAGATTGTAATTGAATAAGACCATATACTAAAATGATTACACATATTTCGTGTGCTGAATTTGTAATTAGCATAACTAAGTACTTGATTACAAAACATCACTGAACATTTCTTTATTTGAAGAGAGGTTTATTGCATTAAAAAATTGGATCACACCATGACGGCCTATGCCTTCTTTCCAGATAACAGTGTTATGGGCAAAAGACTGGTGGCACAGAAATTTCTAGCAGTAATATTAATGACGCGAAAGGCATATAAAAATTCGTGCCCCTGATTCGTACATGCTCTTTTGCCACTCTAGCCCGTGAAACGCATAATCATACAGCTGGTCGCGGAAACTATAATCTACAAGGCTTTCATTGCCTCAGAACATTGTCGAACATTGCGATTTACAAAGGTTCGAAAAGGCTTTGTCAGAATATTTGTAACCAAATTGCTTGTTCCTTGTTGGTTGAATGTGTTCAGTGTACTATATTAATATGTTCAATATGTACTATATCACTTCAAATCTTTTTTCTCTTTTTGGTGACGTGTACGAGATGTATTCGAACATGTTTCTTTTATCCGAGACCTATGCGGGATGTATTCTGATACAGTGTTTGCGTTTTTTTTTGTTATTTCCACATATGTTCTTAGTACATGCCAGATATGTAACCCAACTCCTGTCTTGGCCCTTGGGCTGACAGTATGAATAAATAAAACAAAAAAATAAAAATAAAACATTCACAGATGTTTGTGGCGATATCAAGCACGGCTCCAAGCACATCTAAATCGCATCACAAAAGCTTATTGACAGCACTCCATATGACCGTGGAGTGCGCGGCCGCGTGGACAGTGTAGCCGGCGCGTAATGCACTTCCCGGCGGCATTCGGTGACGATGCGCGAAATGTGCAACTACGATGACAAAAAATCGGCGCGCACTGTGCTTGGCATTGCATTTTCGCATGATGACGCTGAAACTGCCATCCGCTGTTCAGTGATGGAGGAGGTGACGAGCTTGACTGCGTGGTTCGCTGCCGATGTGTAAAATGCCCGTACGTGGCTCAGGGGAGCTAGCGAGTGATGTGCTTCATTTCTTGCGAAGAAGCCTGTCGTCAAAGTGCGCTAGCACGTCGTTCCTGCCCGCAGTCTCGCTATCAGCGGAGTTAGGTGCTAAAGACGACTCTAATGACGCGTCGCACTCTTAGACCGCGTGCCCGCTCGTATTAACCTGATCGCGCATCTGCTTACGGCTCCTAACTAAACCGTAATTATATCCTAAGTGACCATCGAGCCGTGAACACATCACGAAATAGCAATTTTCGAGAGCCATGTCCTCGCGACGCACAAGCAGCAGACGACGATCTCCCGGGGCGAGCATTGGGCCAACAGCGAGGCGACCTGAGGCAACATGATGGCCACAGCCAATCAAGGGCCTCGAAACGACCTTCAAACATTTGCTTTTTATGCACTTGTTTTTGAAGGGAGGAGCCAGCTGAGGCAGCAAAGTTAAACACGGAGAAATGCTTTTTCCGATGAGCCCAAGAAGCCGGCTCCCGGCCCCGCCATCGCAAAGCTACAATTTTCAACATAAAGCCAAATTTTGTTTGCTAGCAAAAACCAGGATTTAACTGACACACACATGAGAATTCACCTTAAAGTCAATAAATTGAAAGTTATCAACTGAAGGTGAAAGGCTCTTAAGTGTAACTGATATATCCACAACTGCAGAATAACGAGGACACTTACCCGGCCATACTCTGAAAGCCAGGTGACCGATATGTGGTTGGACTGGGTGGGGGAAAGGCGGCACAAGGGTGCGATGTTGATCGGTCGGCTTGGTCGCTTGGGCTCCATGCCAGGCTTGTTGGTGGGAATTGGGTTTGGCAGTGGACACACCTGGAACCAATGCAGGTCATAACAAGCTCTCTACAAGGTGTCACAAATCACTGAAAATTGATGCCTTTCCCAACGATGTTGCGTTTCGTATGCAGTGTTACTCGTCAACCTCATTTCTAAAAGCCTCTTCATGATAAGATCGTGGGTACAGCCGAACAACGCTACAACGAAACTGATGGGGCACAGAAAAAATTTTGTTGAAGGGAAATAAAAAAATGTACATATACAGCAAACCTGGGCAAGCAAGACAAAGCAACTTTTATTTCCGAAATTCAAAAAAGGTGAGCTGCTTCCCCCCCCCCCTTTTTTTCTAGCAGCGTTGCGATTTCCACACATGCATAGCAATACAGTAGAACCCCGCTGCTGCGTTCCCGTGTGCTGCGTTTTCCTGGCTGTTACGTCTTTTTCGGCTGGTCCCGGCACAGCTCCCATAGGATCCAATGCATTGGGAACCCCAGTGCTACGTCGCAACTGTGGGAACGTTCTCGCATCATAAGTTGCAAAGTGCCACGACGCGCCAGCCGGAGCGGCCATGTTGTCTTTCATGTAGCTTGGCTTGGCGGCTTGACGATGGGATTGGCCGCCCCAAGTGCCGGGAGCAACACTTATGATGTATTTTCAGTTCATGCTAGCAAAAAATGACTTTTGGGATCCGTATTTGCACTCTAAAAAAGATTGTCTATGACGCGTTGGGGCCCTAAAATTGGTTTTGGCATCTGTAAAAGTAAGGTCTCCGAGACCCGTTCTTGTTTTCTAGGGATTTTACGCTGGCTTAAACTTATCGCCCCCGGGTCGCACAGGCGGCCCGATTCAAAGGGTATAGCCCACTTGCCATCACCATTGGCCATGTGTGCCCGTGCTACTTGTGCTTGCTGCGGTCTTCTCGCTTTGCCTTTGCTTCGTGTTGGTCGTTGCGCAGGTTATACGAGCGTGCAGCATAGTGCCTTAACACTTCCAATGCTTCCAAGTGGAATCGCGTACAGCGACTATGCTTCTGTTGACGACACCGTTGTCAACTCCGCGATGTTATCCGTCGACATCGTGGCTGAGTGCGCCGCTCTGTGCGCCAGTGACGAGGAAGTTGAGGACGAGATGGAGTGGATACCAGAGCCAACGTCCTCATCGGCCGTAGCGGCACTGGATTTATTGCGAAGATATGGGCACGCCAGTGACTATGGCGAGAGCCACATGGCACTACAGGTGCTTGAAAAACGCCTTGTGGTTGTCGGGCGTGAGAAGATGGGCCAGGCAACGCTGCAAGATTTTTTCAAGCGAAACAATTAAAATAAAGCTATGTGCAGTTCACCACTACTCTTATTTCTCAATTTTTCGCATTTCTCGGCTCCTACGTTTGTTTGTTTTTTACGGTCCCATGAAAAACGTATCAGCGGGGTTCTACTGTACCTGGTTGAAAAAGCACGCTGAAACAACGGCTTTCATGAACAAACCTGAATAGATGCACTAACACGCTAACACCAGTAGACGTCCAACGACGCCAAAATACAGGCTTGGTATGTGGAGCGGTAACTATGCCTTATTTTATGCTCTTCTTATCATACACTAGTTTCAGCTGGCTTATCATGTTGATAACCGAACAAACAGCTGCCCTGACCGGTCATTACACTAGCCAAACGCAAAAATAACCAAAAGCACAGGCATTGGAAAAGGCATCGTTGCGCGACTGCACTCAGCAGCAGCATTAGCAGCGTGTAGGAAACTAATACCCCTGTCACACGGCCACCACTAAACTCCGTTGAGCACCCTCAACGTAATTCTCCCCTAGGTCGTTCGACGGAGAAGGAGTTGTGGCAGTGACAGCTTTTCATCGTACTCCTCTCGTAACTTTTCGCATATGCCCGTTCGCCTTCGGAGGGAAAAGCTTTTTCTCTTCATAAAGTTAGTTAGCCAGCACCTGCTCGCTTAAAACTGGCTCCGCATTAGCGCTTTTTCTATTCTAAGGCTAACTGCATAGCCCTGCACTTGGAGCAGTTCTGTCGTCACGGGCCGCTGTGTTGCTCGCTGCTAAAGCACATACTCGCCGAGCAGCTCTTTGTGGAAACCGACCCTGCTTTGTCCACTGAAGCCTTTGCGTGAAGCTTTGCTGTCGACAATCTTCTGCTTTTGTTTCTGCCATTTCCGCACGCACGTTTCGGGAACTCCGAACGACCGCGATGCGGCCCATTTTCATCCGTTTCTACACACGCGATGACTTTTCTTTTAAAAGCGGCGTCGTGGTGCACTCGAGTTTTTGGAGTCGGTCCTCCCATGCTGTCGACGCTAATGCATTACAAGATGACGAACTCCTCAGCACATGTACCAAGTGCCGCACATGGGAAACATATAGGCAGAAATGGCCGAAGCGCCATGCCGACGCGCGTAAGGGGCGGCCATTTTGGATACACCGATGGCAATAGAATGACCAGATTCAGTTTTTGATTGATATTGATTGATTTAGACACATGGCTAGATACTAGAAAAAATAAGCTTCGTAAGGATAGGAATACTTCTTTTATATGACTATTAATTAGCAATTATACAGCTCATGAAATCTTACTACTCAGAATGTTACTAACTGCTTGAATAAATGAACAATAATGAAACACTGACGCAGAAATTCAAAAATGTGCTCCTACCCTTGTGTGGCTCTGCACTGCCACAAGAATGATAGTTCTAGGTGTTCTGGTTACCGAGAAATCACTCCCGAATGGTTGCGAAAAATCAAGAATTCAGGAATGAAGAAAATCAACAAAAATAAACAAGGCTCTCATTTATCCAGACGTAACAAGAAAAAAATGAAATATTACCTAGCTAAGTGATTAGTAGCCACCATAGATGTCTCCCTGCTGCAAGCTACCAGATGGCGCTTATTGAAAGTTTGTTGCAGATTTTCTGGAGAAGCATGCTTGTGCGCTGATGCTGCTCCACGCCTGTTGTCTTTCTCAGCCATTCTCTGACTGTTTGACAGGTCTTAACTCAAATGCAGCTCCTGTAGTATGGCAGATAAAGTTCTTGCATTCCCTGAATTAAATTTTGTCACTGCCTCAGCCACAGCAGCTTTGAAAGCAAAAAGCGAGGCAGGCTGTTCTCTTGGAGCAAGCATTCGTTATTGTCTTGGACAATTTTTTCCTCTGAAAGGCGCTCATACACTGGGCGAAGGACTTTGAAAACATGCAAAGGCAAATTATATCGGTGCCTTGGAAGATTCATTTAGTTCCGACTTTTGATGGCATCAACCTTCTGACGGCACCAAGAGCTGGGAACTGATGGGCAAAGACTGTGGACAAAAACGTTGTCATTGGACATTATGTGGCGATAGGTTTCCATGACAGCTTTCCAAATGTCCTTGATGTTCCCTTTGTTCGACTTCAATGTCTATTCATAGTACGTACTAAGTTTGGTGATCAAGTCACCGGTAAATTTAACTTTTCCTCCTATAGCTTCTGAAGTCGAGCTCTTGTGTTTTGCAATGAGTGTACGCAGGGCCGTGCCTATGCGTTTTTGCGCATGATTATTGCAATCTTCATTTATAATTATTGGGAGTGCTTGAGTGCTAGAAATTATTGGCTGTCACCGTCCTGAGAGAATTGTGGTGTACCTCAGTTGGTGCACCTGAAGTGACCTCTTGAGAAAATATTAGCGCTGCTTCAACTTCCACCTCTCCGTTTTTGTTTTTTTTGCCCGCATTTTTCTGGCAGATAGTTTGCAGTTAAATTTTCACAATCTGAGTCGTCAGGCTTTGGGCCGAGCGCATTACCAGCACAGAAGTTGCTCAACACAACACAGTCGAGCACAAGTCCTGAAAACAGTTCGATGACTGCGCCGATTCCTATCTGCAATGTATGGCCACGTGTGATCCACGTGCCATAGCAGGATACAGCCGAACCCAGCTACAACGAAACTGACAGGGCAGAGAAAAATTTCGTTGAAGCAAAAATTTGGTTGTAGTGGAATCAAAAAGAAATATAGCTGATCTGAGCTAACAAGACAAAAAAGTTTATTCTCAAAACTAAAAAAAAAAAAAAATGTCCGCTGCTTCCTATTCTTTCCCGGCAGTGTCACGACGTCATTCTCACCCATGCATAGTGAGGCCGTGATGAAAAGCACGCTTAAACAACGCCTAAAACTGCTTTCGTGAATGAACCAAACAGTTGCATTAACACGTTAACACCTGCAGCTGTCCGTCGTAAAGTGTGGAGCGGCGACTTTTGCGTTATTTTATGCCATGCCATTCTTGACCATTACTCGCGGCTAGCTGATTTTGTTGATAATGCGGACGAACAGCCGCTTTCATTTGTTACCACACTGGCCAAGCGCATACATATTGATAAGCATTGGAATCGGAAAAGGCATCGTTCCGCGATTGCACCCAGCAGCTGCGTGAAGAAAACCATAAACTGAGCGACTGAGCTTCAGCTTCGGATTGTTTTCGGCTCAAAAATAAGCCAGTAGCAAAAGTAGGGCAGTCTCACTGCCATCGCTATCTAGCAATGGTAGCGGCCATGCTTGAACTGCGGCGGTTTCTAGTGGTGCGAACGCGTGTTTTAGACTTCGTTGACACATTTTCAGGCTTTCAAAATGCAACTAAATATTGAAGAATGGGTTTACTGCATAGCAATAAGTATCTGAGCCTGGAATTGCATCTGTGAAGAAGATGTGCCTGCAGCAAGCAGCATCGCCAACGCCCAGCTACCTCGGCTCGTGCTTCGGTTCGTTGCTGTGCCGATTGCTGAACGGTTCTTTACGCTGTCTTGTCGCTGTCTTTAACGACTAATAAACCTCCTCACATTTAGTGGAAGGTGCTGTTAATCCGCGTTGCTACACTCTGGAGCTGCGAAGCCGCACGCTACCGCCTGTCATGACTGACAACGACACTACATCGACGCCTTCGCCCCAGTTCAACTGCCCTGGCCATCCTCGGCTACGGGACCCGAAGGTCTTCAGCGGTGCGGATGGGACCGACGTCGAAGACTGGCTCGAGCACTACGAACTGGTGAGCGCCAACAATAAGTGGGATGAAGCCGACAAGCTGGGCCACGTGATATTTTATCTCACTGGCGTCGCCAAATTGTGGTTTAATAACCACAGACACAACATCCCCACATGGAGCGTCTTCAAGACGTCATTTGCTGAAGTGTTCGGTCGGCCGGCTGTCCGCAAGCAACGGGCAGAACAGCCCTTGCGCGTTCGCTCTCAGCAAACTGGCGAGACCTTTACCAGCTATATTGAGGACGTCGTGGACCTTTGTCGACGTGCGAATGACACCATGCCCGAATCTGACAAGGTCAAAAACATCCTGAAGGGCATCAACGACGGCGCATTTCAAATGCTCTTGGCAAGAAATCCGAGCACAGTTTCCGAAGTCGTCAGCTTGTGTCAGAGCTACGACGAGTTGAAGAAGCAATGCACTCTGACTCAGCAGCCTCAGCATGGTGGTGAGTCACTGTCCAGTTTCGACACCCTGCCTGACAATTCACCGTTGCTTCAGCAAGTTCAAGCCTTCGTCCGTGAGGAAGTCGCCCGCCAACTTTCCCTAGTGCCCTTCACTCACGAGACCACCACCTGTCTACCTGCCCTGCTTCGCACTGCTATTTCGGAAGAGGTGGCCCAAGCTGTTCCTGTTGCGCACCACGAGCCGCCTCTATCCAGCCGTGTTCACTGCCAGCGTGTCGCGCAGCCGGTAGGCCCTCCTGTCGCCTATCCGCCAGCCGTGCAGTCTGTGGCCGCGCCCCTAACGTATGCAGCGCAGCCTGTGGCTCCTCCTGTCGCCTGTTTGCAAGTGATGCAGCCTGTAGCAGCGCCGTTCACATATGCAGACACTGTCGTAGGCTTCCACAACCACCCTACACCTCGCGCTCACAGCCCGCACACCCGGCTGCTTATACTGCACCTTGGGCGGCACCACCAGTCGCCAATTCTTGGAGGACGCCCGATAGCCGACCGATATGCTACGCCTGCTTTACTCCCGGACACGTTGCCCGCTACTGCCGCCGTCGACCTCAGACGTTCGGCGACTATGTCCGATCGTCGCAACCCGGCAGCCAACCCTTCGCGCAACACGGGCCGGTCTCGTCACCTCGCTATGCCCCTCCCAACGACCCCGACTTTGTGACGCCGCGCGCACCCTCTCCTCGTCGGCGATCGCCCTCCCCAATGCCTCGCCGGCCCAGACCTTCTGACCAGGAAAACTAAGCACCGCAGTTCAAGAGGCAAGAACTGCGCCATTTTCGAACTGTCTAAGCCCTCGCCTCTCTCCTGCTAACGTGGTCGCAGTAACTGTTGAAGGTTATTCTACTTTCGCCCTTGTAGACACCGGCGCCGCTGTTTCTGTTATTGCCGCTAATGTCTGCCGTGTATTACATAAAGTCAAGACGCCGCTTTCGGGACTGTCACTCCACACCACAAGTGCACAGAAACTAACGCCTCTCGCAGCCTGCACTGCAAGAGTGTCCATCGAAGGCATTGTTTACATTGTAGAGTTTATTGTCCTCGCTGTCTGTTCGCATGTCATCCTCGGATGGGACTTCCTATCCCGCCATAATGCCGTCATCGACTGCGCACGCGCTGAAGTTGGGTTTTCACCCTTTTGTGATGTCCCATTACTTGACGCTCTTCATCAGCCGCTGAAGTTGTTCGTGCATGAAGACACCGATATTCCACCTGAAAATTTGGCACTTGTTCCAGTTTCATGCAACGCCTACACTGACCCTACAGTCTTTTTTATGCCTTCCGATATCTTCACGAGTCGTCGAGCTCTGCCGCTGCCTTTTGCAACGATTTACCTTGCCGCCGGAAGAAGCAATATGTTCATACTCAACCCGCTTTTCACACCTGTCACTTTGCTTGCGGGGGAATGTTTCGGCCGCGTGCAAGATCTCGACCCTTCGTCTTTGGTTGATGTCTCGGATGACTACTGCGACCACCCAAAATCACTGTCGGCCCTCGAGGAGTCGTACAAGTATACGTTTTCCAGCGCCATCGCCGACACCCTCACTCTCACCGAACATGCCGACCTGCTTGATCTTCTGCATGAGTTCCGGAATTCCTTCGATGTGTCGCAACCTCAACTAGGCCGCACGTCGCAAGTCAAGCATCATGTTGACACCGGCCTACACCAGCCACTGCATCAAAGACCATACCGTGTCTCCACTGAAGAGTGCCGCGTCATCAACGATCAAGCCGAAGATATGCTTCGTAGAGACGTCATTCGTCCATCTCACAGTCCCTGGGCGTCTCCTGTCGCCCTGGTGCGTAAGAAAGACGGATCTATCCGATTTTGCGTAGACTATCGTCGTTTGAATAAGATAACCAGCAAGGACGTATATCCTTTGCCGCGCATTGATGACGCCATTGACACCCTTCATGGAGCGGAATTCTCGTCGCTAGATTTGCGGTCTGGCTACTGGCAAGTCCCAATGGCTGAAGCCGATCGCCAAAAAACTGCATTTATTACACCTGACGGACTATACGAGTTTAACGTCATGCCCTTTGGGCTTTGTAACGCGCCCACCACGTTTGAACGACTTATGGATAATACGCTACGTGGCCTCAAGTGGAATATGTGCCTCTGCTACCTCGACGATGTCGTGGTTTTCTCGCACGACTTTCCTACGCACCTCCTTCGCTTCAGGCACGTTTTGACTTGATGATGATATATGGTGTTTTTGGCGCAAGGGCCATTCGATGGCCAAAGAGCGCCAGTTCATGGGATAAGGAATGTGGACAATGATTGGGATTAGCGGCTGTATAAGGGCCATAAAATTCCTTGCCGTAAGGCGGGTAAAAACATACAAGTAATAAAATCATGACCATGCCGTGAAAGGTGTGTGGTGCGAATAGATGATAATAAATAGTGATAAATAGTGATAATAAAAACGATGGCGGACATGTATGGCATTACACAAGTGCCTCACTCGTTTTGTACCCTTGCGTCCAAGGGGCCGTGAGGCAAGTGCTTTGTTGTGTAGCCACCGCAGCGAAAAACCTCTCTGGAGAGGTCGTGCTACGGAATTCCGGGGTATATGATATGGAAATTATGAATTTCTTTTAAAAACGCTAACAATGATTTATAACTAAAAAGCGGTTCCCTACCAACGAACATTGCAGGATGTAAAGGTATATGTTGTCGTAGGGTAACGGAAAATGCTGTTTTCCAAGAGATTCTAAGTGTTTGCACTGAATTAACATGTGAAGGACTGTCAATGCTGCACCACATCTGTCACACAATGGTGGATCGCCACCGGACAAAAGATATGTGTGTGTCGTGTATGTGTGGTCCTATCCTGAGTCTCGTTAGTATTACCTCTGTATGACGCGATTTTGATACTGGCAGCCAATGACAAGGTGTGGCTTATAATGTGTAATTTGTTTTGGTGTGTGTATCCCACTTGCTCTGCCAGTATAACCCTGAGGTTTCGTTTGAGAGACGGCTTGAGATCAAGGGCGGGATTGATATGGGTGTAGGGGCAGTGCTTTTGTGGACGGATGCAGCGAGCTGATCCGCCCTCACGTTGCCTTTGCATCTCTCAGTGCCCTGGCACCCAGCACACTACAACATGTGGTTGAGTGTGTAGCAGTGTGCATAAATGGAGTAAAGTGAGACGAGAGGACTGGGTTTTTTTGTTTGTTTGAAGGACTGAGCAAAGCCGTTACCACCACTGAGGGAGTCTGCATAGATTACTGCTTTTTGTATTTGTAATTGTTTGATGTGTTTAGCTGCCACAAGTATCGCGTAAGCTTCCACTGTGAAATACTTTGTGCCTGGATGTAGAGGGCCAGCATCCGAAAAGGATGGGCCGACAACAGCGTAGGGACACAGAGGAGTTGGACTTGGAGCATCTGTAAAGAACTCAGGACGTGTGTATTTGTGTTGACGTTCCAGGAAGTATGTTCGGATATGGGCAATAGGCGTGTTTTGTAACTTCAAGAAAGGACACATCGCAGTCTCTATAGTCTGCCATTGCCACAGCGGTGGATATGCTACAGGAGCCATTAAACTGTGTTCAAGTGAGACTCCAGTTTCTTCAGCTAGACTTTTCAGGCGAACTGAGAAGGGCTGCCTCATCAAAGCCTGTTTTGAAACAGAATGGAGCTCGACAAATCATTAATAGTAGAGTATGAGGGGTGCTTCTTATCTGCTTTCACCTTAAGGAAATAAACAAAGGACATGTAAGTTCTTTGCAGATGAAGCGACCACTCATTTGACTCAACATAAAGGCTTTCTACGGGGCTGGTGCGAAAAGCGCCCGTAGAAAGACGGATGCCCGAACGGTGCACGGGATCCAGCATCTTCAAAGCAATTGAGTCAGGCAGACTGATAAACAATGGCCCATAACTAAAGCGGGTGCGAATGAGGCTTCTATACAGGTTCATGAGGCATTTCCTGTCACTACCCCCACGTAGTACGTGACAACACTTTTATACATTCATGGTTTTTAAACATTTTTTTTTTAAATACTTTATGTGTGGTACGAAGGTCAACTTGTTTGTCCAAGATAAGCCTAGGAATTAATGCTCCGCATTCACAGACATGTGTGGCCGTTCAGTTCAATGTCGGGTTCTGAGTGCATGCCTCTCTTTCGGGAAACAAGACACACAGCTTTTTCCTGGGTTAAGCCGGAATCCGTTTTCCTCGGCCCATTTGGAGACCCTGTTTAAACCTAACTGAACCTGTCGCGTCACACATTGCTAGGTTGCATGACTTCAAGCCAAGCTGGACGTCATCTACATATGTGGAATAAAACATGTTGCGGGGAATGGACAGGTGCAAGGAATTCAGTTTGATAATAAAAAAGTGTACAACTAAGTACACCACCTTGCGGTATTCCCGTTTCTTGCACAAATGTTGCGAGAAATACTGCCCACACGGACCGGAATTTCCGATTGGACAAGTAACTCTCGATTATGGAAAGCATTCTACCGTGCACACCCAGGTGAGACAAGTCTCTTAATATGCCAAAACGCCATGTTGTGTCGTAGGCCTTCTCGATATCGAGAAACACAGAGAGGAAGTATTGGTTGTGGACGAAAGCGTCTCGGAATCTGTGCCTTGATACGCACCAGATGGTCGGTGGTGGATCTACCCTCTCGAAACCCACATTGGTATGGGTCGATCAATTTGTTGTTTCTAAGTAGTGGAGTAAGCGGCAATTAATCATTTTTCAATAGTTTGCAGAGGCAGCTTGTTAACGCTATAGGTCTGTAACTTGGTACAGTAGAGGGATCCTTTCCCTGCTTCAAAGTTGGAATTATAACAGCCTCCTTCCAGGAGGAGGGGATCACTCCTGAAAACCATGTGCGATTATAAAGAGAGAGGAGGGTTTCTTTAGTTTCGGAGGGTAGTTCCTTCAGCATCGCGTACATTACGTTGTCAGAACCTGGGGTAGATTGTATTACAGCAGCTGAGAGTGCTGTTCACAGTTCTGCTAAGCAGAATGGTGCATTTGTATGCTCATGTCTTGCGGATTTTCTTTCTAACTTTTGTTTTTCTATCGTTGCCTTGTAATTCTGGAAGGATTCGGAGTAGT
>WOVY01010979.1:0-85000 GCA_013436015.1 Rhipicephalus annulatus
TCGAAAAGTCGCGTTTTTTTTCCAAATTTCACACTTTCTGTTTTTGTGTTGTTTATCATCTTTATACATTATATTTTGACATCTGAAAATATCACAGCGAAATAAGCATCAGAGTCAGTGAAAAACGCGTCTGAGTGAGCGGCAGTGAGTGACGCGCGGCATCACGAAATTTACACAACGGGCTGCTGTTCGCGTGCTCGCGGGCCGCGAAGAGAGCTGTCCGCCATATTGCGGCCGCTGGCTCGTGTAGAGTTGTCCTTACTCTCCACGATCCCGGTTCTTGAAGTCTCGTACGTTCACGAAAAATCTAAAAAAAAAGCAACAAAAACAGTCTTTTCCCGCCGTTTCAAACCGCGCGCCACTAACGCAGGGCCGCCATTGGCTGACAGCACCCGTGTTTTCTTGCCGTAGTTCGCTTCACTGTTTTCCGGAGTTATTTTTCGCTGTTTTCGTGCGATGGCAAGCCCGAAAAGGCCGTTGCCGACCATCGGAAATACAGAAGTAAGAACAAGTTCAGAGGAGGAAGCGGCGGGAAGGACGTACAAGAAAGCCACCGCCAACGAACAATGTCCTGCGACGGGCCAGCGAGCCGTAGGCCTAACATCGACCACGGCAACGTCGACCATGGCAACTGTCCGACGACAGAATCAACGCTGCAGTGAATTTTGTGAGTGCATCGCAGAAAAGATCGGTTATTCGAAAACGACGTCAGGCCGAATGCCGATCGTGCCGAAAGCGTAGTGCTGTGCGAGTTGGGTGCATTGACGGCCGTCGTCGCAGGCGCGGCGCATGCCCCGTTGTCACGAGAGTAAAACTCGCAGTTCGGGCACCGAATAAAAAGCGGAAAGGCCTTTCGGCGTTTCTGGAGCTACACTGCGAGAATGCGGAGTGCTCGGAGAGCATCCTTTCGTCCGCGTACTCGTCGAAGCGGGTCGCGTCAGATGGTCGGCCCGCGGTGCACGCAGAAAGCTACGACAGGCGGGAGTTCGCGTGACGCCTTTGCCGTGAACCTGAAAGTGGTGCTTGCAGGCGCGTGCCGTCGGTATCGGGCATGAGCAACTTTCACGATTTTGTGCAGTAGTTGGATTGCCAAACCCTATGCACCATAAGACCTTCCATGCTATCGGCAAAAAGATTCACAGTGCGGCAGTGAAGGCTGTCTGTGAAAACATGCAAAGGGCACGCAGCGTCACCAAAGAGGTGGCTGGTAACAGTGACGTGCCAGTCATGTTTGACGGCACATGGCAAAAAAAAGAGGCCACAAAAGCCACAATGGTGTGAGAACTGTAGTGTCCTTGGACACTGGTTTGTGCCTGGACTATGAAGTGCTTTCCAACTTCTGCCTGGCGTGCAGTTTGCACAACGACATGGGAGGCGATGAAGAAACATGGCAGGCGTTTCATCATCCCGTTTGTGAGAAGAATTGCGACTGTTCTTCGCATGCCATGGAGGCCGAAGCTGCAGTGCGCATTTGGCAGAGGACTGTGGGACTATGAGACACCCCTGCGGTTCACCATCTTCCTAAGCGATGGAGGACAGCAAGGCCTACAACGGGGTCTGTGATGCCAACGTGTACCCTGACACTCCAATTGAAAAAGAGGAGTGCACCAACCACGTGGCGAAACGTCTGGGCACCGGCCTGCGGAAGCTGCCAACGCCACTTCCACGAGGGGAGAAGCGGAAGGAGACCACCATCCAGAAGCTTCAAACTTACTTTCAGGTGGCCATTGTGAACAATCGGGGAAATGTCCCAAGATGTACACTGCCATATGGCCTCATGTTTGCACTCGTGCTCAACACGACGGTGGCTGGAAGTCACAAGTTCTGTCCTGCAGGCCCAGACTCGTGGTGCAAGCACCGACGTGCTGAGGCGCAGGGCCAGCCTGCACCGTGCCACACCCCCCTCCTGACCAAGGCCCAGGGTTTGGCAGTCCTCCCAATCTACAAGCGTCTCACAGATGCGAAGCTGCTTGCCCGGTGCCTCCACGGCAAGACACAGAACGCGGCCGAGTCCCTGAACAGCAAAATATGGCTGCTGTGTCCAAAGACCCGGTTTGCTTCCCGGACTGCTGTGGAAACAGCCACAGCCATTGCAGTCCTGTGGTTCAACCGGGGCCACGCGAGCTTTGAAAAGGTGCTGGAAGAGCTTGGGGTGCTTCCTTCGGAGGGCCCTGGTTACCCTCAGCGACCGCCGAGACAGCATGCGCATTGCACAAGATGAATGTGCGTCAGACCGCTGAGGCGAGGGCACACCGTCGCAGTGCAGCCAAGAGGGCCCGGGTGGAAGAGTCCTGCCGCACCAGCCGGGAAGGGAAAACCTACGGTGCTGGAGAGTTTTAGACAACTGATATTCCCTCTGGACATGTGTGTATGTGTTCAGCACAAGTTTCGTGCTACTGCGTTTTTCATTTTTGTAAATACAGACTTTCAAACTTTCAAACGCGTTTTTCTCATTCGCAATTTTGGCCAATTTGCATTTTTTGCGGGGAAGTGTTTCGGGCACTTAGAATGGTCATACGACGACGAAATTTGGCACACACATTGAGGAGAGTGCGTAGGGTGCCGATATCTACTTGAATCAGCACAACCTATCAGCTGTAAATATCTATTAATAAATTTAATGGTGGTCGAGTGGAAAAAAAAGGGTACTTTGCTACACAGATGTTTTTTTCATAGTTTCAAAGTTGGAGCACAATTTCTAGCTAGATATCGGCACTCTATGGCTAATAGGGAGCAAAAGGAGCCATTGAACAACTCTCTGCATGAACATTTAGTATGCGCGAAAGTTCCCGGAAAACTTATCAAGTTTCACCATTACTTGAAACACAACTCCCAAACTATTGCACTTATGTAAAAACTGATTACAGATTTGGAATCAGGAGGAAAAACTGCATCAGTGGTCCAATTTCTGAAGCTCTAAGTTGAATAACAAAAAAAAAAGTGCTTTCGAGGAGCGTCTCCCCTTAAACCTCAATAACTCTGGAACTAAGAAACACAGCTTCGTGAAACTTAGCAGTTGAGCTAGTTTTATTGTAGTGAACAACCCCTGAAAGTTTCATCCAGATATCTTAAAAAATAAAAATGTTCGGTCTCCAGGGTAGCCACCCCCTTAACGTCCCAAAACCAACACATGATATGAAAGACATCGTAGTGGAGGGCTCCAAAAATTTCGACCATCTGGGGTTCTTTAACCTGCACCCAAATTTGAGCCGACAGGCGTACTACAGCATTTCCGCACGAGTTACTAATATGATTATGACAAATTAATTGTAATTAACAAAAATTAGTAATGGCTACTACAGAACACTTGCAACAGTACGCACTAGCTTTGCTTCTCGTAACGCCGTGAGTGCCATTATGATAAGACGACCATACCACACAGAATTGAACAGTGGAGCTTTTCACCGCGACTAATCGCAGATCTTGCATCATGTCAAAAGAAGAAATTTTAAAGGGTCCCTGAACCACTTTTTCTGGTTTCTGAAATGCTTTGGAATAAAACTGCTTTCCAAAAATATATTACCTTAAGGACCTTTTTAGGTGCCTAGAACAACCAAACATATTCTTGGCACACTGATTACATTTCTAACCCGTACTCAACTTCGGCTTAGTGTGTGGACAACGTGTTAAGTGTAGCGGAGCAGTAAATTGCGTAATTATTACCTATTGGGTGGGCACAGCCAAGCATCAGCAGATGACAGTTTGCTTTTCTGGGAATAGTGCCATTATTCATCACCGAAATTCCAAACATTACCAAACATTACTTAAATACAAAATAGCGTCAACTTACTACTTACACAATAACGACACTCCTATTGATGGGGGCTGCTTAGATTCGAAAATCTGATCTGGCTTATCTAGAACATAGGATTTCAACTCTTTTTTACAATACTTATCAATTTTGATAGAACTTGGCAATTTAAGGAATATTTGTAGGCTTATTTCAAATATTGAACCACTTTTTTCTAAGGTGAGTAGTTTCCAATATATCATAAATCACTATTTCTTCATTTATGGCCTAATTAACTAACCATAATCTACACAGCAATGTAAAACTGACAGAATCTATTGAAATGCTCATTGATAATTGAAACAAAAGCTCTAACTTACACCATTTTCTCAAGAAAATACCATGACAAAATATACCTAACGACACATTGCATGTGTTTATCATAGAAACAAACAAGAAATTATAATTATAACCCAGGTAGAACAAAAAATAATGCAATTCCATCACACAAAAGGCCTGAAAATCTACCCACCGTTCACCCTCGATTTAAAGGGCAGGGTGCAAGGGTTTCAGTTTTTTCAATGTAGGATAATGATAGAAGTTGATGGTATTAAGCTTAAAAAGTTGCCAATAAGTGCGCAATGACGGCAGGAATGTGTAGACTGTTAGCGAAAACGACTTTTGGCCGATCCTCAGACTAAGAGCTCTGTTCACCCCTTGAGACGGCTACTGTCCACTTAGCTTTCTTTCAGCCCTCTACTGTGACAACTGGAACAAAGCCTTTGTATACTTCAGTGCATAATACCACTGCCTTGGGGCATGGCTGACTTTTAGGAAATGTCATTATGTGATGCCTTTTAGATCCTTGTGCCCTTAACTTGGAAAATAGAATCCTTGATAAGGATTAGGAAGGTGCACTTGGTGCGATCATTGTCATCCATTCAATGAAAAACATGGAAATGAACAGATACTGCCGCCTGATTAGCATGGCAATGAGATCAAAGTGGTTGATGTAGTGGCTTTGAACACTACCCTTCTGGGCCTGCAACAATGGCAACAAGTCCTAAACATTCATTTTACAGGGCATGTGATGGTACTGCAAAGACAACTTAATCATCAGGCACATCCACGAAATTAAAAAAAAATAAATTGGCCATTGACTGATTGACCATATATACGAGCAGAGCTGAAAAAAACCAACCTACATAACTGCAAAAAATTGCGATTCTAGATTCTAAAAGTAGGATATGTTGAGGCATTTGGCATTTCCGTTGTTTGTTTTTTTTAAGCCCGTGGGTACCATTTTAAGTTTGTGGGGACAATTTAAGTATGTAGGTACCATTGCATTGGCCCCACCAATGAAGTGCATGGAGTTATCTTTAGAGCGTCCTTGAGTGCTCATGTCCATGCACTTTGCAAATGACTTGGAGTTAGTTTGACTTCCCCTATGGGGCACATTGCACCATCTTGAAGGTCATTCAAAGCGCACATGCAATAACAAGGAAGACTCACCTATCGTAAGCAGGGCTTGCCTGAAGTTGCCAGACATCTCCTTCTTGATGGCCTCCATGATATCATGGTTGGCAAAACGCACATACTCGCGGAACACCTGGCGTAGTTGGTCGTAGCTCTGGGAGGCCAGGATGGCATTGAAAGTCGACTCATCTGTGCCCCACTTGGCCACACCAGCCTGGTACAGTTTCTGTCCCATGCGAAATATGTTGAAGGTAAGGGCATATTTCTTAATAATGCCAGTACAATTTGAATGACAATGGTACCACCAAGAAAATTTTCAGAATTACAGCATTTTCTAAAAGGGATACTTCATACATGTGTTCGAATTGAAAATTTGAAGGGGCTGTCACTGAGATTTTGTTCAATGATGACACTAACCAAAGGATGATGGTGGTGGCTAGCTAGTGGTGCCACCTGCCAACTTGCAAAAAAAACGATCACTAGTCATAACAGTGTGTAGCTTTTTCATACATGACGCTGTACAGAGCTTGGCTGGACCATGCCGCACAGTTCCAGTTATAAAGTCGTGAGGTATTAATTACAAGATTTTTATCTCCAAATCTATTTGACTCCCATCATCAAGAACCTGAAAATGGTCAAAATTATCCTGTCAATTTTTTAATTTTGAATTTTAAATTCCGGCGTTTTTCCCCTCCTATTTCACACCAATATGCAAGATATCTGCTGTTGTGTACACAGATAAACACTCAACTGAATTCTGGAGCTTTACAAAATAAACCAGAATGATTACAAGGCAACTCGGGGAACACCTTACCGGTTAAGCTATCACGTCCGATAGTTAAAAACAGAAATCGCATTGCAGCGCTACACAACAATGAAGAAGGCTGTGAAAGCGGCTCTTTTATTAAATCTTTATTGCCCATAATATCTAGCTCCAATCACCGAAACGTTTCCAAAGGCATAAACAGAAATATTTTACAAGTGCAATGAACATTCACCTGTGCATCTTCTGCAGCTCTGTTGGCATCTACGGGCACTCCCTCTTGACGTGAACACTGAAAAACAAAGGAAGCTTTCAGAGAACAGCTCAAGCAGGTGTGCAACAGCCAAAAAAGATTTGAAGCATCAAAATGTTGCTTTTAAAGCCCAAAACCCCAAATTTTAATCAGAATAACAAAGAAGGCTTACTTACACAAAAACAAAAAGATATGTACAAACCATTCGACATCGGTCGACTCGTGCACAGAGCCCGTGAGCACTCTTATTTCAAGAAAGTCAAGTGTGCTGAAGCACCTCGCAGTGCAAAAAATCAAGAGCACATCAGCAGTTTAGCATTTGCACTGCTTGTCAAATTTTACATGCACTGCAAATGCTAATGAGAACCTTTCAAGCTTGCAGACTTCGAAATTCGGTAGATTTGCTGAGCAGAAGAGGAGGGGGGGGGGGGGGGGGAGGTGAAAAAATAAGACTGGCGCACATTTTTATTTATTCTTTCTCAGGGCCGCAGGAACGTCTTACACAGCATTGAGTTACACAGCTAGTAATTTTTTAGACATCGGCAATCACTGTAGTGTTCGCACAAGTAACTAAGGAACAAAATGGGGTGCGTACCATGACAGCTAGTGCCATTAACACCTCCTAAATCTTAATACGCTTTTCTGCAAAACACCAATGTAATGTGGCAAAAGAGGCTTAAAGGGCCCCTAAACCACCCAGACATCGAAATGCAGTTGTGGTGGGAGTTTTGCACGAGTGTACCATGAACACTGAGCCGTGAAAATTTTTTGAAATGGTGCCATAATAGCAGAGTTAGACGAGTTTGATTATTGAAATGTGGCGATCACTCCTTTTACTCTTTCCTTCACTACCTTCCATTGGTATCCTCTCCTAAAGCCACTTTGCTCTCTCAACCGACCATCCCTCCCCCATCTCGCGCGGCATATGTCATCGCCGACACGCTGCTCGAAACACCGTCTGCTTGCAGTTGCCTTGACTCCATCCCTCTGTCAACTACCATAAACACCCGAATATAGGCTGGAACAAAATCTAGGTGGACCCCCCGTACTTTGACTCTGATTGAAAAAATTTTTTTTTTAAATCGCCAAGTATTGCGGCGCACCCTTACCTTGGTAAATATGCGACAATCAGCTGCACTGTGGTGACATTTCTTCTATTTGGACACTAATATGTAGTTAAAACACCAGAAGGCCACAAAATGCTGTCACTCGGACTCCTCCGAACTTGAGTTCGACGACGTATGTTTGTCACTAGTAACATCCCGGAGTGTATCATCCCCCGTTCCATCCAATGCGTTACTGATGCAGCATTTGCGGAATAACAGAAGTACGCCGGCTCAGCACAAGGCTCTTCCGCTTCATAAATCAGTGCACCCACGATGACGATTCCTTGAATTGCACCCTCGTGAGCCCAGAGCGGCGCGCTATCTCAAAAGCTTTCACGTGGACGCACTCCGTTGTTACAAGTAACGACCTTGCACGCAGCTCCCGGACGAATTCAGGGAGTAGCATTTAGAGTTCAGGGTGCACTGCAGTCCTTCCACGAAACAGTGCTTTTTGTTTTTGTTGCTGCAGGATGTGTTGCGCTGCTTTTTGCTCCTCCAGTATCGGACCCTATTCTCCGATGTACCGAATTCCCGTTGTGTCACCAAGTTGCCGTGCGCTTCGGCATACACTTTTTCAATCTTAAAGCTTATCGTAAAGTGCTGTCGACTTTCACTCATTTCTGAAGGAAATAGAAAAATAGAAAAAAAGAAAACAGCAGATAACAGAGGCGAAATGCCGTTGCTAGTACAATGTTTCACACAAAAAACAGCGTCAATAATGAGGGACAAGAAAAGAAGGTGACAGACAGCGGTACTGACTTACAACAAGATTTATTTGCTGGAATCGCGCAATATATACTTGAGCAGTATCTGACAAAAAAAGGAAAATACAAATCAAAGAAAACAGCATTCACCTAACACCCGAGTAATCATCGTGATAACGCGCCATGAACAAAACGTGTGCCAATGTTCTGAAGAAAATAATTCTTGTTGTGATAGAGCAATCGAAGGCCTGCTGACACACGCACTGCCCAGCCTTTCTTGCAGCCTCATAAATTTTGCGTATCAACTGGTTTCGATGATGCCTAATGACAGTACAATGCTGAAAGTCGGGGACACAACCGCAGTCTCTGCAATGAATGCCGAGGTGGCCCGATACTGTAGAAGAGACGTGAGCGTGCTCTTTCAGCCGCTCATTTAAGCACCTGCCTGTTTGGCCGATCTACCACTTGCCGCAGAACAGGGGTAGAGAGTACTACCCCTTTGATGCATGGAACGTACTTCTTGCGATGCTGGATTTTGCAGCCTCACTGTCCCCTGGAACCAGGATTCACGGCCTTGCACAACCTAGCCAGCTTTTCTGGGCAGAAAAAACCAGGTGCACGTCGTACCTGCTGGCCACTTTTTTGAGGTTGTGGGTGACGTTGTGGATATAGGGAATAACGACAAAGCTTCGTTTCTCCCGTTCCCTATCCTTTGTACGGGTTCAAGCATTAATCTAAAGGGCAAGGCTAGGTAAGGCCTACAGTACAATGTACTGTAGGCCTTGCCTAGCTTTTCCCAACGGCGCCGCTGCTGGTGTTCACGATGGCAATGGAGGCTTTCGACTTCGGCTGCCCATCGTTGCAAGACTCCCACATTTTTTCCTGCCAATGACCAGTATATAAGACGCGGGCAGACTTTTCATTTCACTTTTTTGAAAAAAATCCTACCAATATTCTGGCTTTCACGGTACGTGCTTGTTGGTGAAACACTGCTGTCGTGCCGGCCTATGCTCATACTAACCGTGTCGGCATGGACTGTGTTTCACGCAACCTTAAAGGATCACCAACATGATGGATCCCTACGAAGACACGCTGTGCCAGGGCACCTCTGCACATGATGAGAAGCCGCCACAGCCGCCTTCCCCAGATCGTGGCAACGACATAGGTTGGTATGTACGTTTTGTTATGTTGGCCCACTGTCACCCGTCCAGTGCCAATGGCTTTCACAATGCAGGTGCAGCCCGACCAACAACACAGCACGCAGGCAACAGGACGAACAACAAGCAGCGAAGATTGCTGCTTGCAGACTAACCAAAAGCTGTAAGCTCTTGCTTCACTGATCACAGCATATATGTGCTGCGACACAGATTCAATTTTTTGACGTCATGCAGAGGCCCAAAAGGCCGAGAAAAGAGGAGGGCTTTTTTTTTTTAATTTGTGGCACGCCGGTGGCTCATAGCGCTGCCCTGTGTTGAATCGATCGCGACAACATTCTGCACACGATTCACGTTTACTTAAAATGTTCGAAAAATATTGGAGGTAGATTTAGGCGCCCTTTACAAGGTATATTTCGCACACGATAGAACAAGGCCAGGAAACTTGAGAAACAATGTCCTTTTTTTTTTTGTGGTGAGGTTAGGGTTCCTTATTGGGAGATTTGTGCCCCTATCTGCCCAATTAGGAGGATTGCTAAAAATTCTGGACTTTTCTGGGAAAATCAAGAGCTGCCAGGCAAGCGAATGGCCAACTTACCACATAACAAAATACAACTGCAGGAGGTTCAAATTTTTTGTGCAAGGCTTCTGCTATTGAATTTCAAATGGCAAAGCGTTGCAACCAGCAAAAAAAAGTTAAGGGGCACACATCACAAAGCACACCTACACCTTTTCTACGCATCTCGATTGGATTAGATATGTACAAACAGTTGGTGGCCAATGCAACCTTGATTTCTCGCTAAAATTAGTGCAAATGAAAAAATCGCGAGGCTGGTCGGGGATTTTGGTGTAGCATGGTGCAATGTCAACAAATTTCACATTTTTGAAACTTTCATGTAGACAATTAGGCATGGGTCAGCAAACTCACTCATAAATCCACTTACTCTGACTCACTCAGACACAGATTGAGCCAATAGTACGGCAAGACTGGGTGAGTAATGTTTTGGCAAGTTTGAGTCTGAGCGAGTCAGTTAAAAAACTTTCACAAAAAAAAATGTCCAAACAGAAATATGAAAGGCTAAAAAAAAATATGTCGAGAAACAGCTCACCGTCAACATGGACACAAGTATACGCTGGAAGTCACCAGACGTTTCACTGACCACAGCCTTCTCAAGATCTTTGCCATATTCTGCCAAAAGAAAAACAAAGTTGCATGCTTAGTTAGAAAGCCAAACACTTCAAGCAGTACACATATTGCCATGTATCACTATCACGTCAGTTAAGTAATAAGGAAGCACAAATACAAGTGCATTACTACACACACGCTCAAAAACGGACAAATAACTAGAAAACCCGGCATATACTAATACAAGCATAATTAATTTACGCTACCTTGTTTGTCAAAAAAGCATCTGTGTGCAAAACCTTTTCTGGCATAACGCTGAACACAAGTTGTCAACAGGACAGTTGCCTACATGCACCAGGACTATAACCCGGTCTCTGTTCACGGCATACTAGAAGCAAATATGACTGTCAGTAAGATGAACAAATCGCACAGCCGTCTGTATTGTTTAGGCTGTATAGGCTGTAAGTTCTTTTCATGAAGAATAAATGGTTCAACTCTGCAAGACAGACTCAGGTATGGGCGATTGCCAAGTCCTCTAGGAAACAATTTATCAATACTATTAACATTGAAAACCCATTAGGGGACAGTCACAGCTCACAGAATATATAAAGGAAGAACATAAAAGGGTAGTAGCGGCATCATTGGAGAGATCTACAGCCCAGACCTAATCCTCAAGACCGAACTGAGCAGCACGGTCTACCAATGCTTCGCACTAGTAATGCTGCAGGACCGAGTAGCCACTCTGGGGCCGGCAGGGACACAGGATGAGAGGCAAATTGTGCCTTTTGTTACATAATTTGCAGCTGAATAAGTATTGGCCTGGGAAGTAAGGTACAAGTTTATTTTGTGAGGACAATTTGGGTCGAGGTCTCTCGTGAAATTCTAGATGTTATGAAAAAAAATTGGGGGACTCTAAAGCTTCGCCTTTAAGAGTTGAACACGCTAGTGAAATCCGGCCCCTAGTGCACCCTTCAACCGCTAAGTGCATACTTATTCATATGTTTTGTTACATACACACACACGCACACAGTAGATTGGACCAGCGCGCGCTATTATCGCCGAATGGGCTCTTTTTTGTCGCGAGATCTGTCGAACAAAGTGCGTTGAAGGGGGCCTGAAACACTTTCTCAAGTAACCATGGAATGATTTCACTAGAAGAGCTTATTGCCTCACGAATTCAATGCCGCGAAAATTTTAAGAATCAGTCCAGTGTGAATAAAGTTACAAAGGTTTGTCGCATGCTGCAATTGCATTATCTCTTCTCTAGTCCCGACGAAAGAGCTGGAAGCTAACAGGGAGGGGTGACAGGGCAAAGCAACTACCTCGCCTCGTGACCTTGGGCACTTTTTTTTCCCTTCGAATGCACGGCTTTTTCAGTGTGCTCGCGCGCAAACGCGTGGGCAAGTAGCGGCCTTTCGCGGCTATCTTGGTAACTTAATTTTTCCGTCACAGAAGATTTTTTTGCTCACAACCAACAGAGCCGACGCCAGGTGTCCTGTAACAGGAGCTTTTTAACGTTATCGCGTTAAAATTGGCATATCAAAATGACCTTGAAAGTCCATTTGCAGTGCTGAAAGAACACACTTTACATCAATTAGAGTCAAACGAACAGCATGTCAATATTTTTATATATTCTAAACTAACACCTGTAACAAATTACCCCTTTGTGAAAAATTTTGCAATATTTCTACAATATTTAAGACCTACTTTTCTCTCACACACAAAAAAATATGATAGCACATGTAGAACTCTAATGTCAGCGAACTCACCCATGAGTCAACTCACTCGGACTCACAGAGAGTGGGATCAAGCCACTGTCGAGTGAGTCCGGGCAAGTCCGGCTCAGGAGAATTTTCTTGAGTCCGAGTGAGTCCAAAGCTCAAGATAGTATATTATGACCGTCAGAATTTTAGAATATGTCAAATACTAGCAAAGTTAATGTCGCTGACCAATTTTCTAGACCCCCCTGGCAGGGACCGCGAAATTATCTGAAAAATTGAACAGTCCGAAAAAAAAAAAAGGTAGAGCCAATAAAATGAAGTTAATTGGGATTAGAAAAGCCTAAAAGAAGTCCCCAATAATGCTATGCTTCATGCTGTTCTTGAGGACGAGCGAATTTGGTTCTACAGTAGACTCCTTTCAAATGAAATCTGAAGGGACTAGGAAAACGTGTTTCCTTTAAGAGGAGTTTCGTTTATTGAGAGATAAAACAGGATTATAATATTGAAGTGCGAAACCAAGCACATTACGGGCAGTTGTTCCATTTAAGCAGCAATTTCGTTTAAGAGAGTTTCGTTTAATAGGAGTCTACTGTATTTATACTACAGTAACATCGCTGGCAAGCGTGTTGGAAATCGCTGCCGCGGATCGTTGCGGGCGACAAGGTTGGTAGCTCCATGGAAGCAAGCAAACAAAACTTGATGCCAGCCGCAAAAAGATGCATGCAACGTCTCGCCTGTTTAGTGGGATAACAACACGGTCTGTGCTTTTTTTAGATGCCCTTATCAAAATGCTACCGTAGCGGCCGAGACCGAACACGCGTGTTCCAGGCCAGTAGTGGAGCACTGTGACCACGGAGTGCTACTAAGCAATCACAAACAGCAGCAAGCATGTGACACACAAGACGGCTCAAACACACTTAGCACGCAACTAACACGACCACGTGCGCAATGATGACCACAAAAACCAACCACCCAGAAAACAAAAACAACCTGCCAGCGTATTAATGATGATAAGGCTGACTGAAGAAGAAAAATTGCAGTTTTGCGAGCCAAGGAAGATCAGAAAGAGCCTCCAAAACTAAGATTCTGAGAGTTTCCTATCTTGAAGGCCACACAACTAGCCACCGCCAGCAAAACTTGACCAAGCTAACAAAAAATCCAACATGGCGGCTTTCAAAATTGAGCGGTACAATTCAGTCCAGCAAATAAAACTTTGGAACATGAATTCTTCCAAAAAAACGGTCTCCTAATAAATTAGTGCAACAGGAACCTTGACGGTGCATTTGTGAAGTCCGAAATATCCAAAAAGTCCAAATTTTTTATGTCCGAAAAATCAGTCAATGACTGTACAGGAATTTGTTGCACGCTTTTATGCGCTACCTCTCTCCCTTTGTACTACCAAGTGCATTGAAAGCTATGTAGGGAGGGAGATGACAAGAAGGAAAGATGCATCCCTTCATCAGCCCGTTTCATGGCCTTGAGCACTTTTTTTCCCTCAAACACAAGGATCACTTTCAGCGAGACCACGGCGAGCCCGCGTGCGGTCACATGGCAGCATATCGCAGTGGACACATGGACTATGCAGCTCCCGATGCTCATATCAACCAATGGCCATGGACTTGGGAATTTATGGCACGGCCATTTGGGTTTACGATGCAATTTATCTAGAGAAGGACGCAACAATTTCTTGCAGACTTGGAGAATGAATAGTGCATTACAGGCCGTGTGCTGCGCCAATTTTCAGCTGACATGTTCTCAGGAGCCCGGCCTACCAATGGGCAGTATTTTCTGGCCATGTTGAAAAGGGGGGCATAAAGCCTCTTTAAAGGTCTTTCGTTCAGTGCTATCCAATTTCCTCTGAAGGACTTAAAATGCACTTTCAAGTAACAACCTGTTGAAAATACCAAGCAAAACAGGGAAAGTTCATTCAACCTAAACATTATGCCAAAATCCAGAAAAGTTATTTTACACGAGTCCTTCATACGACTGAGAAGTGTCATTATTGCTGTTAGTACAATCATAATCACAAATGGTGGGTACTACACAAAATGTTTTATGTAGGAAAAAAATCTTGGAAAGTGCAGTCTTTGGTGTCCCTATTAAGAACAAAAAAAGCGCAACACAAGTGCAATAAAACTGTTGGCATTGCAAAGTCACCCGCAGAGTACAGGCATCATACAAGTGCTCAATTACCAAGGTTGCAGTGCAATGTGCATCATCTGTGAGGTCCATTCAGATGAGAACACTTCATGCAACCGTGAAGAAAAAAATTGGCACTCTGAACCTGGCACCAAATGTGATAATGAACACGATATCACGGTAGCCTCTAAATAATTCAAAATACAGGGAACCCCAAAAATTTGTATGACCAGCACTTCTCACACACATGACACGGGGCAATACCAACTCAGGGCCGTAGCAATGTGATACACAGCTGTGAATGATTGCGAGTAAAGGTTGTAAATGTATGCAAGCATACCCGAACTTTTAATCATATGGCACATGTATGCTGCCCTGGCTATATAATTAACCCTTTCAGATGCCAACTATTAAAAAATGTCTAAATATGTGAAATAACTACAACATTACTTCAAGGTACACTATATTATGTAGCAACAAAAATAATGAGATAATTATTGAATCTAAGTGTGTCATAGTAACTCATTTTAATTAAGTTGGAATTAAATATATCTTTATCCTGAAGTCATCGATGCTTACTTTGACATAAAGAGAATCTAATCTCAAGCTAGAAATAAAGTTCAAATTTATTTTTGGTTATTTCAATTGTGAGCAAGGAAAATTTCTGCTTTTCACATTGCTTACAGGAAGCGGCACATCGCACGACTCGTCCAACGTGGTACTGTCTTTAGAAAAGGAAAAGCGATCATATGTATCAGTAAACTGCAAAATGAGGTTAAATGAAGACAAATTATTCATGCAGGAGGTTCAACTCGTATAATGTACGATATATCTTGCTGTTTCTTAGCCTCTACTTGATGCAAATAACGAAAAAGAGTGGTGTACACAAGTGTGTACATAGCATCTGAAAGGGTTACGAGAAAGACAGTGCTGCATTACATGACAGATGTAGCTTCTTCCCAATTTCAGTATGCTTTTCCGCGTGACACCCAGCAGGGGTGCAACAGCCAAATATGATTAAGAGCAACTTGCAAAGCAGGAAACTTGCTTCATAATCAAGAAAATCCAAATTTGGAGCAGGTTATGGGGGAAAGCCTGCGTTCTTTGATTCTGAATCTCAAATTTCGAACACGATAATGAAAAAAAGTCAACTTATAGAACAGAAAACAATATGATGGGCAAATCATTGAAGATCAGCTAACTCATGCACAGCACATATAAGCTCTGCTGCTTGGGGTGGTTCAACACGAAGTCTACATCACCATTTACAGTGCTTGTCAAATCATATGACAGGCCCTGTAAATAATGTGAACCTGCCTAAGAACATTATGGCTTTATGTTTTCATTGCTTGATTCTGAGGACCGCATAAACATGATAGCTCTGAATGATTGCCAGTAACTTTTTCTAAGTCACCGATCATACCAATACTCATAGTTACACGTCATGTGCATTCACAAGCAATTAAAGAACAAAATTTGCCATGTCCCGTGAATGCATAGTACTAGCCCTCTCGCAAACTTGGAACGCTTTCTCACACAATACCGGTGTACTGCAGCAAAAAATGACCTGCAGTGCTCTGCACACAGAGAGAGGTAGGTGTGTGTGTGTGTGTGTGTGTGTGCACGCGCACACTTGTCCCCTGTGTCAGTTTTTATTGCCCCTTCTCATTATGATCAGCGCACAAAAAGACAAGAAAATGAGACCAGCGCATGTGTGAAATTGCTTAATTGTATGATAATAAAAGCAAGAGACAGGTGTGTAAGCCAGCCTTCAATCACTCTTACAGCTTGGTGGAGGTTGTCAAGATTTTTTATGCCTTCGTGCTTGCATATGACATGTTTCTTCCATTATATTTCAGTTGTTAGACAGCATTTGCCTCGTGCACCTTCTTGTGTCTTTGTGCTTTTTTGTGCACTGATCGTGATGAGTATGTCCCAACTAGCCCAACTTGCTTGTTACACTTCCAAATACACACTAAACCAACCCACCTAGTCTACCATTCTTGCCACAACAGGATAAAGACAGGAAATTCTAGAACTGCTGTCCTCTCCTCTTTCCTTCCACAATGGGGCGAAGAGTATTTATTGATGGATTTATGGCCACGCCTGTATAACTGGGAGGAATGCTCCGAATTCATTAGTACCCCGGGAACACTGGCAGAGCTTGATGACAAGCAACTTGCCACATTTCCACTCAATACAATAGCAGCACATTGTCAACACTTCAAGCGGAGATTTCAATTTTCATGTGGAGAATCATTACAACCAGCAAAAAAAAAAAAAAAAACTTTTAGGCTACCAACATAAAACACATAGCACTGCAGCAAAAGTGACTTGAGAAGTCTTCAGCGCGTGATGGACAAAGGTCAGACAGCCTCAGTTTTTGTTTTTTCCTCAATTAACATGAGAGTGTTGGTGCATTCAGTTTAGCTATTTTGCTTTGTGGCAAGCACTCTGCTTTATTTGCAGCTGCTAGTGATAGGAACTTCAATGTTCAGTTAAATATGACAAAGTTCGATATTTTTTTGCATGAACAATCGAAAAAATTGGGGCACTTGAGCACTAGTGGTGTGAATGCCGAAGAAAGAGTGGAGCTGATGGCCTTCACTTCCTCCCTTCTCTTGATTTAATTGATATATGAGGTTTAACGTCCCAAAACCACTATATGATTATGAGAGACGCCGTAGTGGAGGGCTCCGGAAATTTAGACCACCTGGGGTTCTTTAATGTGCACCCAAATCTGAGCACACGGGCCTACAACATTTCCGCCTCTATCGGAAATGTAGCCGCCGCAGCCGGGATTCGAACCCGCGCCCTGCGGGTCAGCAGCCGAGTACCTTAGCCACTAGACCACCGCGGCGGGGCCTCCCTTCTCTTCTGTTCTCCTTGCTATACTGCACTACAGAAGAGTATACACTATGCTTTTATTTTCCTACCCCCTCCTCGTTTCTTTCTTCCACCCTCGCACCACACCTCCTCATGCTCCCTTCGATTTCCCACCCCCTTGAAAAACATGTCTATGTTATGCCTTACCCTCTGCTTTCCCCCTCACATTCTTTTTTCCTCACAGCTTCTTTTTCCCAACCCGCTGTTATACTATACTATACTTGGCTATGCTATGCTTTCTCAATTTTTCTCTTTCTCTCCACAGTATTTTTTATCTGTTTGTTTGTTTCCCTCTCTTTGTTTTCTTTATCGCTTTCTTCCTTCCTCTCTATTTTTTTTCTTGTCATCTCAACCAAAGCAGCACATTCATAAGGCTCCCATAAAGGCTTATTCTACTAACATGACTGGATAGCGTAGTGGTTATGGCGCTCCACTTCAAATCACGGGTATGAGGGCTCGAATCCTGCCTAGCGAACAATTATGTTGTTTTTGAAGATAAAGAGTACAAGGAGAACATGTACTGACTCATGATAATGTAATGAAATTGAGAGAATCACCAATGAATCAATGGTGGGTGAAAAGAATGATGATGATTTCTGTTTGCAACTAATGGAGCTTAGAGTTAAAGCAGCTCCACTATTAGAAGTATCAATCAACAAAATCTATACAATGACTAATTATGAATCAGGTGCATTAAAATACATTGAAAGCATGAACTAGCCTAAAATTCTAAATTCGTTTAATATATTTTATTTACTTGCATAATAGACTCACTCACTTAACAGGGACACCAGTTCAATGGTGAGAAATCAGATTATTTTTATTTACAAACAAAATAGGCGCAGCACACCCTGAAATTGGCCATGATCAGTAGTTTTGTACCGTATTTGCATGGTTGCAATTGGACGCCCTCTTACTTAACTATGGCGAAGAAAAATAAAAGAAAAAAGACCGTGGCAGCGCTGCGCGAGCTCACCGAGTGAGAAAGAAGGGCCGTTGCCTGCGCACCGGAGTAACCTTTGTCCCTGCACCGGCGTGGCTCCAGCTGCGCACACGCAGCATCTAACGTGCCATCGCGTCCTCATCAAGTGCACTTTTAGTTTCCTGTCGAGAACATTTTCGTTATCGTGTTTTCTTCCTCGTTCGCAAATTTAAAAGCTATTCGGCTTTCAGATGCAAGCTTTCCACGTGGTGGCCACCACGTGGACTTCTACAAACTCGGCGGACTTTAATCGCTATTTTTCGGCAGTTAAGTTAAAACATCGTATCACGCATGCTACTCTTGGATCAGTGCTTGAGTGTGAGCTTTTTCACCCACAATCTTTTTGCTGTCTAGTACAAACTTCCCGTGACAACATGCCGGACCATAGGCAAAGCCTAAGCAGCGTTAATTGCTTTTCGGTGACGATTGCAGGCGATCGAAGTTGCGTTTTTTTTTTTTTTGTATGGAATCAACGTAACTCTTCAGGTGGCCTGAAATGTGACCAGTGAATTCACACGACGGGTGCCTTTTTTTTTTCCTTTGTTTGGCCAATAGTAGTAACATAAATACTATGAAAGACAAGTTCCTCCTTTTTTACTAACTTATTCTATAGGCCTCCCGTCCCCCACCCTAAGTTCCATCACAATTATAAATTCCCCATGCACTTACAGGTGAACAGTGCAGTTTTACAAGCAGAGATACGTAAGAATGGCAAAAGAGGATGTGCACTCACTCTGCTTGTAGGTCTCCTTGATGGCAGAAATTTCAGCGTTGGTGCGGGTGCAGAGGATTTCAATTAGGCAGTCCTCGTCAGTGCCAGCACCTTTCATGGCAGCCTTCAGCTCAGACGCCAGGAATTCATAGAGTGGTGTCATCAGCCCAACAATGACATCCTCGAATTTCCCAGACAGCTCCGACTTGAGATCCTTTACAAGGTCCTGAAAAAGCAAAGCAGGAATGTGACCAATGTTGTAAGTAAAAAACCACAGTCAACAGAAGAAAACCTGCAGAGATTTTCGTTTCTCAGGGCTGAAGCAACTTCGTCTCTACTGCTTTGAATGATTGCCAGTGAAGTATTTCCCACTGGTGATCATACTGATCATAGTTCACACAGCGCATGTAGGCATGAGTCAACAAGAGACAAAATGTATTGTGTCGTGGCAGCCACCACACCCTTGGTAATTTTGTTTCACTCTATCGCATAGTACTGGAGTACAGCACTAAAGTTTACACGAGAACCATCCCACAGTGCGATTAACACTGTGAAAAAACTTGCATGTATAAGACACTTCGTTTGCATGAAGATGCTGTTTTCATGTATGCATGTGTGAACAAGAGACAAAATGTATGCCATGCCAGCCACCACACCCTTGGTAATTTTGTTTCACTCTATCGCATAGTACCGGAGTGCTGCACCAGAGTTTGCATAAGAACCATCCCCAGTGCAATTAACACTGAAAGAACTTGCATGCATTAGACACTTCGTTTGCATGAAGATGCTCTTTATATCCTAAGGTGCCTGGAACAGTATCCGCATCAAGACGCATGCACTTCAGTACAATATCGCAAAACATCACTGGTCTATTGATGCGTTTTGTAGGGGTTTCCACCCCTAACAAAGATTAAATGTAATACTCAGACCCGTGAGTAACAGAGGCCACATGCAAACACAGCGGCAGTACTACTTTGAGTAATGAAGCAGAACCAGAGCCACCCCCCTCCTACTTTACAAAGGAAAGGAGACTACGAACATACTCAATGACTCTGGGGAACCTGTTGGGGTTATTCAAAGGCCAGAAAAATTTAGAACCGCTGTCCTTCATTATATTGTGTCCCTTTGAGAACAGTGTTAGGGCCGTTTTCTGGGACCCTTATGGCTATGCCCATAAAATCGAGTCTCCTGAAGAAATTAGGAGAGGTGGCAGGTACAAATTTTTATAACACTTGGTACATCAACCAGGTAGGAGCATTTAACACCATGTAGGGAGCTTGTATTAACACACACTAGAATGAATTAAGACTATAAACTGGTGTCTTTCTTTGCATGCGAAAACTACACTCCATCTAAATGACTGCTGCCAGATTGGGCTCGGGAGGATCATTCGACACCAAGGGATCCAGTGCTAGTAATTTATGTGTGTATCTGTATGAATGCATGCCCTGGCCACCATAAATTTGAACTAAAACATTTTGTACATGAGTTAGTTGCCATATCAAAGTACATATCCTTGTTTATTTTAAATAACATGCTCCCCTTTTAATGACAAGGATTGGTTATAGCTTACATAAATTGTGTACTCAAACTGGTATTTCTTCAGTGCTGTGGACAGGCAAATATGAACACTGTTCAGAACATTTTAAAATGTTCTTGGCAATCAGCCTTTTCCATGATGCTGCAACTCATGCATGCTTCCCTCGCAGAAAAGTCGCATAACGACTCCTGGTCTCTGAGGCCTACGTTCTAGCAATGCCAGTTCTCCCGGCCCCTACCGAACCGCACCAAACACCAGAGGGCAGGACAGCAAAATAGAAAAGGCGGATTGCATCTTTCAAGCCTGCTGGTGTGTGTACACAGTACAGGCAGACTTATGAGCACTATGGCTAAAAGGGCACTGCTACACTTTTCCGAGTAACCACCACAGGGCTTGATTAAAGAAGTTTATTGCCACACAAATGAACCACCGCGAAAATTTCCAGAATCCAAGTGCGAGCAAAGTTAAAAGATTTGTCGCACACAGCAATTGCTCACTCCTCTGGTCTCAACAAGTGCACTGGAAGCTAAGCAGGAAGGGATGGGGGAAAGAGGTTACGTCACATGCACATCATGACAATGAGCAATTCTTTTCGTTTTTATTTCAAATGAGTGGCTTACTTTCAGTGTCATCACGAGCATGTGCACAAGCACATGTAGGCCTCGACACAACTATACAGTTCACGAGGCTCAAATTGGCCAATGGCTATAAATTTCTGTACATGGTGTGGTCATTTTGGTATACGGCATCATTTGTAAAAATAAGAGTGAATGATTTCTAGCTGACCTTGAAAATGAATTAAAGATTCCAGGCTACGTGCTGCACTATAATGTTTCAGGTACTAACATACGACACTGGGTGCAAAAAGATGTGGTGTAGACAAAGTGCAATGATGAATTTAAGCTACCCTATTAGTGATATATTATATATATATAGTGCCTGAAGACAATGTTATGTTAACATCACTGTCACTGCCGTAGCCTCCGATGGTGGGCCATGCTTTGAAAAAACAGTATGTTGGCCCCGGTAAAACTTCACCGTACGTGCAGACAGCTGAGACCATACCATTTCCCCCCCCCCCCCAAAAAAAAAATCATTCAGATATCAAATGAAGCAGCTATCTACTGCAACCACATTGACACTTAGTTAATGCAGTGTTATGCCTGTCACCAAGTAAAAAAAAAGTATGTAAAATAACTTCAGCCATTTCTTTCTCCCTCCTGCCATTCCTACCCGAGCGATGATTGTGGCAATTGTAGGCAACAGAACGAAACAATATAAAATAAAGTCGTTTAGAATTATTACAATGAAATGCAGCCCAAATTACAATTACAATAGCAGATAAGCAAAAATTGAGAGCTTCAGGGCATGTGGCACAGCATTATCAGCATGAGAGTTTGCAACACACGAGACATAACTTCAACGTATTACAGAAAGATTTATTTGCAGCGATGTAAATGTCCTGATATATCTCTTGGCATGTGCAAAGCCTTTCAAACAATCAGAAACCTTAAACATCTCATGACTGGAGGCTATTTGCAATGTATGCACACCAATGACGCAGAAATACATGCACTCCCCCCCCCCCCCCATTCATCATCTGCTTATTATGGAAACAAACATGGCTAAATAGCAATGCTGTTTAAAAGAAATGAAGTATGGGTCGCCATTACTACTATTGTTGACTGCATTTGAGCAGCAAAGCCTATAAGAGATCCAACCATAAAACTCCATATAGTGTCTCTGCATGGAAAAAAAGTTTACTCGGAAGTCATATGTGGCCACATAAATCAGGAATACGACATTAACCTCATTGCCTAAAGGCAATACTTTATTGGCTCAAAGACAAAATAAAAGGGTTCAAGTATTTCCCAGCTATATTAACAAACTGCCTTTTATTAAAAATGTGGTTCCGAGACCCTCTACATAAACCAATGAAAGCCAAGGATGGGCCGATTGTAACTTCGTATGCGCAATATCAACAGAAAATATTAGCACAAGTGAATCGTAGCTGGAGCCATAAAATTGCGACACCTGGCACTGTTGTTCAAGAGCACGTCGATAGCGAGATTGCCATGCCCATTCCATTTTCCTGAGGAGTGATGGCCAGGGAGAGACTGGCAGAAAGCAGCCCATCTTGCTGTTTGCCCATCCAAAAGCCCCCCATCTTGAATGCTTCTTATTATGCTTCTTCATTGCTTATTGGCTAGATGTGGCTGTTTTTGCTTTTTTCACTGAAGTTGTGAGCAAACGCATCTTTATTGGAGTTGCCCAGAAAAAAGTGCTTGTTGGAGCCTCTGCTTTGGAAATCGGAATGTGCTTGGCACTATCGATATCTGCGTGCTCGGGAAAAACAGAGTCACGATCGCAATGTTGCCGCTCCAGCCACTCGTCATTTGTGCCAATCATTTTTTGGTTCAGACTGTACATACAGTAAAACAGCCCCTTCAGGCACTTTACATAAAGTCCAGAGCCCCATTTAAATTACAGACGATTCTCTCACATTAGGCAATAGCTTGTGTTCACCTTCTCAGCAGCACAACTAGCCAAAGCCATTCATTGCTGCTTACCCTTGACATGTCAAAGCAAAACTACCCACACTAGACAATATATAACCGACAGACACAACACACATATTATAACCATCCTTCAATGAAATATTATCGGAAATGCAGCAGGCATACTTTACCCAAGATTACAGCCTGGCAGGAAAGTAAAACCCACAAGCAAGCCAAAAGGCACCTCTACGGCACTCGCATACATCATGCACAACCCACACAATGGGGCCACGACTCACCCGTCCAAACATCTGCTTGTATGTTGTCATGATCGCCTGTCGCTGGTCGCTCGTCCTTTTTGCGAGAATAGCAATGATGGCAGCCTCATCGGTGCCTGCAAAAATAAAAAAGAAAAAAAGAAAACACATTGAAGCCTACAGAAACCATGCACCACCCATTAAAAATTCACAAGAAAAGAAAATGAGCATGCACAAACTTTGTCATTGTAAAACCAGCAACCACTCAACATTTCCAGAGTTACCACAAGACACACTTTTGCTCTCATTATAAATGGAAAGCAAGGCATCTCAACTATACATTAAACAAAATTGTATGTGAATTCCAAATACTTCACGCCTACATGTCACTTTGCTTTCTTGCACCTGAACACACATTTCCACATTCAACATGCTTACTGGCCCGATGAATGGAAGCATGAAGTGAGATAAATTTATCCAAACTTATTATCAGATAATTTGAAGATCATTGAAATATAATTAAGAAATAATTAAATCCTTTCTAACACAGTATTTAATCAATTAACTGCCATGTACTAAGTAAGATGCCAGCCATAAACTTCTGCAACCACCCATTTCTCTCTTCACTCGCAGTAACAAACCCACACCCACCAATTTTTACCCAGTGTGTCGTCATCAGAATTATAAAGGCACAAAAACAGTGCATACTAAATTTAGGAAAACAGAGAACTGATGCAACCTGTTTGAAACAACTAAGTGCCATTATCTGGCAAAGACGTATTACAAACCTTGCCTACTGGCATATAGGGCCATCGAAAATGTTTCATGGATGGAATGAAACGGGTTCAACAGAGCTGCAATGTCCAGCAAATGCTTGCAAGGTAAAAAAAAATACTGCAGACGTGTGACCCGTCCATACTACCCAATCCCACTGGTCACCAGCTTTGCACTACAAGTACAGTTTGTATCAACTCTTCTTTAACCAGAGTTGACTTAAAGGGAGGCTGAAAATTATTAGATTTATCTGTAGCTCTAGGAAATACCTTTCCTGCACAAGCCAATAAGGTCTTTTCCGATGACAAGGCTCAGAGAAAAAAAACACAAGCCAACAACGTTAACAGCAATGCTGCCTTTGAATTGCTATGGCACTTACAATGAACTTAATGAACTTTTTTGACAGCTACTATTTAGGTTTATGAAAAGTTATTCCATGGGTGAATCACATTGCATTATAAGAGAAGAAAGGGCTCAGTTTTATCAGTTGTAAAAACTTTACAGTAATACACACACACACACATGCACATCACATGAATTAACAAACTCAAGTAGGTTTATATATTATGTATGATCCCCCAGATGAGACTACCTCCTGCACTGATTACCACAAGGATGTGTGCAACTGCTAGCCAGGGCGGCCACATTTGGATACGGTTGAAACACCACCACCTTTGAACTGATATTACTTGGTTTAGATTGATAAACTGCACTCTGAGAACTCAACACCATAAGTTTCAGTATCATAAGTTCACTATTAGTGGAGAAAATAAAGATAGAAGTCTAAATTTCAAGCCAAAATTTCCACACGTGTCACGAATATTTTTCAAATTTTTTTTGTAATTTTGTGATATTCGCTCACTAATTTTCTGAAACTTCCTAAGCCAAGCCTAAACACCCACAGATGACAATGTAGTTCATTTTTTTTTCTCATTAGAAGCTACGTAGGACCCAGCAAATCAAAATTTATGACATCATTGTGTTCTGTGCAGAAATCTTAAGCATTCTCTGCCCGCATTCTCTTTTCATGTGTTTTCTCGCTTACCATTTTTGGGCTTGTGAAATTGTACTTTAGTAATACGTAAAATATCATTTTTCTCCATTATCTATAATCTCAACAGCACACCTCATAATTAATCCGTAGTCTATCAACAACACACCTCATAATCTTTTGGTTCTAGGATTACAAATTATAGAATATGTACTTTTCAGTCCTAATTAACCTAGTGTTTTCTCTATGGTTTGTTATTTATCATTTGTGAAAATGTACCACCAGCCTCAAAGTCTGCTTGCATCAGAAGGCTCAGAACAAACACGCCGAGTGCAACCAGGAATTTATAACCCCCCCCCCCCCCCTACCTAAAATTTTTGGACCACCAACCCACACACTCCTTTAATCTTACAAACAAGCACTCATCCTCACCCTCGTGCTGGGTTAATGCCCCTCTAATGCTAAATAAGTTCCCCCCCCACCCCTAAAGTAAAGCCTCCTACCTAAGGAGCACTATATATAAAAAAAAAGGATCACCCTCCTTCAGGTTGGCTGTAACCCATATAAATTGATATGTGGGGTTTAAAGACTAACATGTTTACAGTGTCTTTTTAGCTGCACAAGCATAACATTGCATGTCAGTTCGCATGTTAAGTCCTCTGGCTGAAATCTGCAAGTTAACAGTGCAAACACATGGCTCTGCAGCTGGAAGACGCATTGCAGTACTTATAGCAACTGTTTACTTAACTACCCACACAATTTTTTTCAACAACAGTAAATGACCACAATGAATGCTTCAAAATGTGAGCTGCCCACAGTGCAGCACCCATTCATGCTTCCCACATAAAACATTTTATGTAAACCTGGGTCAAGCAACCATCAATCCATTCTTCCCAGTACTTCAGAGCCTGGAACATCATGTGCCCATAGCCTTGCACCAAATCAAGATTAGTTTTCCCTATGTGGTGAGACCTCAGCTCCGAACTGAGCTGATAAACCAAATAGACTTCTAATGTGGTCTTTCAACAGGTAAACAATGGCTTACCATTAGCAACAGCTAACATGGTTATAAAGAGTTATAAAGAGTAACTTAGCTATAAAGAGTTTCATATAGAATGAATATATGCATGGACATAATGAGGTGAAACAAGTAAACACATTGTCAATTTACCAAAGCCCTTCATGGCCTTCCTAAGTGCCTGGGCATCATCTTGGGGATTGAATCCTGGGTAGGGTCTGATGGTGGCCTGTGCAAAAATTTAAAAAAAAAACACATTACGCGAAGTGTGAGCAGTCCCGTTATATGCAAATTAAAATCAACAGCCGCGCCCACAAGAACGACACTCACCATGTTTCTTGCGTTGCCTGGACTCTGCAAGCAGAAAGATACAAGGAAAAGTAAGAAACGGTAAATAAGTACAGAGCACCGCGCACGGTTGTTTTCTAAGTGGGACAGAGCTAGGGGCGGGGCGACGTCGGACGGAGCACCGCCGACACAGAAAACTAAACACAGCGACAGCAAAGCGAGAGGAAGGTGAACATGTGCAATGACGTTATGGCCACGTGACATGAGTCACGTACCACTACAACCACAACGCGAAGCATATGCACGTGCGCAGCAGAGGCCGGTCCATAGTTATGGAGGATAGACACATCAGGTAGCAAGCTTTACCAATGGCGGCCTAGTGGAAAGCCACGCCAACACGCACGTTAAATATGCCGTCGTCCCGATGCGGCTACAGGGCGACGAAGCAAGTCGCAAGAAACAAACGGATCGCTGGTCATTGTCGCACAGTCAGTCGACCATAAAACGTCGCCATAGCGACGACACATGTTCGCTTTCTAGCGCGATTCGAAGGGCCCGAACTCAGATCGAAAGGCAGCCGGCGATTGTCCCGATCGCAGTCGGGGACGTCGGGCGGAGCGCGCTAAGTGGCCTAAGAACTAACTCATCAGAGAATCCGACTTATTCAACACGCAGTGACTCACCAAAAGTCGCTGTCGATGCGAATGTAGTCAGAGAAAGCGGTTCCCGCTGTGGTCTAACTGGAGCAGTCAACGCAAAAAACCTGGCCACACCTACTGCCGCATCCACGCTAGCGATGGCCGGCGATCCGAGCGAGCTGCTAGAACGAGACTAGCGAGCCGCCGCGCGCGAGCGAGGTCAGGTCAAGATGGCGCTGCGCTCGCAAGTGATAACCAGTTGAACAAAAAGGGAGCGGCAATAACCTGACAACCCGCGTCACTAAGTGGATAAATTGCACATGCGGCCTAATTAGGTGAACGAGATCCGACATTGTTCTCGACCAGGCAGAATACCGAGAAAGCTTGCAATCAATGCTATCACCTGCCCAGGTAGAAGTGCCCCGCCTGTGGAAATCGAGCAACGCCCCTCCAGTTGTGCGCCGATTACATTGCAGTCAACACTGCAGTAATGACGAAACTTCTCCGTACAGCCAGAAGTTCACGCGAAACTGTTTATCGCACACTGATGGGAGAAACAATGCAGAATTGTTCATGAGTAGTCGCCAACGCGGCTGCTCCACATTCCTCGCGACTGACCAAAAACACAAACAGCGCGCGATTTCTCGCGTTCATGCGGGTCATGCAGATGTGTTCACATTTTCGTTTGCACGAAGGTTCGCAAAATTTTAAAGCCGGAACCAAAATGGCGACCCAAGTCTTTCTCTACCCAGACATTCGCGAAGATCCTCCTCTCAAAATTGGGAAACAACGGAGTGCGTGCCATGAGCACACAGCTTCCTGGAAATCAGCGCGCGATGTGTGAACAAAAACAAAGAAGAAACTCTTCCTAAAACGTCGGCGAGGAAGGTGACGAAACGACCTCGAGTACGGGATGGGTGGGCACCACGTACCAAGGCTCTCACGGAGACAACTTGGCGAGCGTACCACAGCGCGACTCTCCCCCGCCATAAAAATGCACGCTGGATTTGCTCCGTCGCCACTGCCGCTTCGCAGGAAGACCCATTCCCCCCCCCCCCTCTTTTTTTTTTTTTTCGCCTATTACGCGAGCTGCCTGGCGTGCTCTGGCGCCTGCCAGGAGATCGAATGGGGCCGTCCGAAAACTTGGCCTGTTCCCAAGGCAGAAGTAACTCGCCCTCGGGGGCGCTAAAAATACGTGCATCAGACTACGCGAGCGTAAAGAAATAAGAGCGTGCGAGGCGCAGTTTTTAGGACTGGCTGGTCATCACTACGCGGCGACGCGGGCAAGAACGTTACACGCGTTACACAACACGCCCCCTTCCCCACAAACTCCAGTCCGTTCTCGTTACCTCTTTCATTCCTGCACTCGCTACAGCTGCAGCACTGGCCGGCCCAGCGGCAAACGCCGCGCTTTATCATCTTTTCCCTCCCTCCTTTTTTTTTTCTTTTGCATTGCGGTATAGACTCGCCGTATTTGCATACACAACGCAAACAACTACTGGAGGTCCCATAAGTTAGTAAAAAGCCCAGCGTTGGACTAGTTCATGCAGCATTGCCAAACCTTCCCGGCGAACCTAAGACGGGACAATAAGTGGGCCTCAGAGTGCCCAGTGGCCATTGCTCCGGATCCTTGAGCCTGCTGCACCGGGAAGCTCGAGTATTATTTTTTCCAAAAGAAATTCCCTCACCCCTTATTGCATGCCTTATCTTATTCCAAACGTGCTCAAGACACCGGGTTGTAAATACAGTGAAATACATACCAGCTGCGCCCTTACCTCAATGCCTAGCGATTATGATGAAAGGGGAGCCTAATGAGGGAATGAGACAGCGTCGTTGAACAGCGCGAGTTTCGAGGTCAAGGTGGCAAATGTACAGCAGCAACGGAAACAGATTGCCACAGCCCTGCCGCGGTGGTCTGATGGCTAAGGCACTCGGCTGCTGACCCGCAGGTCACGGGTTCACATCCCGGCTGCGGCGGCTGCATTTCGGATGGCCCGTGTGCTCAGATTTGGGTGCACGTAAAGAACCCCAGGTGGTCAAAATTTCCGGAGCCGTCTACTACGGCGTCTCTCATAATCATATGGTGGTTTTGGGACGTTAAACCCCACATATCAATCAACAGATTGCCACAAGTGATTGGTTGTGTGGTATAAGGCGTCGCTACCGACTACAGCGCTGTGCGGTGGCACGCGCTCGGTGGCCGCCACGGAGAGAAGAAGAAGATGGAATAAACAAGATGTCTCCGTTTATGCTGTGATATTCATTATGTACGATGTAACATATTTTGGCGACGAGGATTCACCAGCCCATGTGCTACCGGCCTGAACCTCATCTGTGCCCTCGTTTATTGCCTACCATCTTCTACGATGAGTATTTCGGGGCTACAGCCGCCACCTCCGTTCCTGTCGTCACCTGGACACCCGGACATTCCATGGGAGCAATGGATCCAGGCTTTCAAGAATTACATGGTTGCTTCGGGCGCCTTCGACCTACCTGCCATTCGTCGGAAGGCGATCCTGCTCAACTGCTTGGGCTTGGAAGGACAACGTATCTTCCAGACTCTGACGACTACTGACGACTCGTGCCTGCGAGCGCTGCGGCAGGTACACTGACGTCCCCTAGTCCTGATGTGTTCGACCGCGCCATCGCGACGCTGGAAGGTCACTTCAAAACCACGTTGAACGTCACTGCAGCGCGTCACCGTTTCCGTCGACGTACGCAGGCCCCAGGTGAGACTGCGGCTGATTACGTCACCGCGCTGAGAAGTCTTGTAGGAGCATGCAATTTCGGTGATCTAACGGACGACATGATACGCGACCAGCTCATAGAGAAAACCACAAGTGGATACTTACGTGAACGCCTTCTGCTGGAAGAGTCTCTCACGCTTTCTAAGGCTCTTACCATTGCCAAACAGCATGATCAAGCGACTAATGAAGCAAGAGAACTTGCACAAAATGACTTGCAAGTTCATCGTGTAAAAGATACTTCAAATCACAGAGAACGGCATTGTAGCACATGTACTTGCTATAACATGCACGGTCAAAGTCGCATATCTCCGAAAGAGCAAGTATGTTATCGTTGTGGTTCTACGGCACACCTTGCAAATAGCTCTCTGTGCAAGGCCAAAGCGCATAGGTGTCGACAATGTGAGAAAATTGGCCATCTTGAAAAGGTGTGCAAGTCATTGCGGAAGTTTGAGAAGAATGTTCAGCATGTAGCGGAAGGTAACGATACAGCTGATCCAGACGACCATTTAAGTGTTTGTCAGATCTGGAGCCGTAAGAAGGGAATTTACGCAGCGTTGGAAATAGAAGGAATTTCTGTACCATTTTTGATCGATACAGGATCATCGGTTTCGATCCTGGCCGAAGAACTTTACCAACGCTATTTTTCTAAAGCGTATCCACTGAAGTCTACATCCGTCCAGCTTCTCGATTATTCGAAGGCAGCAATTCCTATACAAGGATGCTTCATTGCTACTGCCTCATTTCACGGCCGATGCACTTCTGTTCTACTATACGTTGTGCCTGGGGAACAACCATTCTGGGATTAGACGGCATCGCTGCTCTGGATATGAAGATCCAAGGGTCACCGCTCAGGTGTCTTCTAATGACGCAAGAAACTCCTGTGCTACCTCCAGAATTACGTTCTGAGTTTGAGCACCTATTTGCAAAAGAGCTGGGAACTGTGAGAGGTTTCACTCACAAGGTCAGAGTTCGCGCGTCTGTACAACCGGTGGCCAGCAAACTGAGACGACTGCCACTTGTCATTCGCGAGCAAGTCTCGGCAGAAGTTCAGAAATTAGAAGCTCAGGGCATCATTGAGCGTGTCGACTCTTCTGAGTGGGTCTCCCCTATTGTCGTAGCCAGAAAAAAAGACGGCTCGATTCGCATGTGTGTTGACTTACGGGAGCCAAACAAAGCTGTGGTAGTAGACAGTTTTCCTTTGCCACAAACTGAGGAGCTCCTGAACAGCCTGGCTGGGGCACAGCGTTTCTCGAAGCTAGACTTAGCTTCTGCATATCACCAGTTACCGCTCAGTTCAGAGAGCCGTGACCTTACCACGTTCATCACTCACGATGGACTATTTCGCTTCAAGAGGGTTTGCTTCGGACTGGCGTCGGCGCCATCAGCGTTCCAGAAAATGATGCACATGATCTTGAAAGGGTGCAAATGTGTCCTATTTTACATTGATGACATCATCGTGTATGGGCGATCCCGAGAGGACCATTTGGGAAACTTGCGCGCTGTATTGCAACGTCTTTCTGATGCTGGCCTCCGGCTTAACAACAAGTGTGTCTTTGACGTGGCAGAGTTGACTTTTCTAGGTCACGTTGTGAGCGCCAAAGGATTATTTCCGTTGATGTCATCCATTGAGGCGATAACAAAGGCACCATCACCTACAAATATTAACGAACTCCGCTCGCTACTGGGGCTTGCAGGCTTCTATTCCAAGTTCATTCCTCATTTTTCGGATGTTGTCGAGCCAATGCGCGCCTTGCTACGAGGACAAGCCTCTTTCGTTTGGAGTGCGGCAGCACAGAGCAGTTTGGAGCGCCTGAAATCTCTGCTCACATCTTGCGAAGTGCTTCATCTTTTCGATCCTCACTTGCCTGTGTTCGTTACAACTGATGCTTCAGGATATGGATTAGGTGCAGTACTTCAGCAGGACAACGGGACCTCACTGCAAACTGTCGCATTCGCCTCCCGCACACTTCAACTGCATGAGCGGAAATACTCAGTCGGCGAACGTGAGGCCCTTGCCTGCGTCTGGGCTTGCGAACACTGGCACGTTTATCTATGGGGACGACCTTTCATCTTACGAACGGATCACGCAGCGCTGGTTACGCTCCTTTCGACGAAAGGCACCGGTCACCGACCATTAAGGATTGCGCGCTGGTCCTCACGGTTGCTCTGCTACAACTATACCGTCGAATACAGGAAAGGTAGCGAAAACGTCGTGGCTGACGCTCTCTCCAGGCTACCCGTCCAGAGTTTAATCCGCGATGCACCAGAAGAGGAATTTATCTGTTTGTTGTCTCCCGTAGTTACCATGCCAGAACTTCAAGAAGCAAGTGCCAATGATCAGATTATCTGTGAAGTTAAGCACTTCACGACTACTTCTTGGCCTGACAAGAAATCACTGTCAAAAGAATTGCTACCTTACTTTTACGTGAAGGCTGAACTCTCTGTCGTAAGTGATATCCTATGCCGGGGTGACAGGATTGTCGTGCCTGCAACTTTGACACGCCGCCTTATGGATCTGGCCCACGAGTCACACCCAGGCATTAGTCGTACCAAAGCTCGCCTGAGAGAGTCCTATTGGTGGCCATGCATGGATAGTCACATTGAAGAACTGGTGCGCACATGCGTGATTTGCCAGTCTTGTGACAAGTCCGCACGTACCTTTCCAGCGCCACTGCAACCTGTTCCTCTTCCTGACGCGGCGTGGGAAAAAATTGCCATCGACATTGTGGGACCATTCTCGCAAGCTTCGGCCGACTACCGTTATGCAATTACTGCCATTGACTATTATAGCAAGTGGCCTGAAGTGGCGTTCGTGCGAGATGCGACCACTTCTACAGTGAAGAAGTTTTTACTTGAACTTTTTGCGCGAGAAGGCTACCCACGTAGTATTGTATCCGATCATGGACCACAGTTCTCTTCAGCAAGCTTTGACGAGTTTCTCACGGAGCGTGGAATAACGCACTACAACTCTTCCGTGTATTACCCACAAGCTAACGGCTTGGTGGAAAGATTCAATAGGGTGCTGAAGTCGTACATTCAACTAGCCCTGCTTGAACGTCGTGACGTACGAACAGCCATGCTTGATTACCTGCAAGTATATCGCTGTACGCCTCACGCGACTACTGGTGCGACACCCGCTGTTCTTCTTCATCGACGCCAACCTCGCACCAGACTTGACATATTGGGATTGCCCGACAGATGCTTCAGCACGGACCCGTCAAGGGCGATTGAACAGTTGCGAGAGCGCGTACAAAACAAGCAAATGATCTCGAAGAGCTACACCGATGAAAAACGTGGAGCCAAGGAACCCAGTTTCGTCGTTGGTGATTACGTGCGCGTTAAGACAACTGCAGCTCACGGTAAGCTGTCTTCACAATTCTCCGCGCCCAAGAAGATCATTGGAAAACGTGGACCGGCCTCGTACCTCTTGGAAGATGGGCGTGTGTGGAACGCATCCAAGTTAATCGCAGTTCACCCCGGAGCGGTCAACAAAATGAAATCGGGCACCCCTGCTGTTATGAACTGGACACCTGCATTTAATCGGTCTTCTCATGCATTACAGCCTGAAACCTCTGCTCTTATGAACTGGTCCCCTGCATCTGATCGGTCATCTAGTGCGCCCCAATGGGACACATCAAGAGCGGATGGTCATGAAAGGGCAGACCCCGTATCATCTCCACCAGACGGCACGCAAGCTTTGACCAGTCCAGGATTTAATGCGCCTGCAAGGAAAAGCAAGCGTAAAAAGAAGACCCCAAAGAAATTGAAGGACTTCATTAGGAAGTAGACAAAAACAGTTTTGTGTGTTTCTACCATTTATTTTTTATTTTATTTTATTTTATTTTTTTTTTTTTTTTTTTTGCAAGAGGGGATATGTGGTATAAGGCGTCGCTACCGACTACAGCGCTGTGCGGTGGCACGCGCTCGGTGGCCGCCACGGAGAGAAGAAGAAGATGGAATAAACAAGATGTCTCCGTTTATGCTGTGATATTCATTATGTACGATGTAACAGGTTGTCTGAGCGGCAAGTTTGCGACACGTGGCTCTGTTTTTCCCGAGCACACGGATATATGCCAAAGCCATTCCATTTTACAAAGCAGCTAGGGATGGCCGGCGGAAAGCACTCCAACAAGCAGCTTTTTCTGGACAACTACGAGAAATATACGGCGACTCGCAACTCCAGCGTAAAAGGAAGAAGAAAAAAAAAAGAAACATATGAGCATAGCCATATCTGCTGACAAGCAATGAACAAGCGTTTCTTTAAGATATGGGCTTTCAGAAGGGCCGACATCAAGCTGGGCTGCTTTCCGCCGGTCTGCCGGCTACCCTTGTTTAAGAGATCGGAATGTGCTAGGCTATCAGCACAATGGTCACTCGCGCTAATTTTTTTCCGTTCAGACTGTACCAATGCTAGCTGGTGGATAAAAGCGTATGATGCTGTGTGTTAGCCTCGTCAACATAAACCAACATGACAATTGTTATAGAACTTGTAGGTTATTAGATGAACTAATTATAGTATAGTGGACAATGGCAGCCAATGCAATGCGTGGCTTTCACTGCGCTTCCACACATATGACAGATACTGTATGGACACGTTATAGAGGGCCCATATGATGTGAAATTCAGCTTGCACTGGATGTGTATACTACCTCTGTGCCACCTAAATGGTACAATCGCACCACTCTAGGAGCCGGACAAAACGCGAATTGCACAATGAATTGCATTGGGCACACAGCCCTACTAACAATGCCATAGTTGAAGAATTAAGGTCGAAAAAATCGTTCCTTGCGTCAGAAAAGTTTGGCACTTTTAGAAATTTCTGGTTATAGTAACAAATACTTTGATATATTTCAGAAAATTTTCCAAAAGCTTGCAAAGTGAATATGACATCATTGGCCCCTATCCTCGATTTGGTTATAACAATGCGTGTCCACTAGAGCGAATAATTGAAAAGTTAAATAGCACAACTTCATTTATTAACTGGTCGTGAGAAAAGGCATGCCTTCCAAGCAACCACCTGCAGTTCAAGTCATCCACCCGAAGAAACGTAATCCAGCTTTATGCTTTTTGTTAATCTGATTGATATGCTATGATTATAGGCGCAAAGGCCAGATATATGGTCAAGGATCGTGATGCGCGCGGAGATCCTGATGGTGGGTCCGCTTCGACACTTATGCCATGGCGGAAGACAGATACTATACGACCTTATGTCACGCAGCCAGCCTTGGCAAGGAGATTTCTCTCTGAAACTGGCATAGTATTCGGCCGCTCTTTTACGCAGTGATCACATTTTGGTTTGATGCACTCACATAATGAGGATATGCCATCGATAGCACATCAACCCAACGGGGCGATTGCGCTTCCAATGCCCTTAAGATTTCTTTGGTAACAGAAACCCTGGATACCTAAATTCTACAATTACAAATTCAATTTTATTTTTTTCATTAAATGAAGCCTCACAATGACCTCTCCCCTCCTTAGCAACAGGCAAACACCCACAGAGAGACACTTGCCTAAGAAAAAAAGGACGCGGACCTAGCCACGCGATCATAACGAGCGTTCTCGATATAAGCACATAGTAGAATGCAGGGGAAGTAGGCCGCTAGCTAAGGCAAGAGAGAAGCCACGTTTTTTTTTCTTATTTTCGGACAACGTAGGGGGTGGAGTGGGAGGTTTGTTCTCCCAATGATATATGTTTGTATGCGTGTATACATGTGCCCATGTATATGCATACAAAATCTGAAACATTAGGGAGGCGGTGGGGTGCGAGTTAAACTCTCAACCACCTCCCTCGCCACTCACTCCACTGGAGGAAAGTTTCTGCTGGCAGTGGCTCTTGCCGCCTGATCGATGCAACTTCCCATAACTCCTCTAACATTGATTTGGTTCGAAAAGCACTTCCAGTAAACCACTTCCCGATTGGCAGCTTACAACTCCCTGTTCGTAACCAAACTTTGTAATGGGTCCTGGTGACGGGCCCTTTAACAAATTCTGCCCAACTTTATTAAACTGAGGCTCCACTATACGTAGCAAACACCAGCTACCGTGTCAATACACTGAAATACATGACGGCAGAGCATATAATGATGCAGTGAGCTATAAATGTCCCATAACATGCAGCAGGTGTTTCATGTGGAATGTCCTGTCCTACTCAACATTGTGTTTTGTGCAGTGCACAAACAGCATTTTTTAAAGAGGCCATAGAAAGGGTAAATGCTGAAACATGACCGATTCTTTAAAATTTTGGTGCCAAGAAAAAGATGACAGTGATATCGGGAACAAGTTAAATCAATTAGGGTAGGTGCCAACAATTACATTGAAATCCACCAAGTAATCACACACAAGCTGGGATACTGAGACAGAAGGACTACTTAGTGCTTCGGTCAACAAGCTTTCAAATTGCATTTCCTTCTATTATTTCACGTATTCACAGTGACCTATGACTTTCCTGTACAACGACATCGCAGGTTCAAACATGAATTAATAGAAGCAGAAGAAATTTGCAAGCCACATTGCGAACAACAGCCCCATCACACCATCACAGGTTGAGCATGATTGCCTAGCTAAACTTTAAAGAGCCCCACAACACTTGCTCAGCATGGTAAATAAACGTTGTCGATGTGTAGTCAACGCGCCTAAGAACACGCGAGCCAAACATTGTAGTGCAGCATGCGGCCTGGAATTCACAATCAATTCTCTAAGTCGGCTGAAAATAATACCCTTTTCTTTCTACAAACGATGCCATGTACTCAAATGACCACGCCATATACCCGAATTCATGGCCATCAGCTAATTTGAGCATGATGAGCTGCCGAGTTGAGGCAGACGGGGGAGATCGCTACATGCCCACACACTCGCTCGCAATTACACTCAAAGCAAGCTGTGCGTTTGAAGAAAAAAATTAAAAGTGCTCAAGATCATGATGCATGCGTAATGTAACTTCTTTTCCCTTCCATCCTTCCACGCTAAGCTTTCCTGCTCCTCCAGGCGAGAGGAGAGAGAAAGCAATTGCAGCGTATGGCAAATCTCTGTGCTAGTTTACGTGACATATTCTAAAAATTTTTGTGGCGGCCAATTTGTGAGGCGATGAACTGCTTCACTGAAGCCACTCAATAGTTATTTGGCAAAGGGTGGCACAGCCCCTTTGCGGTAATCATGGGCGCTAAAAAAGCTTCAAGTGGTTTCACCCATCTCCAATATCCCTAGCTTTATTTTTAAGATATAATTGTTCATATTCTACTCTTTTCAAAATCAAAAGTCCATTGGAAGTCAGCACTCTGTCTTCTCTGTAACTTTGCTCCAAAAAGTCTATATGTGCACAGCGCTTCTCTTCACCTGTCCACCAGCACTTCTGTCCACCAATGGCAGCCATTTTTAATTTTTTACATTTACTTACGTTCATCTCTGAATCAAGCACATCACCGACTTGTAATAACAGGAGAGTGAAAGAAGATGGAATTTCAACGTATATAGAAGCTTGAAGTGGTGAACAGCAGTCGAACAAGAAATACTGCTTCTGTCAAAACCTTCAGAAAGGCACTTGTGTCAAAACAAGTCCAGCTGTTGAAGTGTTCACTCATATTCCTAGTTCATCGTATTGTCGTTACAATAAGAGGCGAGATGATTGACTTGCTTTACTGTCACAAGAAAAAAAGTTTCTGTGGTGCCCTGCCATGATCACTGCCCATAACTTACAGCAGCAGCCTGACTGCGGCACTACCAGCACACAACTGGAAGCTTGTATACATTAACAGATATTCACGAAAATTAGCAATGGTCAAATAAAACTCCAGCTTACATTGAAAGTAAAATCACTAAGATGTTTCTTTAGTATGTTCAGATATTCTGCCTGTCGAAACTGCCCCTACAAGGTTACATAAACCCTTTCGAAGTTGTAGTTGTATTTTCTGAAGCATGACCATTACCTACATACTGATGTTGACTTCATTCAAGTGACGATTTAGCACAGTACCATTGCTTTAACCAATAAGCTTGCATTTTGTGCCTAGAAGCTCGCATTCTAAGTAAGAACACCCTCAAGACGCAGCCTTATGATAAAACAGATATCCCTTACTCTGCAGAAAAAAATGGCTGAAGTGATTCCGGCAGCAGAATACCAAGAAAACCGAAAGGTCATTCTCTCAAAGGTTGAAGCTTCTAGAACAAACAGAACACAGAGTAGTGTTGTGCTCAATAGCTTCCTTTCCCTCCCCCAAACCCTAAAAATATAGTAACCCCTCTGCCAATTAATATTCCACATCTACTAAACAGTACTAATGAAAACTAAAATGTGTTCATTCTTCTAACAACAAACAACAAGCTCTTAAATTTCCACTTTTTTTACTGCTGAACAGTGGCTCACATAGCCTGGCAGCAAGTTTCTGGGGTAAAATATGATTAAACTGAGCACAGCTTTTCTGCTACAAAGCAAAGCAGCATAAATTACTTGAAGTGAGAAGCTTTTTTTTTTCAAAATGGGCCAAATACAGGATTAAAACAAGTTCAAATAAGGCTGTTTTGGCCCATACATACTATCAACTTTCATCATACAGAAATAATAAATTATTAATTCTTATTATTGATTATTACTGATTTAGAGGAAAGTTGAAAGCATGTGCCAACAGAGCCTTATTTGAGTTAGTTTCGGTTCTGTATTTGGCCCATTTTTAAAAACAAAAAGCTCCTCAAATATGTGACCTAAAATAACTTGCCACAACACAAAACAGCATAGCCGTTTCAATACATAAAGCATTCAGCAGATTACCAAATGAGTAGTAAAGCATTCCAATGGGAATAATGTTAGCAGTAACCGAGACCTTTGAAATTCAGTACAATTTTATCATGGCTGTGGTAGAAGAATAGAATACTACTGAAACTGTACTCACATGCACTTATTCAGGGTACAGCTTTTTTTTTTAGTTGCATAGCAACACTCAAAAGGAGGTAGTAACTGCTGTCGCATAGAAGTACAGACTTCGTAAATGAAGCTGAAGCAATCTTTCCAATCATAGCACATATACTCCAACCTCATTATAACTGATATTTCAGTTACGCAGTTATATTGAGGTTTTAGTGTGTGTGTTTATATATATATATATATATATATATATTCGAAGGTCGTAGGTTCGATTCCTGCTCACAGTTGGTAATTTTTTCATCCACTTTTCTTTCTTCTTATTTACATTCCATTGGTTTTAATAACTTCCCCTGTACATTCCTTGGCATTACTGTCTGTTATATCTCATTAATATTGTGTTAAAACACGGAAAAACGAGCCCTTAGGTATACACTTCTTTCCCTTATTATATATATATATATATATATATATATGGGCATGGTGGTTGAGTGGCCGTAGCGTTGCATATAGTCCAGTAGATCCTCCGTGAGCGGTCACAACGTGGTTTATTTCGACGTTTCGGCCTAGAGTCTGGCCTTCATCAGGTGAAGGCCAGACTCTAGGCCGAAACGTCGAAATAAACCACGTTGTGTGTGCTCACGGAGGATCTACTGGACTATATATCTATATATATATATATATATATATATATATATATATATATATATATATATATAAGCAAAGAAGTGTATACTTAAAGGCTCGTTTTTCCGTCTTTTACACAATATCATTGAGATCTAACAGACAATAAAGCCAACGAAAGTATAGGGGAAGATATTAGACCGAATTGTAATGTAAATATGAAGAAAAAGAAGTGGGTGAAAAGATAACTTGCCGCGGGCAGGAACCAAACCTGCGACCTTCGAATAATGCGTTCGATGCTATATATGTATACACACTTCTTTTCCATCCTGCGCGTGTGTGTTTGTGTCAGTAGATATACATATATAGATATATATATGGAAGGAAGCAACAACAAAATTTTCATGAATGCATTTACTGACTGGTTCATTAGCTGTAAACGTTCAGTAAAGACTCTTTCATAAAATTTTCGGCATCCCTTCCTTGCATAGAACACACCGGGTCTAGTGAGTGTGTGTGCACGCGCGCTATTTTTTAATTTAGCCACACTTCTTTTCATCAAAGTGTTTGCTCGGAAGCTGCCAGAGCAATTTGTGTTTTGCAATTACCCGGGAGAAAGAACACCTGCTACATATTTTAAAGGTCAGGAATGTATGTACCAGCGAACTACAGTGCACCCAACCATTTTTGTATTGCTCAATTTTCTTACGACCAAATGTTACAGCCCAGTAAACACCAAGCAAAATTGGCATATAAAATCAGACCAAGCATAAAAGAAAAATATAGTACCAATAATATTTCTTAATGATGAAATATAGTCACAGCTGAGACATATCCCACTGTGTGAAGCACATCGCACACTTACATGTTGACAAAAGTCTTATCACTTACATCTCGTAAACGCTGTCCTGTATAGGATGCTGAGTGAGTAACATGGGCAGCGCTGGAGTAAACAGATCCTGCTCCATAGGCTGACTGTGCATAAGGTGTACCATAACCACCAGGTGTCGTGCCTGCGCTAGGGTAGCCTGCAGATGGGTATGTGCTGGGGGCTGCCTGTGTAGCAGGATAGCTAGCAGCAGACACAGGTGCAGGATAGCTACTCTGGCTTGTTGGGTAGCCAGGGTATGCTTGAGCTGAACTTTGATGGCCAGTGGCTGTGGGCATAGCGTAGCCAGGCTGGCTAGGGTGACCAGGCTGACTTGGATAACTGGGCTGGCTTGGATAACCAGGTTGACTCGGATTCGGATAGCCAGGTTGGCTCGGATAGCCGGGTTGGCTCGGAAAGCCGGGTTGGCTCGGATAGGCAGGTTGGCTAGGATAGCCGGGTTGGCTCGGATGGCCGTGTTGGCCGTGTTGGCTCGGATGGCCGGGTTGGCTCGGATAACCGGGTTGGCTCGGATAACCGGGTTGGCTCGGATAACCAGACTGAGAAGCAAAACCTGGCTGGGCCGATGGGTAGCCCACAGAAGATGATTGTGAATATGTCTGGTTTGGCACTTGGGGTGGGTAGCCAGGAGTCTGTTGGGCAACTGGTGGTGCTCCATAGACAGCACCCATCGGGTAACTTGGTCTATCTTGAGGTGGGTAGCCCGGATAACCCTGCTGTGGTGGATAAGGATTCCCACTTCCGCCTGGGTAACTCATTGTATCTTGTTACAAGCGGCACTGCAAAGAGGCATCAACAAACCGTGAAAATGACAAGAGAAACCTGGGCTAGTTGGTGATAGTGTTTTGACCAGCTTACAGTGCTGAAAGGTCGAGAACATAAATATGACTTCGGTTGCTCATAAAAATGACGTTCATGCAATATTTAATCAAAATATTGTGGTTTCACTGATTAGGAGTTCATGTGTGGTAGTGCCTCAATGCTTCCAAGGCATTCCAAATAGAGTCAACGATTCAATTATTGGTCCTCACAAAACGTCCACACCAGGGATGTAAAGAATGTTGTACTAAAAGCACAAGGACTGGGAATATCAGTCGTTTAGATAATTACATAGGATATATTACAAAGGCCTATCACAGCGATGCTTCAATGCATAACCATCGGGTTGCGCGAAAGCTGGCCTGTGCATTTCAACACACTTTTTGCGAAAGCTTTATTTTGTCGTTATTTTTCCGTGCAATCTTTGTTTCCCTCCCGCTGGTGTCGCGAAGCTTTTTCCTCTACGGGCGGCAGCCTGTAGAGGAGACGCAACAGGTAGAGAAGTTTGTAAATCTGGCTCCTCCGCATCGCTCAATTCTCAGAAATTAGGCATGCAACTGGGTCACTGAACAAGCGAGCAGAAGCTACATATCTAATGTGTGCCCAGCGGGAAACCTGAGCCACGCTTACGTCACGAGGAAACGAGGTGACGCGCGCAGCCGGCAACCGGGTTGGGCGTATGCGCACGGTTTGTTTACGGACCCGGATAGTAAAGTGTGCGTCACTATATATACGCATGAACTCAGCACTCAATAAAACTTTGAAACGTAAGCCTGAAATGTACGCAGAGCCAATAATACAACCCCGATGGACCTAGAACACAGCTTCCTCTCAAGCACCAAAACAGGCCGAAAGTCACGACCGGCAAATGTTGGCAGTTGTTTGCCGACAGTATATAGCACAGCCTTGCTTCGAATTCAAAAAGTTCTGCAGCACCCTGACGATGTCCGATGACGACTCACCTGACTTTGCAATGCTCCTAGAAAGTACACAACCAGGTATTACACACTACAATTAATCGATCACCACAGAAGTGATCCCTTCAGTCTTGGCACCGCCGTTATCTATGGCAGTCTCCGAGAATAACGTCAGCGGTCCAGCTGTAGTCTCGGAGTCCGTCCATCTATGGTAGCAAGTTGCTGCCGCTGAGGCACAACGGCAGCACCTCACATCAAGGACAAGAAAAGTGATGCGATGGCACTCGTACTGCACTGCTTGCGCACAGCTATAGGCACAGCGATGTAAGTACATGCATCCATCTGTACAGCGTGCCATACGAATGTTCGACAGGCCTACAGGGACCAGAAATAAGGAGCATCTCTTGAGCACATTGACAGTGCTATTTTTTCGTGAATTCCCAAATTTGCAAGCTTTCCTGCTATAACTCAACCACTATAAAAAAGTAATGATAAATAAAATAGAAATCACAGCATGATTATTACAATGTATTCGCGGCGAATATTGAACGGCCGCACCATTTATTACCATTAAAAAGAAAGGCCACTACAACGCAGCTAGTTTCATAACCCTGCACTTCGCCTGCGCGGCAGGAACAATGAACAGCTTCCAAAATGAAGCCGTATGTTCGCGTGTTCCAGCTTTTGTCCACCACATTCACCGTTTTTCGAGGACTTTGAAATTCGTCTCTGAAAGAAAAACAGGAACAAAGGATGTGAAGTAGCCAGAATCGTGAACATTTAACCGCCGGGTGCCTCACCGAGTCGCTTGGAGTAGGCGTCCAACTTGTATGCTGCTTGTTCTAATTTAGTCACGCTGTCCTCCACTTGGTCAATTTGGTCCAAATACGGCTTTAGACACCGATCTATACGAACGGGAAGACATATGCACGCTACATTGATTTTCGCGCGGCTACAGTGGTGAGAGATATGTACACTTTATATGACTCACATTTCTCGTTAAGGTCCTCAAGAGCTTTCGAGACATTGCCAGCGATTTGTTTCATATCACTGTACTTCGTTATGGTCAGCTTGTTCATTTCTTCTGTCAACCTGTAATCGTCCAGTGTAGCTGCAAAACGCGCGCAAGCAATTCCGTACTTTAAGCAGCTTTTTACGCATGCCAAAGTACGCATATTTCCACATTATGAATGACATCGCACATATACTAAACACAATCTGGGGCGTTGGAAAATACATCGCATTTTGTCACCCATCGGCAACATAAACCATTCTGAATCAGCTGATTCAGAAAAACTCACATGAAAGTTCGGCTTGAATGTACTCTCCTGTCTTTTCAAACATCGTCGCCGCTAGTTCATTTAAATTGCGCGATTCAGTGGCTGTATCTCCTGACTCCATAATCAATCAGTAGCAAATGAAATTAAATTAAATATTCAGAGAAACGCCGAGCAAAACAAGCGCAGTCGCGCAGCCCGATTGTCAACGCTAGTACAGTGTTGCCTATTGCTGCGTCAAAGCATACGCTAAACTTGAGTTGTAAGTACTTTGAACAACCTCATGTACATGACCCTGCTTACTGCAGAACTTAAATTTGGTGTAAGTTTTATATAAATCTATGCGTATTTTAATAACTGTGACACTCACAAGAACAGTTACAGTAAAATATTTTGGCGCTAAATTTGATTTGTAAATGCTACCTTACTAAGAAATAAACGGGTCGATATACGAAGTGCACTATATATATATATATATATATATATATATATATATATATGAGAAAGAAGTGTATACTCGTTTTCAGTTTTTTCCGTATTTTGACACAATATTAATGAGATCTAACAGACAGTAATGCCAAGGAATGTACAGGGGAAGTTATTAGAACCAATGGAATGTAAATAAGAAGAAAGAAAAGTGGGTGAAAAGATAACCAATATATATCGAAGGTATCGTCACCATTACCAAACGATAGTAAATACATATACCCTTGCCTAATTATGTGTGATGAGCTTCTCTGGCCACCCACCTTCTCATAGAGATAGATCTTTTTCCCTAGATTCCCCCCCCCCCTTTTTTTTTATGCCCCAACTCGGTAATGGTGACCCGACGGCAGGATTTCACCAGAGGGCCAGAGGAAGACTGAATTAAGATTTCTCTCAAAACGTGTCCTGCCTGGGGTTAATATTCGTATGTCGCAGCAGGCAAAAAGTGGTCTATATGCAGCAACATATCGAAGCAACGATACCATCACTTGCAAGAATCTAAGACTGCGAGGAGTAACATAATGTATGCAAAACTGAGATATGGACTCTGAACCCTCGGAGCACGTGTGTGAACCTTAGAGAAAGGGAAACTGAACTTTCAACATTGGCATATATTACAGTATACCGGGCTTACCATGAGAGCGGCATTGAACTGTGCGTGCACATATACGTACATTACCCGAACCGCTTACCGTACGCGCGCTATTTCTCAGTCTGAATGTTAGCGTGTTAACGATGGTGTACATAGCATAGGTAAACATAGCAGCGCTTTCGGACGCCCGCTTCGAATGCACTGTAGATTCGAAGCGATTTTGCGTAGTTGAAATATTCACTTCCTTCGTGGAGTCCCATTTCGAATGCCACTAGGAGATCGTAAACAAATCGGCAACGTAAATATTTTCGCCTTTGGTGCGTGGCTCATATTTTTACTTTTGTTATTACAAAAATCTACCTAATATTTCTTTGCACGGTGACACAGGCAGGCAATATCGTTTTGTTTTCGTTTACTATTCAACTTATCAATCCTTTGATAGGTGGCGCCACCATTCCAGCTGAGGCACGTAAACCAGTATATAGGTGCTCTGCGTAAACCACGAGGTCGTGACGTAAACGCTATCCCGCTACGGTAACGCTAGTCCCTTAACCCCGCTATTGCGCTAACGGTAAACTATAACCGTCTATTTTGTGCACTGGCACTATAATGCCGTCAGCGGTGCTCCAAAAACAACTGAATGCCGGACAGGCAGCCTCTCACTGGCGAAGCGCCACTGGAGGAACGCAACCATTGTCTGCGCAGTCTATCAGAACAAGGATGCACGTAACGGAAGAGTTCTGGCGCAAGGCGACGCGAGCGTCACCTTGCGTCAGAACTCTTTCGTTACGTGCATTTTAGCGGTGTTACAGAATAAATGGGCGGTCAGGGGCGGAATCGCCGTACACAAGCGCGTAAGCGCGCTATTTTTGAATGCTTGGGCGCGTATTATCGTTTGTGCTGTCCAGTTCCACTTGTCCGTCGTATATCCCTAGTGTAACGTGAGCTGCAAGTGGCAAAGTCCGGCTCTGTGCTCAGCGCTGAAATGCAGGGAACTGTAGCAGTTTGGCGCAAAAAAAAAAGTCAGTCTAGAGACAGACGCGCTACAGCTGGGCCATGCACGCGTAGAGCAAGGTACTACATTCTGGGACCACTAGACTACGTAGGCGGATGTGCACAAAAAAAAAAATAGTGATCATAACGACAGTGCATGTGTCCTGTATATGGCTGGAAGAAGACTGATGCATAAAAAACTCAACATTTATTAGATGTATAAGGAAATACGGCTAAAACGCAAAAAGGTTAAGTTACGTACACAGGCTACGCATATACAATCCGTGGCATGAGCTGGTAGGCCTCAGGCGCAGATCTTCGCATTTGAGAGTAGTGGTCTTTTCTCATCCTCATCTACTTCATGCTCGTCCTTCCAGTGGTTGTCGACGGCTAGTTTGTAGATCCAAACTCCGATAACTGCGCCAATGTGTGGGCCGACCACCGGCACCCAAAACCAATTATACGAGCGGAAGGAAAACACTGCGGAGCCCCAGCCACACATGGCCGTGAAGATCCTCGGGGCAAGGTCACGAGCAGGGTTCAGTGGATTGCCGCAGTTGTACGAGAAGGCGTACATGCAGGCGGAGACCGTGAGGCCGACGAGGAGAGGCTGCTGGCCGCGGGATACCGCCATGTTACGACCATCGGTGATTGCACAGATGCCGAGTAGCAGCACTGCAGTGCTGACAGTTTGATCCAGGAGGCACGTGAGCGTTGACACACCGGGAGCAGGAAAGCAGGAGAACACTGGAGCCGTGGCGTTGATGCCGGACACAATAGTGAGGTTTACGTCAATCTGCGAAGCGGCAGGCCGCGGCACAAGAATTATAAGATACCGTGACGTGGCTGACGAACGAGCAAGTATGAGGCAATCGAGGATTAGTTGGTTCCGCAACACCTTGGCGCAACCCACCTAAGGGGATATGCCATGAATGGGACGGTGACTTGCTTTTTAAATTAATTTACTTCTTGAAAGAGGTTTGGAATAATTAGGTATTAGGTAATAATAAAAAGGTGTTAAATTTTAAAAAAAACCGTGAAAAAAACAAACATACAAAAAATATGTAGAAAACAACTAAAGTTACTTATTTTTAGTATTCCAATCTTTTAGATTCTCGTAAGAAATTTGTAACAGCGGTAAAAACGCTCCTGTGGCTGAACGCAAATGCGACTGCGCCAAATGAAAGAATAAATGAAAGTGTCAAGTGTAAGGCCAACTTTCGTAGGGGTTTTGCCCTTTGAGTTTTGAATTTTCGGCATGACAAAAAGTGCTCCAAAGATTCCTTCTCATTACAAGAAAGGCACATAGGCGACTGTGCCCGACCCGACCTGTGAAGGTAAAAGGTCAATGAGGGGACTCGACAGCGCAGCCTGGTAATCACCATTTCTTTCTTTCTTGATGAATACCACTTGTTTTTCCAAGGGAACTTTAGCTGTGGGAAGTCTGACACAAACAAAGGGGATTTTTCAAAGTTATTGGCCGTTGTGCGTTTTTCAAAGCATGCTGCTGCGATATATTTTGAAGTGGGCAATATAGGTAAAACAGGACAATCGGAGACAGTGAACTGGTGCGGAAAAAGAAGAACGAGAGTTTGCTTAGATGCATTAAAGTTCGACAATGAGCGCAGCACAGACTACGACAATAAAAATATACGCTAACAAAAGAAGAGACGGGGCATGACCACAGTGGAATCTTGTAGGGTGAAACCACGCGGAAGCTGAAGATGAACCAAAGAAAAAGGTGCTCTAACTACGAAGGCCGAACAGACGAAGAGAGCGTGGGCAGAAGGTGATGCAAAAGAATCAGCGGCGTGCCTCCCCCTTCAAGCGATTGCTCCCCCCCCTGATGTAATCCAAACAAGTGTACTCCCTTCGAGTCTTACGTGCAGCGATGCACCGCAAAACTACGCCTCAGTGCCGTCACGCACACAAAAAGAATGGTGAGCGCCAAGAAATGACTTATGTAAGAGGGGCATAGAATGCGACGAGAAAGGGAAACTAGTGTCCATGAAGGACCCATTAACGAAACAATGGGTATGAGCGATCAAGTACAACTTGCCCAGTATAACATTAAACAAGATTATCGATCATGGTTGTTCGAACTCATTGGATCACTGGAGTGAAAATGAAGACGTCGAATAAGCTGCTCCAGCTTAGTCAGCTAAGCTCGCTCCCATCTGGATGCTATTGGCACTTGTGAAAGACTTAATTGTGCCGACTGCAAACTTACCTGGGAAAGTGCGTCGGCGTACACCAGGTAAACGAGACCGGAGCCCAGGAAAGCACCGAGGTACTGTGCGGTGACGTACGCGAGCACGTTGCACCAGCCAAGCTTTCCGATGGTGGCCAAGGCGACCGTGACGGCCGGGTTCAGATGGGCACCGGACACTCCTCCTGCAACCAGCACGCCCAGGAAGACAGCGAGACCCCAGCCCAGAGGTGCGGCAGCGAGGCCCACGGATCCCAGCTGGAAGACGGCAAGAGAGGCGAGCACGCAGTCGCCGACCAGGGTGAGCACGAGAGTGCCCACCATCTCGGCAAGCGCCTGGCGAGCTAGCGTGTTCTCGATGCAGCATCCGCTCACTTGTCGCCAAGCGCGGGTCATGGTGTTGGGCTTCATGGCTTCTCCTGCTGCTTAATTCCGTGTCCTGCTGACCGCCGCAAGTCTAGTGAACGCGCACTGCGTTTGCCACTCGTTTTATATAGCTGTTACACGTGGTCACCGTCATTCAAGGTCACTGTGGATGATTTATTGTCGTATCCTCGATCATATACATGAAGCCATAAGCTGAGCTGCCGAGATCAAAAGCTTTGATAGAGATGACATATGCATCAACTGTAGCCTGAAAACACGCAAGTGCTCATGCGCAGTTTCCTTGCGCGCTATCGCATATGTTAGTGGCCAAGCGAAATCCTGGCAAATCGGCATAGGTAAATGCTTTCTTCATCACGAGAATGGCTTGGTATACACTGGTTTGTATTGTATGTTACTAGCTCTACAGCACTTTGCCTTGTGTCTTTCTTTCTTTGTCTCCGTCTGTATGCGATGTGAAGTTCCTAGTATGAGTGTACCGTATATAGACATTTCTAATATACAGTAACGGATAAATGAGACGCGAACAAAAAACTATGAAGCACAATGTCTTACACAAATCGCAACCTCTCTTTTATGGACCCTCCTTGCTGCGCAACTGTTGGAGGTGGAGAATAATGTAATTGTCAGTGTAGCTGCAACGTGTTTGAAAAATAATTAAAGGGACACTAAAGAGAATAAATGTTTAGTAAATTACTTTTGAACGATTTGGAAATCACCACGCCCGCCGCGAGAAGACGTTCGGAAAGCGAAAAAAAAAAACGCGCAAAAAGGAAATGTGTGGGGCGACGCCACCTCCAAATACCCTCACTAAATGCCGTAACGTCATAGATTTTGACATCGTCTACTGCATCCTACGTGGCTCCTGATCGGCACAAATGGAGTACATTGACCCTTGAGAGAGTTATATACCAAGTTTTAGGAAATGTCGTCACCAAAATGCAAATTCACTATAAAATTTATGACGTCATGCACGTATACATCAGCGCTGCACTTCAAAATGAACCTTGGACCTCTCTTGCAGTGCAACGTATCAATATAAACCAATTTAAAGTTTTGTTTGCAACTTTTTTTACAGTAATTTGCAGCTTTGCGTCTGGTAATGCCGAAATTCAATCATAAGTGCTCCAAAGTATCGTATAACTAATGCTAGTGTCATTCATTCAGGGCGATTTTTAAGCAAATTCGATGAACTAACTAAGCATACGGCATTAGCGCATGCCCAGGCTGAAAAGGTTGCTTGTTTGGACGCATTTTGATATACGTCTCGCTGAACTTGAAGATCGATCACGTCATGATAATTTAGTATTCTGAGGTATTCCTGACAGGAAAGAATCATTGATTGATATGTGGGGTTTTAACGTCCCAAAACCACTATATGATTATGAGAGACGCCGTAGTGAAGGGCTCCGGAAATTTAGACCACCTGGGGTTCTTTAACGTGCGCCCAAATCTGAGCACACGGGCCTACAACATTTCCGCCTCCATCGGAAATGCAGCCGCCGCAGCCGGGATTCGAACCCGCGCCCTGCGGGTCAGCAGCCGAGTGCCTTAGCCACTAGACCACCGCGGCGGGGCAGGAAAGAATCATGGCAAGCAACTGAAACCAAGCTAATTGATTGATATGTGGGGTTTAACGTCCGAAAACCACGATATGATTATGAGAGATGCCGTAGTGGAGTGCTCCGGAAATTTCGACCACCTGGGGTTCTTTAACGTGCACCCAAATCAGCGCACGGGCCTACAACAATTCCGCCTCCATCGGAAATGCAGCCGCCGCAGCCGGGATTCGATCCCGCGACCTGCGGGTCAGCAGCCGAGTACCTTAGCCACTAGAGCACCGCGGCGGGGCATACAAGAAGTCTGCAGGTCAATAAATTCCTCTCGTTGTGATCAGCAATCGACACGTGCGACGCGAAAATTATCGCCCTTTGCGGAAACTTAGCTTCCTGCACATGTGCGTGATTGCAATATATTTTATGGCTCTATAACTTCGCTATCTGCAGGTGTTTCCGCACTGAGCGTTGAGAATGGGGCGTTGTTTTCGCTACTTCGAAAGGTATTCCGTCCTTTGATATAGACATTAAAACGCATCTTCAGAGCGCATGAACCTACCTAACACTCAGTCACACATGCATGGATAATCCTTGTTATCTGCTATCGCTCGCTTTCATCATCTGCAACTTTCATTGACAATTTACGTGATGCTATTAACCTCGTTTCTTCACGATTTCTGCCATCTCCTTTGATCTTTTCTTACTTGGCGACCTTAACTTGCCCAACTTCTTTTAGGACACACATCTACCCGGTATAAAACCATTTTCAACTCAGGCAAAAAAAATGTGGTGAACATTGTTCCGTGTTTTCACTTTCCCAACTTGTATACCCAGCGCCCCCGAATTACTTCCAACACTGCGAGAATGTTTGACTTTGTTTTAACTAATTGTGCAGATCTAGTTTCCCCCATACATTTTCTATACAAATTTTGTCGGTCATTTTTTCATAAGCCTCGGTATTAACACAATCCATCTTCAACAAACTAAGGTTAAGGAAGTTATTCGTTATTATAAAAAGGCTAACATTGAGTACATTACAATAAATTAGGCTTATTTCTCGACAGTTTTTTACTAGCTCTGATACTCATTCAATTGAGAATAACTGGGAGATTTTCGTGGACGAGATACGTCTGTTTACAGAAAAATACATTCCCAATCGTGTCATGATTTCTAATAAACAAGCCCCTTTATATAACCATAGTCCTTCAAAGGTATAACTCAAACATTAAGCGAATGTATAACAGATAGAAATATGGCTCTATCACTCAGCTAAATCTTCTAATAAGACGCGGTCGGAATCCTATAATAATGCTAATCGTGCAATTTTATTTCCACTGAAAAAAGCTAAAGATTATTACCTATTCCACACACTACCCGAAATCCACGATCATAACAAATCTGGCGTGAACCCCCTCTTGCGATAGCACTATCATTCTGCCATAGAAGCTGACGTATCTCATGTAACGCTTTCGCAATCGATCTTTACCACACCTCTTCTAAGCATTCTTTTTGGTTTAGAGCAATATTCACCTACCGGACACCAATTCATGCGGCGATCTTATAATAGATCCTGCAACAGTTCACTCATCTGGTATTGCTGGACTCATTAATAAGTTACCATTTAACTCAGCTCCGGGTTGCGATGTCCCCTCTTTTGGGAGTAATAAAGTTTTGATCATCATCATCATCATCGATGGCGTTAGCAGCAAACTTAAAAAAACACTGGCGTTTTCAGATTTATCAAGTTGACCAAAATTATTCAGCAATGGAAAGTGGAGAAGGTGGTTCTCCTATACTACATACGTCCGGCAGCTGCTAGAACTCACACATAAATTACCGTCTGCTCTCGCTACGCAGTACGGGTCGCAAACTTCTGGAACACGTAATTTTGACAACCTTGGTTAACTTTCTCGATTCTAACTCATTTTTCACCACAGCTCAGCATGGTTTTTGTAAAACATACTTAGGCGAAAAGCAGCAAGTATCATTTACTGATGGACTTCACAGTATTTCAGATCGCATGTCATCTGCTAACTGTGTTTTTTTAAGATTTTAGTACAGCATTTGACAAGGTTGGCCATCAACTATTTCTTTTCAAACTAAGTCTTTTAAACCTCTATACAGTAAACATACTGAAATGGATTGAATACTTTTTTTGTAGCCGCTATCAGTTTGTTGCTGCTAATAATCATACCTCACTTTTAACTGAGGTTGGTTCTGGTGTGCATCGGAAATCAGGGACCACTCATTTTGCTAATCTATATTAACGATCTACTATCTGCATTGACTTCTCACGTTCACTTGTTTGCTGACGATTGCGTAATTCATAGTGAAATAACCAGCACTGACGATTCTAACGAGTTTCAATCATATTTGAACTACATAAGTGGTTGATGTAGTACCCGGCGAATGGAACTAAATATTAACAAATGTAAAACTTTGCACGCTCATAGAAATTCTACCACCCTTCCATTTCACCATTTGAATAGTATTCCCTCATAGATCCTGTAAATTCGTTCAATTACTTGGGTGTTCATATAATTTCCTGTTCTCTTCACATCGAGTACATAATCGCTAAAGCTAACAGCACGCTTCGTCACCCTAAATTAGAGTATGCTGCATCATTGTGGACTCAAACATCAAAAACCTCATATTTTCTCTAGAGTTCGTTCGAAATAATGCAGTTAGATCTATTTATAACCGTACATCCAGCACATCTTCAATGAAAGTTAACCTATATGTCTTTCATCACTAGCATCTATAGGGGAAGAAAATAGTTCGCTTAACTTCGTTTCATAAGTTATAGGATCATCATTTTCTTCCAAAAGGACTTCATTTCACAGCCACATTACTTATCTTACCGTATCGATCATCGCTCCAAGGTCAGAATTCTTACAGAAAATACTAACACTCTCAATCATTCCTTTTCCCCAAGAACATCTCGGCATTGGAACCGCCTTCCCATTGACATAGCCACAACCAATGATGACAAACTTTATCGCAAGGCAGTAGCTAGTATTACTTAAATTGGAAATTATAACATGTTCTTGTTACTGTTCTTGCTGCCGAGTAATTAACAACAAGTTAGCTAACATTTTATATGCATGAATTGGTGTCATGTAACCTTGTTCGTTCCTGTTAGCACTAGCACTTCTTCGGCAAAGCACTTTCTAACTACACAGGAGACAGAGAGAGAGAGAGAGAGAGTAGAGAGTCAAGTTGGTATCATCCGTGAAAACGGTAGCAACGGAAGTGTTTATTTCGACAGTTTCGACCACAGTCTGGCCTTCGTATTTATATATTAACTTGATATACGTATATTCCTCAAGAAAATGAAAGTGCATTTGTTGTTTTCCGGATGCTGTCGATAATTCACCATTCGGTTAATATGGACAGATTTTCCAGTCCCTGTACGTTCCAACTACCACGCAGCAGGATTTTAAAAGACAGGAACGGCATTGTGCGAAGCGAACGAAGTCCATGTTGTTCCCAGTAGACTGGAGCAGCCGTGCACCACAACTTTTTCGTTATTGAAGATTAATTAGTAAAACTGTATTGATAGCTCGACAAGCACTCACGAAATTATCTTGATGTCAGTGAGGCATATGATGGCCTGTTCAAATGACATCTAACTGCGCTGTTTGCCGAAACGTACTGATTGTGATTGCGTTTTCATTTTTTTTCAGCTAATAAAGAGGACTGAAGCGAAAAAAAAATCTTTGTATTTATAGTTAGGTGCTCATCAGACAACTCTATATCTTATTCATTTATTAAACTCGTAGTGTCAATTAACTCTACAGAGGGGGGTGTTAAAAATGTGAAAAACAAGAGTGAAAGTACAAAGAAGCAGTAGTACAGTGTTTATGATTTTGTAACAATACTTGATGAGACGCATAACCAAAATTAGTCGAAGAGACGATTACGCCAAGGAATGCACAAATAATGTTGCCTTTAATTGCTGTGTACCAATTCTGACGTAAATTGAAAAAAAATAAATCTGTGAAAAATTGCCCCTTCCGTCAGTGAGATTATGAGAGGCACAGTACCACATGAGTTTATAGCAGAAGTATACGTATTAAAAAAAAGAACCGTCCAATGTTCTGAATTATACAACAAGAGCTCTTAAATACAAGGTACAAGTAATAGTGCAATGTTGTTAACTATACAATAATGGCTGTTTGAAGTTAATTGTTGTTAACTATGCAATAAAGGCTGTCTGAGATTGTGAAAATTTACCCCGACTCGGGTTAACCTCACGTGATCGGGACGTAATGCTTGCTGCATGTGTACGCTGACAAAGCGCGAGAATCAAATCGGCGAACGTGAGCGGCGTGAACGTACCCGTACTTAATACAGAAATACGGTGCGCAAATACGGTAAGGCAGTACGTAGCGCTCCTCCGCTCCAGTGACAGTGCGCCCCTCGGAAGACAGGTCCCTCGTTAACAGCGCATAGGCTGGCAGGTCACAACGAGGTGTGACAACCACACCGTAATTTTTGAAATAGCTTTTGGGGTGTTGGGTGCATTCACTCGCAAAAAGTCAACGCCCGGGAAAGGATGAGCGGTATGGTGATACCATGCCGCGTTTGCGTAACTGGCTTAACGAACCTATTGTCGATTACATATTCGGCGAATGTCTTCTAGTTTGGTCCTACAGCAGCCTCCTCATTGAAGTTACTCATCGCTTTCAATGTGGAACCTTCGCAATATAAGAACTGTTTATTTAATTTTCCATTGACGTATGAGGCCAATTTTCACTGGAGCAGCATGTGGTGTAAACTTTGTCTCATTTGATGGCCAAAATAATGACTTCATTCGTGATTTTTTTTTCTGGTGAAACTTACAAACCTCCGTCGTCCGATAATAATTTTTAAGGGCCGGTAAACAACCCCGAGGTCCAAAAATTGTTATCAAAAGAAGTATGTGCACTTGTACTTCGTGAACATGCTGCCACAAAAATTTTGCAGATGCGTGCTATATTAAGGAAGTTACAGGGGCTACAACATTGGTTTGAGTTGGTTTCAAATTTTAGCGTGGCCTCGCCACTCTTCTCTCTCACAGGGAGGGGAAGACATAAACCCGTCGTCGTGATTGATTTAGACCAATCGACGAGCTGCGTGCTACGTGAAGTCATTGATCAGCGACATTGCGTCACTGACCATGAAAGGAGGATTGGTCAGGCGTAGAAAAGGAGTGCGGGGATTGTATTTCGAAATAGAGGCCCATGCTCGGCATGCAGCGCTATAATATTCTGCAAACGGGATCGCCATGGTCTACTCTACGAATATGCCGAGCTATCTTGAAGGGTGTAAAAAAAAAGTCAGAGCCTGTTGACTGGCCCTTTGACAGACAGTATACCTTGAGTAGAATAAACTTTCCGTACTTCGATATTGATACACAGCTCAACATTACACAATAGAAAATGCTAACATAGTACGTTTTGACAAAATTTCTGGAGAGGTATGTGGCAGAAACAGTAAGAGTAATTAATGAGTTTCGAATAGCTTACCCGAACGCTTTTGCTTTATACGTAAGCCATATTTGGTAATTAATTGAAAAAAGAGATGCTCATAGTAATTAGTTTTCTGATAAACAACACTCACACGACACTCAGTGAAATCTGAAAGGTTCCCCCGTGATCAGATTTTTTTTCTCTAAAAAATTTTTGCAATTTATAGTTTGCAACGCGACAAATTGAGCACTTTTTTTTTCGAATCTACTTGAGATGGTCTTCGAATTGGCCGAGTTGTTGGGCGTGGAAATGACCGCCACATGTACCCACATGCCCAAACTCAGAAGTCTTCAACAAGCCGAAATGCTTGACGTCATGAAAATGGGCAGCGTAATTGTTTGACACACGTTACCCGTACAATGAAAACTTCCATTTACGAAGCGTACATGCAAATCCCCTTCGCGTGGTATACACGGTAATTTTTCTGGGAGGCACCCATTTTTGTACTCAGGTTGTGTGGTATTTATTGTGATGCTTATTGTCCAGCGCACACAAGTAACTGGCCTTCGAAGTATATACGCCACTCGCCACTGGTTTAGTGGCGCTCCACTGGTGACCCGAAGGTCGCGGGATCGAATTCCAGCTGCGGTAGCCGCTTTTCAAAGCAGGCAGAATGCTAGGGGGCCGTGTACGTTGAAGAGCACCAGGTGGCCAACATTTTTGGAGCCCGGCTCTTCGGCGTACCTCATAATCATATTGCCGTTTTGGAACGTAACAAGCCAAGGGGGGTGAGTGAGAATTTATTAGAAGGCAGAGAGGCCGGCCTGAGCTAATTCGCTCGAGCCTGCTACTCTACACTCTTAAAAAAAGTTAGTGAAAAGGTAGAAACTGCAAGCAAGTAGGTAGTAACTGCAGCGGTTTCTACCTTTCTTCGACCGTTACTACCCTTTTCCTACCTGTTTACTACCTACGTTAGTAAGCAGTTACTAGCTGCAACCATTACTAACTTTTTGCAACCTCTTTACTACCTACGTTAGTAAACAGTTAGTAACTGAAATGAAAGAGGTAGTAACTGCAGCCGTTGCAACCTTTTTTGCCCCGTTACTACCTCTTCGCTACCCGGTTTTTGACTATCTAATTAAAAATATTGTGTGAATGCTATTCTGATAATTTATGAGAGGAATTGTCCCGACGTACTATCATTAAACTGAAAAATGACGCAGAAGGTATTTATAGATCAAGAAAATCCATTTTGTTTCAAAATATGCAACCGAGATGTGTAAACGTCATCTGATATTGTTGAAACGGAAAATTACAAGTTAACGAACCATAAGCTAGTGATACACGCGTCGTAATAGACAATTACAACAAACTTAGTAAATTACAGCACATATTAACAAGACCGGCAGATTAAAATAACCAGACGGTCACATTTAGCCTCGAGAACAGTCACAGTTAATCGACTGCGGCGTGTCTCTAAATATTGTCATTGTTTTGGCGCGTCAAACCCACAAAACTGAGAATGAGTTCGGTACTTTATTCCGGCCACTGTACATAATGCCTTTTTGTGGCCATTTTATATTGAATAAATATAGCATATAATTTTCTATAAGTAGGGCTCATTAAAAGTCTTGTGCTACGTCACCAAACAAACGTAACCAGGTAGTATAATATGGTGCTATAGATTTATATTTGTTAAAGTTCATCCTGAAACGGAAGTGCTTTCCTGTGCTGCCATTGCGAAGTAGGGGCTATATATACCCCACGCTTACTTATTTCTACAAGTATATGTAAAAATTAGTGAACTTGTTTGGTCTCTGCATTCTTCGCATTCATGGCACACCCCTCTTACCCGAATTGGCCTAGTTATAAGACATGGATTAACCAACAAAATGAATGAACTGGGTAGTATCGGTTACTACTTCTTTTTCTTGAAACTTTCAGAGTTACTACCCATGGGTTGTAACGGCTAGGGCAGTAACAGTTACCAACTCCTGGTAGTAACAGCAGAGGTAGTAACTATTACCACCCTCGCCGTTACGAACTGTAGTTACTACCAGGGTTGTAACATATGTGACAAACCATTACTAACCCAAAGTTCGCAAGTACTACCACCTTTTTTCTAAGAGTGTACACTGGGGATAAGGGAAGGAGGAAGGAAAGAGGGATGAAGGGTGATGATGGGGACAATAAGAGGTGGTGCGTATGTACAGTAGCCACTTGGCATAGTACCCTACAGTCTAGCATCTAGTCCAGTGCTTTTTATAAAATCTAAAACAGCCTTTGTAGCAGTTTTTGACACAGCAGGGTCGTTCATTGCTCACAATATGTGGCTTTCACTCAATGGCGTTCGTCCGATGCTTGCCAACGTTGCAGTTAGCATTGTTCTTTGCGTTACGTATAATGTACAGTCACAAAATATGTGAGCACAAGTTTCGCGCTCAGATTTGAGTGCACGTTAAAAAACCCCAGGTGGTCAAAATTTCCGGAGCCCTCCACTACGGCGTCTCTCATAATCATATGGTGGCTCTGGGACGTTAAACCCCACATATCAATCAAAGTTTCGCGCACTTGGCAGCGCTCACAATTCGGGCTGTCCGCACGGCCGATTAGGAGGGTGTAGTGGCAAGTGAAAGCGGTTCCCAGGCGAATTCGGTGCAGCATATTGGCATGTCTTCGGCTGATTTTATCTGGAAGACGAAAAGTCATACTGAGGTCTGTGTCCCGCGGACGCTTGTTCCGGTGATCTGGTAGCGACCAGTAAGTGGCAGCGCTTTCGCGCATGAGCGATCCCAACAATGTGTTGACGTCACTTCGCGAATACGGTACTTTGTCGTACATAGGAGCGTTGTATACTGCCACTCTTGCTTCGCTATCGGCAGTTTCGTTGCCAACCAGGCCGCAGTGTCCCTGAATCCATTCGAGTGTAATCAAGTGACCACTCCTGTATGTTAGGTCAAATGCTTGGACGATTCCTAACGCTAACTCGTAAAATTGGCCTCTTCTTGAGCAAGAATGGATAGCTTCAAGCGCTGATTTTGCATCGGACAGAATAGTTCATTCAGGCGGTGCTTGGTCGTTCACAAATTTTATGGCTTCCTGTACAGCAACCAGTACTGCAGCTGTCGAAGATGACCTGTGATCTAATTTGTACTGTCGGGAAATACGGAGTAGAGGGATCACGAAGGCTGCATCTGAGGCGGACGAAGTTACGGATCCATCGCTGTAAATGTGCACAGAGTCACTGTATCGGTCATCCAAATGTGCCAAGGTGAGTTGCTTGAGGGCAATATAAGAAACACGCGACTTATACGAAATTCAACGTATATGAAGACACACCAGCGGTTTAGTCAATGTCCATGGAGGAACTGCAGGGATCACGGCCGGTGCAAAGCCTGAAGGGATCATGTGTCTATGCGTATCGAGGCATCGCGAATAGGTACAGCCTGGTCGGTCCGCTTCAAGTGAAGATAACGGGTGCTGTGTGTGTAGGGTCAGCAGACAAAGGTGCACTCGAAGAGGCTCACAGGACGTGTAAACTTGTATAGGGTAGGTGCGGGACTTCTCTATAGTGCCAGAGGTTGACGTGCACCGTGGCGCGCCAAGGCATATTCTCAGTGCTCGTGCCTGAAGGCTCTCTAAAGTACGAAGGCACGTTGCCCGCATGCCGGAAAGTACAGGTGAGCTGTACCGTATATAGCCCACAAAAAATGTCTTGTATAACTGCAGAAGACTTTTCTCTGAAGGGCCCCATCTCAGTCCTGCTGTAACACGAAGAACGTACACAAAACTGATAAAGAAGAAACACCGCATGTTCCATGCATTTGTGAAGTCCCGCGACATGAATATGCTAAAGGAATATAAGAAGTACAGAAATCAACTGAATTATGAGTTGAAACAGGCCAAAATAAACTATTACGCAGATGTTTTCAGCAGAATAAGCAATGACCCAAAGAAAATCTGGGATGAGGTCAGAGACCTGCTGGGCCACAAACCTCGCAGCAATGTACCTTCCATAGAGACAGAAGCGGGTGTCCTTAGTAATGTTAATGCAGGAACAGCATTTAACAAGTATTTCGTAACATGCTGTGACACCCAAGATGACACCGATAGTGAGGTTCTACATCTGTTGTCAAATAGTTATAGTATTCCCAATACAATTGTGTTAACCCCTGTCACATGCACCGAAGTTGAAAAAAGCATTAGGAAAATAAAAAACAAAGGTGCAGCAGGGTACGACAAAATAAAACCTGTGCCGATAAAATACGTGACCGATGTGTTATTTGCTGCCTTAGCGTATATTATCAATCTTTCTTTTTCCACGGGCATTTTCCCAGATAAGCTGAAAATTGCTCGCGTATGTCCGATCTTTAAAGGCGGCAATCCGAAACACATTACCAACTATCGGCCCATATCAGTGCTACCTGTTCTTTCGAAAGTTTACGAAAGTACATTGAACAAGCGGCTCCAGGATATTTTGATAAATACACTGTTATAAATAATGCACAATTTGGCTTCCAAAAAAATAAGTCTGCAGAGCTTGCATTACTTCCAATAAAAGATCACATAATGGGTAATTTTGAGAAAAAATTATATACAGTTGGGCTATTCATAGATCTGCGCAAAGCGTTTGATACCGTATGTCATGACATCCTCTTGCAGAAATTAAGCTCATGTGGTATACGAGGAATTGCACACGACCTGTTGAAAAGCTACTTAGCAAATCGACACCAATTTGTGAGCATAAATAACGTGCAATCAGACTACGTCGTGGTCGAGAAAGGAGTGCCGCAGGGATCCATTCTGGGTCCCCTCCTATTTGTAATTTATATCGATGATCTTTGCCACATTCCAGATTGACCCAAACTAGTAATGTACGCGGACGACACAAACATTTATTTTTTCGAGGGTTCTTCACATGTCGACCTTGAAGAGAACGTGAATGTTTTTTTTTAATCGACTCTCATCATGTTGAAAACTTAATAAGTTGTGCTTAAACGCAAATAAGACCAAGTACATTGAGTTTGCCCCCGTGAATAAACCAAGAATTTTAATATGACTATTACCTACCAGGGCCACATATTAGAACAAGTTAACAGCCAAAAGTTCCTAGGTCTCTGGTTTCAAGAAGACCTATCTTGGAATGAGCACATAGCAAAGTTAAAGTCAGAACTAAGTAAAAGTATTGGCTGCTTATACAGGTTAAATTCTCTCATACCACTGTGGCTTAAAAAGATCCTTTATTATACTGTCTTCTACTCACGACTTCCTTACTGCGCTCTTGTGTGGGGGACTACAACACTAACGAACTATTCTAAATTGGTTATTCTACAAAAGAGGGTTCTGAGAATCTTTGAAGACTTTCGTGGCCCTATACGTGACTTGCGGACAGAAGCGCTATTTTCGAAATATTGCATGCTCAAAGCAAGCCAGATTTACTATTCTAAGTTATTTCAGTACATAAAACGCCATAAACTCTATCATTCACTGGATTCTCATGGTTCTCTGTACGATTTTCGTACTTACGCTAGAAGGACTCCGAAGACTCGAACGATCTACGGACAACACTCATCTTTTCAGATAACCACGTTTTTAAACAAAATCGACAGCCTCCTAGATATAAATTGTACAGTTTCGAAGCATACGATCAGGATGGTGCTTATCGAAAACAACATTGAATTTTCTTTGCTATTGTTCTATGTGTCCTCTTTGCATAAGTAGTATCTGATGCTTTTTATGTGTGCGTTCTTTTCCTATGCTTCCCTGTGTATATTGTTATTTTTGTACATCTCTTGCAATAGCGATGAGAAATCGCAACTTATATCTATTGGTATTTAAAACATTAAGATGGTTATGTATATATTTGTTTACTAGAAATAACACTTTATTACTGTTGTATGTGTTACAGTTTTTACACATATACCTTGTGTATTTTTGTATATTTTTGTATTTTTTCTGTATCCTGCAAAATTCTTATGTCAGCCTGTCTGCCTCACTGTATTTGGAGCAAAGGCCCTTTGTCAGGCTTTCAGCCTTTTGCCTTCGCTCCATTTTTCGTACTGGCACAGAAAGAAAGAAAGAAAGAAAGAAAGAAAGAAAGAAAGAAAGAAAGAAAGAAAGAAAGAAAGAAAGAAAGTTTGTTCCGCAGCACAGTCAGATGCTTTGACCAGGACAGGTTGCGATTAATGACGGCTCCTAAATAGCGGTGGTGCTTGACTGCGGGAATCACTGCTCCGCCAGCGAAGGTTGGGTACCGCGACATTCATTTCTTCGTAAATGCCAACGCCGCAAATTTTGCTATTGAAAGTTCGAGGCCCTGATGGCGCAAGTACTTAGATGTTACTGATGTGCCTTGTTGTAGCCTTGCTCGCAGTTGTGGTCGCGTTGCTCCAGATGCCCATATGCATATGTCGTCCGCGTACGCACTGATTCTGACAACGTCAGGAAGCTCAGCTTCAAGGCCAACGAGTACTATGTTAAAAAGCATGGAACTCGGGACGTCGCCTTGCGGAACTCCACGGCTTTCGAGGTGTCTGATCGTGTCGCCGTCAAATGTTGACATAAAAATTGTACGTCCGCTGAGATAGCTCACTATCCATGCGTGTAGTCGGCCTCCTACGCCAATGTCTTCAAGTGTGTCAAGAATGGCCTCATGATGAATGCCGTCGTACGCGCCCTTTATATTTAAAAAATTGTCCCTACCAATCTCCGACGTTGTATTTCCTTTTCAACAGAAGAAACTAGGTCTACACCGTCTATAGATGATCGACCCCTACGGAAGCCATTTACAAAATCTGGTAAGCCGACAATTTTCTCCAGCAGCCATTCCTATCTTGCCAACACCATGCATTCTATCACCTTACCAATGCAACTGGCTAAGGCAATGGGTCTATAAGAAGACAACTCGTGTGAACACTTGCCTGGTTTCAGTAAGGCCACTATGCGGCTGCACTTCCAACTCTCTGGGACTGCCGCCGTTTCCCACGTAGAGTTGTAGAACGACAAGAGAGTCTGCCTTGCTTCCTGGCTGAGGTGATATAGAGCCGAATAAGTAATTCCGTCATGCCCTGGTGCGGATGACCGTCGGGACGCAGAAATCGCAGCGTCGAGTTCATGCATTGGGAATGGTAAGTCGAGGCGATCGTTGCTGGATGGCGGTGAGGCTAAACACGAAGGTGATGTCGGTGAGGAGGACATACCTACGAGTAAGTGGCAGTAATTTTCTGCAACCTCTATTTCAGGTCGACCTTGCTTTAAAGCCAAAGCTCGGAAAATGAACAACTGTTACATAGGCGTCTGAAGGCTTCGGACAATTTTTCATATTCGAGACAGGGGTTTTCTGGGATCAAGAGAGCTACAAAACACCCTCCACCGTTGCCTGTCGAGCTTATAGAGGTGTCGCAATACATGTCGTTGAGCTTGGCGTGCTATAGATTGTTCAGATGGTGGTTTCGTCCTCATGTATTTCCTCTCTGCATGGCGACGGATTGCACGAAGTTATTCTTATTGTGCGTCAAGTTGTGATCTTGGTAGCGATACACTCACAAGTTTCGTATATGTTGTTAAGGCTGATGCAATTAGGCTTTCTATTTCAGATATAGATTGAATGTTCCTGCACTGAGCGTTTACAGAAGCTTGGAATCCTGGCCAGTCTACGCTGTTCACAGGCAGGGGAGTCAAACGACGGAATTCTTTTAGCTGTATATATGTAGGGAGATGGTCACTTCCATGAGTTTCAATGTCTACCAAACAACAGGTGGTAGGCAAGAAACTTCTACTCACAAAACATACGCCCAGGCAGCTGCTGTACGATGCACCACGGAGGTAAGTAGGTGAGCCATCGTTGATGGATATCAGGCCCTGATTGAGCACGAAATCGGCAATGTCCCTACCGCGGGTGTTCATTGAGGCAGAACCCCTCATGGGATGATGTGCATTAAAATCTCCAACTAATACGTGTGGTCCAGGGCAAGCTTGGAGCACATACAAGAGATGAGAACAGTCCACCTGGCTTCTAGGAGGAATGTAACCACCAATGATTGATAATGAACGTCGCTTGTGCTTCATAGATAGGCAAATATAGTCGTTAGAAGCATGAGGAGCCACGGCATGCCTCACGTACGTTAAAGCTCGACGTACGCTTATAATTACTTTGCTCGCATTTCGATCATCGCGTAACCACAAAGTGACGTATCTGGAAATCCGGAACGGCGACATCATATTCGGCTCACATATAAAAACCAACGGAAATTTGTATTTAAACATTCGTTGTCGAAAGTCAGACAATCGGCTTCACAAAACTCGCGCGTTCCACTGCATTATAGCAGAGGTGCGCACACGTTCATCGAAGAAATTTGCCATATTGTTTATGGAAGGGCCAGCAGTAGCGGTTCCAGCACGTTGAGGATCTGCACTGCTGTTTCCGCACCTGGCGTGTGTAGCTCGTTGAGAATAGCACGAATCGATCTTAGTAGATGCTTCAGCATAGTTTGGTTCTGGTCAGTGTCTTGTCTATCATTTTCCGCCCACTTTGAAGTTGCAGCCCATGGTGTGGTTTTTTTTATTGCTCCGGTCGGTAGCGAAGACCACTCATTATCTGAAGCATCGGCGTGAAACGCGGGCGTTGGTCCACTTTCTGCATCCCCGGTACGTGGTGTGTACAACATGGGTGTAGCGGTCTGATAATGCGCACTCGTATGTTCATCTGTTGCTGATGGTGGTGTATCACTCCTTTGTTCACTATGCTTTCGCTGGTGCCTACGTTTTGAACGACGTCTGTGTCGGCGGATGGACGTGACAGCCTCTCTGTGGGTCGAGTTGTCTCTGACTATCTTCCGCAGGACGCGAATTTCTTCTTTGATCTTCGGACACTCCTTCGACGTTACTTCATGTGCACCAGAGCAGTTTGGACATTTCAATGGAACAGCAGTATCGCAGTTTTCCACCTTACGAGATCCGCCGCACCACTGGCAAGTTGTCTCACGTTTGCACACTGTGCTGACGTGTCTCAACTTGCAGCACTTGTGACACTGCAAAGGCCGTGGCGCGTAAGGGCGCACGGGATGTCTCACGTATCTAACCTTCACGCTAGGGGGCAGAGTTTCAGAATAAAATACTAGTTTGATGCAGCGAGACTGTCCTAAGCGGCGTATGGTCACGATTCTGACTGTCGACGTCACAAGATTCTGCAGGTTAGCGTCTGTGATGTCAGCGTCGACGTCATTTAACACGCCAGTCGTTGTTCCTTTCCCGTGAGCGAGGAACGCGAGAACTGAAATACTTCCGAGCTGCGTGACGGCCTTCAGTCTGTCAAGAATGGTTTTGTTTGTCATATCAACTGACAATATGTTTTTTTCTGCTATTTATGCGAATTTCACTCACTTGAGCAGGTGCAACTTGCTCGAAATAATTAGTCAATGACTGCCTGTTGAGTGAGTTCAGGTTGTCTGATGTAGAAATGGGTAGATATGAGTAACAAGCCAACAATTATTATTACGATATAGGCCGCTGGCCCGTCTCATGGTCATATCGTGGTTTATCGCGCATAAAAGCCACGATCTGGACAGAACACGCGAAACCAAATCTCGTGCGCCAGTGGGCTCGGAATCACATAAGGCATCGATAGAACATTGGCGCTGCAGGCCAGTTGACAGCCGATGCGACGATCAGCAGCAAGTCGCCGGCCACACTCAGAGAGAGTGCGAGCACCGACGCTTATCACTTTTTTTTTCACGTTACCGGAGTCTGTCACAGCAGGAGCGTTTCGCAACGGAAACGTTCGTCGCTCCAGGCGTGGACGTGACGTCACACTTAGCGCTTACGGGGTATGAGTCATTTATGAGGCGTTGCTTCACGGAGCGACGTATGCAGTCGGAAGCCGACCAGACGGAACACAGGCCCGTGCAAGTGACGCGCAAGGGAGGATTTTTTTCAGTTATCAAGGATATGCATGTCGAGAGGACATCAGGGGAGAAGCCTGGAAAGTAACAATGCCATGCTTCGCAAACTTCCTATATCGTATATGGTGTAACCTATACTCGAGGACCACATGAAAAACAGTGAACACTGTTGAACGTTAAGCGTTTACTACGTACTTCAGTTCTCATCAGGCCTGGTCGATCGCACAGATTACGCGAAAGACTTTTGCCGTAACGTATGTCGCCACACAGCCTCCATTTCTGAGAAAAGCTCAATATTTTTTTTTATTTTTTGTTATCCACAAATTTCTCAGTTTTTTTACAAAAAACTAAATGTATCATAGCTAAAAGGCGCCATCACGCGCCTGACTGTGGCCCTGACCCTTGTACAATCAGTGCTTCGGCAATCAACATAACTAAAAAAGAACTGCATGAGAACACTAAAAACAGAATCGTTGTGATGAATTGTAAAATTCAAATACTATTCGATCTGCAAGACTATATATCATAAGTAACATAAGTGATCTAATAACATATTATGAGTAACACCCTGACCGAATGGGTTCCGTATACATGCAGTTCATCTCAATTCATTTCTCACGGGCCATAATAAACTCGAGGCAAATCAAATTCATCAAGTTTACCTTGCAGAAAATGAAATTAAAAATTTAAATAAAAAAAGTAAGGAGCAGCCTGTAACTGCAAACGTATACACTTTCGCGTCGTTCTCGTATTAATTGCCTTGATGTATCGCAAAATGAAAGCATACGTACACGAGCTGCGTTGAAATTTTCCATGGCACAACCGAATGTTTCTGTTAATTACCCTTAACAACGTTCTCAATCTCTCGAAAAGTAAACAATGGTAATATGTGGGTTTTTACGCTACGAAACCACTCAATTAATATGAGAGGCGCCCTGCATGGTGAATGACTCCGGAAATTTCGACTTCCTGTTATTCCTTTACTCGCACTGATAGCGCACAGTACATGGGCACCTACCAATCCACCTCCATTGGAATACGACCACCGCGGCTGGGATTGAACCCGCCACCTTCTGGCCCACAGTCGAGCACCTATAGCTGATCAAGCGAGGTAAACTAGTAAAGAATGTGATACATTTAGCTCATTCAGAACATTTCAAATTCTATCAAACCCCTTAAAGATAACCAAGATACGCGCGCCATAATCAACGCACAAACGTGAAATATAGCAGGCGACACGCAGCTTCATCATAAGCGAGTCATTCAGCATGTGGATACACGTACGCCCTTCTCCGGATGATCTACTACGCGCCCTAATATAGGCATTCGTAATGTAACAAAAAAAGCGATAACAGCAGGCAGACGTTGTTTCACCCGCAGAAAGATTACTTTGGCCGGTAAAGCTTATGAAGCAAACGGATGGGCTTCGCCATGGGCTCAGCGGCTCGTCCTTTCCTCAACAATTTGGTGCCGTGAAACCCTGGAGGAAGGGCCTTCGGAGCTGAGATGGAGCGGCCTTCGCCAACTTCAACCGCAGACGCAGCCTCGGGAAATTTATGAAGCCGCCGTTAGTTGAAGCTGATGTGCGAAGCCAAACCGTTCCCGAGAACCAGATCAAGAAGCTTGACACTTCGACATTGCTTGAGACTTCGTGCTGCGAAGCATTTGTGACGGACACCACGTTGACTGCAACTTCACCTAGTGACGTGACTGGCCAGTGATTTCTCACGTTTCCGTTACTGGACTGGATAATGGAGGCCCTGTTCGCAAGGCGGAATGAAGTTGATTGATTGATTGATTTAACGTCCCAAAACCACCATATGATTATGAGAGACTCCGTAGTGGAGGGCTCCGGAAATTTCGACCACCTGGGGTTCTTTAACGTGCACCCAAATCTGAGCACACGGGCCTACAACATTTCCGCCTCCATTGGAAATGCAGCCGCCGCAGCCGGAATTCGAACCCGCGACCTGCGGGTCAGCAAGGCGGAATGAAGTGCGAAAGGCCGTCAGAGAAGCTCACCGAGCGAGTAGAAGCGATCGGTTGTTGTAGGGCTTCAATCGGGCAATGTGCACAATTTGCGTCTTGCACGAACGCCGGTTCGGAGCTGTCACTTTCGCAACAGCGTAAGTGATGTCACGTAAGCACTGAGTAATTACGAATGGTCCTGAGTACTTAGAGAGAAACTTCTGGCAAAGTCCCTTCTTTCGAAAAGGCGTCCACAGCCAGACCAAATCACCTGTAGGGAAAGTCACGGGCGGGTGTTTTGCGTCGTAACGGTCTTTCGCGCGAGCGTGGGCGGAAAGAGTTCGGAGCCGAGCGAGTCGACGAGCTTCTTCGGCGCGACACAAAGTCTGCGTGACACTGGCGTTTTCGTTCGTCGAAAATGAAAGTATGGTGTCAAGGAAACTTTGGGGATGACGAGCATAGAGAAGAAAGAAAGGCGTATAACCTGTGACTTCGTGTTTCGCGGTATTAAAGGCGTATGTAACAAAAGGTAATACGGCATCCCAGTTCTTGTGATCCGCTGCGACGTACATTGAGAGCATGTTGATGATGGTACGATTGGTGCGCTCAGTGAGGCCGTTGGTCTGAGGGTGGTATGGCGTGGAATGGCAATACTGACACCCACAAAGCCGTAGCAACTCTTCGGCAACGTCAGCGGTAAACTGTCGGCCGCGATCACTTATCACCACACGAGGGGCTCCGTGACGAAGTATTATCGAGTGTAGAAGAAACCATGACACATCAGATGATGTGGCTGAAGCTAACCGCCATCGTTTCAGTATACCGCGTCAGGTAATCTACGCACACAATAATGCAGTGGCGGCCGGTGGTAGACTTGGGGAAAGGGCCCAGTAAATCTATGCCAACTTTTTCGAATAGTGATGTCGGTGGCTTAACCGGCTGCAGTGGGCCGGCCGATGGTGTGGTAGGTTGTTTGTGGCGTTGGCAGACATCACAACTTGCGACGTAGTGCTTGGTGGTCTTCCAGAGTCGAGGCCAGTAAAAACGTTTTCGGATACGGTGAAGCGTTCGGGCAAATCCAAGGTGCCCAGACGTGATGTCATCGTGCATGGCTTGGAATACCGCAAGACGCAGGCATTCTGGCACGACGAGGAGTAGTGTAGAACCATGGCTGGAGTAATTCTTGCGATATAGTAGGGCGTCATGAATCACGAATGGCGTGGCGCGTTTAGAGCTACGAGCCACATCAATCATTGGTTTCAGCGAAGGGTCACGCTGTTGCTCGTGACGGAAGACATCCAAGTTTGGGAAGTTGGATGAGATTGCGGCCAGGTAGTTGTCGAAATCATCATCATCAGCATTCACAGTCGGAGATGGAAGACGAGATAAGCAGTCGGCATCTGCGTGACATCGACCGCTCTTGTAGGTCACAGAATATTTATTTTCTTGAAGCCGTAAGGCCCAGCGAGCCAACCGACCAACTGGGTCACGTAGTCCGACAAGCCAACAAAGCGAATGATGATCTGTGACGATCTTGAACTGCCGGCCGTACAAATAAGGTCTGAACTTTTGGACGACGAAAACAACTGCAAGACATTCCAGTTCGGTGACCGTATAATTCCTTTCCGCCTTAGTCAAAGTACGACTTGCATACGCCACGACGTGCTGGCGGCTGTCGTGATATTGAACTAGCACGGCACCAACACCAATACCACTAGCATCTGTATGCAGTTCCATGAGTGCCTCCGGGTCGAAATGGCGCAAGAGGGGCCCGGAAGTAAGCAAATATTTCAGCTGCTCGAAAGCAGCCTCACACTCAATGGTCCATCGGAATGGGGTGTTTTTGCGGAGCAACTCTGTCAGGGGATGAGCAAGCTGGGCGAAGTCTTTGATAAACCGACGAAAATAAGAACACAGGCCAAATAAGCTACGGAGATCCTTCAAAAACGTCGGTTGCTTGAAGTCTCGGACAGCACTGATTTTGTGCGGGTTTGGTCGTATACCGTCCCTGTCGACTAGATATCCAAGCACAAGGGCTTGACGCTCACCACAATGACACTTCTTTGCGTTTAAAACGAGGCCAGCTTGTTTGACGCAATCTAGAACAACGCTAAGCCGATGGTTGTGCTCGTGGAATGTCTTGCCAAAAATAATTACATCATCGAGATAACACATACATATCTCCCATTTGAGACCACGAAGGATGGAGTCCATGAATCGCTCGAAGGTAACTGGGGCATTGCATAAGCCAAACGGCATAACGTTGAATTCAAATAATCCATCAGGCGTGACAAAAGCAGTCTTCTCTTTGTCAGACGGATGCATTGGTATTTGCCAGTATCCAGACCATCGGTCGACGGACGAAAAGTATGTGGCCGAGTTCAGACAATCAACAGCATCGTCGATGCGTGGTAGCGGATACACGTCTTTCTTTGTGACGGCGTCGATACGGCGGTAGTCTACACAAAATCGCCAAGAGTTGTCTTTCTTTTTTACCAATATAACAGGAGCTGTCCAGGGACTGCTTGACTCTTGAATAACGCCTTTCTGCAGCATGTCGTTGACCTGATCGGCAGTCACTTGCCTCTCTGACGGGGATACGCAATAGGGTTTCTGGCGTATCGGTGTAGCATCTCCCGTGTTGATGCGGTGGTGCATACGGGATTCGTGCAACATGGAACAACGCTTGTTTTGAGCGAAATCAAAGACTCCCGCGTAGCGTGGAAGTACCTCCTCAAGGACATTCTGCTCGGAAGAAGGCAACGACTTATTGATCATACGTTTATTCTCGGCTGAGTAGTTGGGCGCAGTCTGACTGATGGCTGGAGACTTTGAGACCATTCTGACGTCAATTGTAGCCTGCTCCTCGAACGTTCCCAGTTTGAATCCGGCTGGTAGAACAACAGGCTCTGAGGCTGCGTTGAGCGCCCACAAGCAAGCATGTCCGTCGATGGCTGTAAGGACAGACCATGGGACCAGCACATTCTTCTTGATGGCGTCTGCTTGATCAGGCTCCACAAGTCCAGTGCAGGGTCCTGAGCGGACATGAGAAGAGCATACGGGTACAAACACTGCTGTCCAACCAGGGATCGTCACATCTTCTGACAACGAAAGAGCATCGATGGGCAGAGTCGAAAAATCGTTAACTATTGCAGCGGGCAACGTACTTTGTAGAAGAATCTCTCCAGTTCCACAGTCAAGCGTAGCGCCGCACTCATGAAGGAGATCTATCCCTAAAATAATGCCATGAGTTGCGCGAGCCAGTCCAGTGAATTCAACTAGGAAATTTTGTCCACCAATTGTGAGTACAACTGAACAAATACCAACAGGGCATAACGCTTTACCTCCAACCCCACGAAAAGTTTCTTTACGATTCCACGTGCACATAACTTTGTGACCCAAGAAACGATGTTTGAAACGAAGGCTCATAACCGAAACAGCAGCACCAGTGTCTACAAGAGCAAGAGTATCTACACCGTCTATACACACACGCATTTTGTTCATCAACATCACAGCAAAAGGAGGAATTGGCGAAACTGACCGTCCCGTGACCGCACCTCCATCGGTCGCACCAGTTAGTTTCCCAGCTGATGCGGGGAAGGTGACCGACGACGCGGAGACGGTGACTGGCGGGACCGTGTCGGAGGTGGCGTCAGGCTTCTCTCAGAGGCGGGGGACTCGCTGCGAAATTCGTTAGGCCATCGCTGTCGGGGACGGTGGTCGGCCGAGTGAGAGGTCCAGGTTTCGTGCATACGAGGCGGGTGCGTCAAAAAACGTGGCGGCACAGGCGTTTCGTACATACGAGCCGGATACGTCGAAAAACGTGGCGGTGCAGGCAGCTGTCTGGGACAGAAGCGCGAAATATGCCCTGGGAGACCACATGTGTAGCAAACGGGGACTTGTCGACTTACATTAGCAGGAGCAGAGGTGGCAGAAGTACGCGGAAACGGATCGTGCTCCGCAGGAACATTTTGTGATGACGCATAGTAATCTTCTGGTAGAGGCCTGTTTGACGACGGTCGGAGGTCCGCAGCGGCAGGTAGAGATGAAGACATCCGGTGGTGGCCACGACCCGTCGGGGAAAACGGAATCCGCGGGGTAAAATCTGCAGTTTCTGTGCGTGGTCGGTTTTCGACGTGACACTCTCGCATCCAGTAGGGAGGTGGTTCGGGGCACGCGGTGAACGAGCATTGGTGGTGAACGTCACCTGCTTGAAGTCGTACGAGCTCTTCTCGAACTACCCGACGCACAAGGAAGGAAATGTCTTCGCAGGTGGCGACGTCCATACTTGCGACAGTGGGAACATTGTCCAAGCGCCCGAACATGGGTAAAATTCTTCGGGTCTTCAACGCCTCGAATGCGCGACACTGCTGCCTGAAAATCGAAGGAGTGTTCAAGTTTTCTTTTGTTATAAAAAATTGTACACGTCCTCGGCGATGCCTTTTAACAAATGACCGACTTTGTCTTCGTCAGACATATTTGCGTTGACAATCCCGCAAAGCTTCAACACTTCTTCAATGTAGGTTGTGCACGTCTCGCCGGGCAACTGAGCCCTACCCTACGTGACAGCGTTTGCTCAACTTTCTTTTTCATGGAACTCGTGTCCCCAAAGCAGGCCTTCAGTTCCTTAACAAATATATCCCAATTGGGGAGGACATGTTCATGGTTCTCAAACCAAAGCAAGGCTGTCCCGGCAAGGAAGAATACTACGTTCACGAGCTTCGCCGGTGCGCCCCATTCGTAGTAGCAGCTGTTGGGACTCCGGGTCCTGCCGGTCTCGTTTTCGGTAGCTGGCCTCGTAGCAGGATCCATCGTCCGACAATTCAGTGAGAAGAAGCGCCCGAACGAACGACAGAGATTTATTTACATGTTGAGAATTGATCAACTGATCCAAAGAGAGAAGAGAGAGAGATACAAAACGTATTCGGCATTTTATAGCGCCGCGTTGCCAACACTGGGCGCATTGTCCGCATCGTCAACCAACACGGTGGCCCCGGCACCTCGGCCACGAGGGAGGGGGAAACACACCTCACAACACATGGAGTGGCACAACCTAACACGATGCCCAAATATAGTCACGGCGCCCTAAAAATGCCCAAACATGGTCACGAACGCACAGCAGATTCCGGAATTCTCCCGGCGAGAGAAAGGAGCCTGAATGGGGAGGTGGGGGTCGACGACACAGTCGGTCAAGAACCGGTTCTCCCCGCAACTCCTCTTGCTTGGTTCCCTAGGGCCGGTCGTAACAGTCTCTCGCGCGGGGGGGGGGGGGGGGGTAAAGATCTCGATGGGCTGAGGTTTGCAGCCACTGTCCGGAGAGATCAGCGCCGGCAGTTGGTTTGGTGACGACCGTCTTTGATGAAGTAGAGGGCACCACCTGCTTCATTGTGGGCTCAACAGACATCACATACGCACATGAAAACACAACTACTCAGCCGGTGAGCGCCGGACAATTCCGCCAAACTCCACCAGGCAATTTTACCCTTGAACTGATATTAAAGGAAATACACAAGTTATTCAAAATGTTACTCATACGTTAAGGTGACACAAAACAACAACACTGGAAGCACACCGAACCCGAAACCCTGGATAGCCGTGTCTTCAACGTTTTCAAACAAGTACACCTAAAAGCGTAAAAAAACAATCACTTGCCCTTGTCTAGGTCAGGAAAAAAAATGCCAGAGTTCTCGAGACATCCTCTCGCGTCAGGGGCATCGACTTATTCATCAGCGTTGCCATGGAGTATACCCTTTTTGTAGCGTATTTCAAACGTATATTGTTGCAAAACGAGGCTCCAACGCAGCAGGCGGCCGTTCTTAGAGGACATGGTCTGTAGCCAGGTGAGAGGACAATGGTCCCCTTCCACAATGAACTTGCTTCCGGCAATATAACAAGCCAGTTTCTGGACTGCCCAAACCAAGCACGCACATTCCTTTTCGCTAGCGCTGTAAATTTGCTCGCGAAGGGTGAGTTTCCAGCTAACATAGAGGACGGGATGCTCTTCATCCCCCTCATCCCTTTGACTAAGAACTGCTCCCCTACCTCTATCACTAGCGTCGCATTGGACTATGAAAGGCCTCGAGTAGTCCGGTGAACTAAGCAAAGGTTGGCTCGACAAGGCCGCTTTAAAAACACGGAAAGTCTTTTCGTTCTCCTCATCCCAGTCGACCATTTGGGGCTCGGTCTTGCGCAACGCTTCAGTAAGAGTGCTGGCAATGTCAGAATATCTAGGGATGTACTTACGATAGTAACCAGCTATTCCAAGAAAAGCCCGAATATCGGTTTTCGTTCGGGGCTGGGGAAAGTCTCGGATAGCTGCCACTTTCATTTCAGAGGGACGGCGATGCCCTCGACCGATAACATGCCCGAGATAGAGTACCTCTGCTTGAGCTAGCTGACACTTGGGCGCCTTCCCCGTTAAACCTGCTTCGCGTAGGCGTGTCAGTACTGCTCTCAAATGCGCCAAGTGTTCTGGCCAGGACGAGGAAAACACGGCGACGTCGTCCAAGTAAGGCAATGCGAAGTCCTCTTGACCCCGCAAAACCTTATCCATTAAGTTTGAAAAACAGTAAGGCACGTTCTTTAGGCTGAAACTCAACACTTTAGGGCGGAATGTCCCCAATGGTGAAATAAATGCAGCATACCGGCTCGCCCTCTCGGTGAGTGGCACCTGCCAGTAACCTCTCACTAGGTCTAGCGTTGAGATAAATTCCGTGCTGCTTACCCTCTCGACGCATTCCTCAATGTGGGGAATTGGGTATGTCTGATCCTTAATGATGAGGTTTAACTTACGATAGTCTACGCAAGGACGCGAATCTTTGCCGGGTACCTCCACAAGAATTAACGGGGAAGTGTAATCACTTTCACACGGCTCAATCACGCCCAACTCCAGCATACCGTTAACCTCTGCTTTTATTAGCTCAAGCCGGCGAGGTGACACCCGATACGTCTTAGATCTTACCGGTTCCGACGAGGTAAGCTCTTTGTCATGAGTGAGGACGGATGTCCGGCCTGGCTCGCTTACAAATCTGTCCTGAAACTCGGTCAAAAGACCATGCAATTCCTGCTTCTGCTTCATTGTCAGCTGTGACTTTGATACTAAATCCTCAACTCTTTTCTCGATCGGGACTTCGTCCGATTCGGGAGCTAATTCAGGAATTTCTGCCGGAACCTCTTCCGGAACATTTAAAGTCATGTTCACGATGGCTTCCCTCTCTTTATAGGGCTTGAGTAAGTTGCTATGATACACCTGGTGTACCTTACGACTTCCTGGTAATTTTACCACATAGTTGGTGTCAGACAGTTTTCGAGTAATCTCGGCCGGGCCGACCCATTGCACTTCAAGCTTATTCTTTTGGGAGGGCCTCAACAACATGACCCTGTCTCCTACAGCAAAGTGGTGCGCTTTAGCTGTTCAATCGTAGTAAAGCTTAGCCTTCTGCTGTGCTTTGGTCATCGCACTCTCGGTCAGTTCTTGGGCTTTTGTTAGACAATTCAATAAGGTGAGGACATATTCCACTACTACAGAATCATCACCCTGACCTTCCCACGACTCTCTCAGCATACGAAAAGGAGATCGCAGTCTGCGGCCGTAAACAAGTTCCGCTGGCGTAAACCCTGTTGTCTCATGTGGTGCAGTTCTTAGTGAAACATCGTTGCAGGTAAGCACATTTCCCAGTCAGTTTTTCGTTCAAAACATAAGGCTCTTAACACTCGCTTCATCACAGAGTGAAGCTTTTCTATCGAGTTCGACTGCGGATGGTAGACTGAACTATGCAATAATTTCACGCCACACCGCTCTAGAAAGGTTGTCGTTAAGGCACTCGTGAAAATGGTGCCCTGGTCTGATTGTATCTCGGCAGGAAAGCCTACCCGGGCAAACACGGACAGAAGTGCGTTCACTACTTCCACGGTGCTTAGCTCTTTTAGCGGGACCGCCTCTGGAAATTTAGTAGCTGGGCAGATTAAGGTCAGGATGTGACGGTAGCCTGAAGTTGTCTTGGGCAAAAGACCTACTGTGTCAATTACCGACCGACGACAGGGCTCCGTGATTACGGGTACCAGCTTCATTGGAATTTTCACCTTATCTCCCGACTTACCCACTCGCTGACACACATCGCAAGATTTTACAAACCTCTCTACATCTTTAAAGCATCAAGGCCAGTAGTATTCTTGTAAAAGACGATTTTTCGTCTTCTTTACGCCTAAGTGGCCTGACCATGATCCTCCATGCACCAAACTAAGAAAATCCTGACGATACGCCTGAGGTACGACTACCTGGTCAAACTCTACTCCTCGCCTATCTAGATATTTTCAATAGAGTATGCCGCTCCTCTCTTGGAATCTCACATTACGTTTGGCGATTCCCTCTTTGGAACTGTCCTGGAATTGCTTAAGCGTCGGGTCCCCCTTTTGTTCGGTTATTAATGAAGCGGGGCTCACCTGCAGCGGCCGACTGAAATTATCCGAAGTTGGCATGACACACAACTCTTCTGTAGTTCCTAGTACCTGGAATGTGTCACCCTCTGTGCTATCCTCTGTACTACCAGGAATCGGCTTGGGAGCAACGGCATTTTCTATTTGCTCGGTCAACGAGGCGTAATTGACCCCTTCCAATTTGAGAGGAGGTTCATCGTCGCCATTAGGAATGGTTGCCTCCGCGACTACGGCTTCTGCAGCCTGTTCTCGCACAAGTCGATTTGTTACCGTGGTGTCCAACTCGCAACCAGGCCCGTTGTCGATTTGAGGCTTGTTTGCCTCAGTGAATGTTGCTCTCGCAGCCAGCGCACGTGCCTTCCATCTAGTCAGTGCCTGCACTATGCGTTCTCCCAACGTTAGACCTTTCTCCTTCAGCATTTGATCTGACTTATTTGAAAATAAGTAAGGATACTGAGGGGGTAGATATGGCGATACCGCGGCTTCCGTTTCCAATGTACCAAATGCGTCTTTAAGGACAACTTTAGCTACGGGAAGGCACTGACTGTTTGCTTCTACGGCTTGTCTAATCCAGGCACAGTCTCCTGAATACTGTCCGGACTGAACAAAGGACGGATGAACTACGTCCATAGTGGCTGCGGAGTCTCTAAGAACCTGACACTGCTTGCCGTTCACGGTAAGGTCGTACATATAGGGCTCTAACAACTTCATATTCTCGTCGGCTTCATTTATAGATAAAATGCCACCTTTTCTTTCGGGCAATGTTTCGCGAAGTGCCCTATTTCGTGGCAATTGAAACAAGCCGCCGGTTTTTTCGCCTCAAATTTCCTTTTGCTTGCCTCTGCCGACGCCCCATGGTTAGATGCCTTGTTTTCCTCACCCTTTTGTGCGAGACTTGTCGGTTGTTTTCTAAACGGCACCTTATTCGGTAGTAGGAATTTTTCCCTTTTAGGCTCGCTGTTTGCCCCGAGGGCGCGGCGCGTAACGAATTCTTCAGCGAGCTCTGCGGCTTTCGTTACGGTGTTCACGTCTGGTCTATCCTGCACCCAGAACCTCACCTTTTCTGGTAACCTTTGATAGAATTGTTCCAGACCGATACACTCGAGCACCTTGTCATGATTCCCATATGCCTTTGCCTCTTTGAGCCACTCCCTCATGTTGGCCATTAACTTGTAAGCAAACTCCGGGTATGAATCATTGTTCTCTTTTACGGCGTTGCGAAATTTTTGTCTGAAACCTTCCGCTGACAACCTGTATTTCTTGAGAAGGCTCGACTTTACCTCACTGTACTCGTCAGCCTCCTCTTTTGTGAGGCGCGTGATTACTTCTGAGGCCTCCCCCGGAAGTAGGGACAACAAGCGTTGAGGCCCTGTATCCTGGCTGAAACCTTGCTTTTCACAAGTTCTCTCAAAGTTGACGAGGAACAGCCCAATGTCCTCCCCTAGCTTGTACGATCTCATTAGGTCCGTCAATTTGAACCGGACCCGCTCTGTGGTACCGGATGCCTCGCTGCCCCCTGCTCTACTATTACGGCTAATCTCTAGCTCGAGGCGCTTCATTTCAAGCTCGTGCTTTCGCATCTTATCTGCCTCGGCCGCCTTTCTTTCGGCCTCGGCCGCCTTTCTTTCGGCCTCTGCCGCTTGCCTCTCCTGAATCTCCTCGACAAATTCTGACAGCTCGTCATCCTCCGCCCCCAATGCGAGAATCGCCTCTATCAGCTGTGGCTTTCTTTGAGAGTCCGACACCTCCAGATTCAACTCCTTGCAAGTAGCAGCAACATGGACTTTCGCAGGATTTCAGATTCATGGCTGCCTCCAGTACCACTGTCTCTGTTCCACAAAGAATCCTGTCCTGCAACTAATTAACCTTGACGGCAACGACCGCTCTAGGTTCCTGCCTTGCCTCAAGTTTTCCGTTACGTTGTCTACAAATAAAGCTTCAAAAAGCTCTGATACGGAATCCTGCCCTGCCACTGTTAACCTTGACGCCACTGACAGAAAGAGCTTAACCAAGCTATCACACAATTTCTGCCTGACGCAAGTTACCTGTTAACCAAATGACCAAGACAGCCCCTCTCTACCAGCTTTTACTTAACACATAGAGTAAATGCCTGGTAAAATTTAACAGAGAAAGCCGGCACTCACCCAGTTCGCAGTCATGTCTCCGGCGTCGTGCCTCTCAGAAGTGCCGTTCGATTCCCTCTGGAAGTCGATGAGCTCGTGTCATCCTTCTCCTGTCGTCCCATTGTTGGACTTCGGGCTCACTCCGTCCAGTGGTCGCTTTGGGGGTTATCGGCATCCCACCGCTGCCATCCAGTTGTTGGGACTCCGGGTCCTGCCGGTCTAGTTTTCAGTAGCTGGCCCCGTAGCAGGATCCATCGTCCGACAATTCAGTGAGAAGAAGCGCCCGAACGAACGACAGAGATTTATTTACATGTTGAGAAGTGATCAACTGATCCAAAGAGAGAAGAGAGAGAGATACAAAACGTCTTCGGCATTTTATAGCGCCGCGTTGCCAACACTGGGCGCATTGTCCGCATCGTCAGCCAATACGGTGGCCCCGGCACCTCGGCCACGAGGGAGGGGGAAACACACCTCACAACACATGGAGTGGCACAACCTAACACGATGCCCAAATATAGTCACGGCGCCCTAAAAAATGCCCAAACATGGTCACGAACGCACAGCAGATTCCGGAATTCTCCCGGCGAGAGAGAGGAGCCTGAATGGGGAGGTGGGGGTCGACGACACAGTCGGTCAAGAACCGGTTCTCCCCGCAACTCCTCTTGCTTGGTTCCCTAGGCCCGGTCGTAACACGGCTCACTCTGTCGAAGTGTTTAGCCAAGCGTCCACGTCTTCGTCAGTTTTACCTGAGAAAATTCGTGGCTCCGGTGCCCAATAGTCTGGTTGACGAGGTCGACGGCCACCATGTGCCGTGTCGGTGTCACTGGCGGATGCAGCAGCGTAGGACGTCGATGGGATAGCTGTGTCGTCGTTCATGCTGATGTCCGGGGGTAGGCCAGCTAGGCGTCTGCTTCTTCGAAGAACTTCTGCTGCGGGGTCCAGGATGGCAAGTTACCCAGCACCTCCACCAAAGCTGTTACGGATGTGATGGGTTTATTTACAATGAAAAATGTCAGCGCTCTACCGTCACTACCGAATCACCATCGCTCGAGCGCGTCCGAACTCTTCTTCTTCCTCGCTCTTTCAGTCCGCGTTACAATATGAGAGGCGCCCTGCATGGTGAATGACTCCGGAAATTTCGACTTCCTGTTATTCCTTTACTCGCACTGATAGCGCACAGTACATGGGCACCTACCAATCCACCTCCATTGGAATACGACCACCGCGGCTGGGATTGAACCCGCCACCTTCTGGCCCACAGTCGAGCACCTATAGCTGATCAAGCGAGGTAAACTAGTAAAGAATGTGATACATTTAGCTCATTCAGAACATTTCGAATTCTATCAAACCCCTTAAAGATAACCAAGATACGCGCGCCATAATCAACGCACAAACGTCAAATATAGCAGGCGACACGCAGCTTCATCATAAGCGAGTCATTCAGCATGTGGATACACGTACGCCCTTCTCCGGATGATCTACTACGCGCCCTAATATAGGCATTCGTAATGTAACAAAAAAAGCGATAACAGCAGGCAGACGTTCTTCCACCCGCAGAAAGATTACTTTGACCGGTAAAGCTTATGAAGCGAGCACGCAACCAGCATCCACTGATCACGCAGGCCTACGTTTGTATATTATTGCGATGGTAATTATATGGACACTCTCGGCTGGATTTTGCCACCGGCGTCGGCGACTGCCATCATTTAGTGTATATGTATGCGTATCTATATATGAAAATGCAAGAAAAAGAAATAATCCCGAAAAAAACTCCGGCGCGCGGAATGGCATCTTGCTTGAAAGTACCTGACGTTATAGCCACTGAGCCACGAAGGAGCACTTCCTTCTACATTGAAACGGCAAGAAATTTATATCTACCACTCACCGCTGGCGACGCTGATTTCTGGGGAACTATCATGTTTTCAGCATTGCCAGCGAGATGGCGCAATAAGCGCACGTCATCAGATCATCCCGACGTAGTGACGCGCGCTCATGCTTTCATCTCCTACACGTACTTTGCCCCGCGGAAGAGGGGGGGGGGGGTAGACGCTCACGCGTGCGCGTGCTTATCTCGCGGTGGGGAGAATCGTTCGCGTTGGGCTTTCACCAGGGGCGATTCTGTGTAGTTACCGGGCGCAGAAAGGTCACTGCCCTCGCTGCACAGTTTCCGTTCGCGAAAATGGCGGTCATTTCAGATACAGTGAAGTAACAACTAAGGCACTTATTCGCGTTCATCTGTGCCTGTGAGTACGTTTCGTGCGTCATTTGTGCGTGAGCAGCGCGGGACACGTTTTGATTTGCTTGCCATTCTTCGGGTAACATTTCAATTTGCTGCTCATCGCATTCGTCGCTTTGCCTTGGCGGCAAAGCTGTGACTTTTTTTATATGGACCTCGCAAAAGTAAAAAAAAGAAGCTTTCCTGTTCCCTATACGCTTGCTCGGCGCGAGTGCATATATGTTTTTTTGCAAAACCGTATACCTATAATGTTTACATTGCATAACATCAAATTACCACTATATAGTGAACACTTATGCCTGTAGAAGATGTCATTTGGCAACTGGCCATCCCTGCCATATTATGTATAGATTTTCCTGGTGTCGTCATGTAAGTATGCGGTGAACAGCACCAGAGAGATCGTATCTCACTTGTCTTCTCACAAACTTACTTATCGAAGTTTTACAAGTTTTTTTATGGAGGGCGACTGAAAGCGCGCACGGACATGGACACAAAGAAATAGAACCAAATTGTGTTCTAAAAATGCCCCGTGTGTGTACACCTTACCTTCTTTCACGATGAATACACACCTTGTTACGACATGCATTGTTATGGCGACACTGCGTGATAAACGTTCCATATTGTGCCGTAATGTAGGCCCAAGCTTTTCTCTATCGTGTATAACATCTAAGTCACACAGCCGGCAAACACTCCGTCCCGTCACCGTCAGGGTACCACTTTCCGCTTGGGAAGATAATTTCTAGGTCTTTTTTGTTTCCCTACAAAAACAAGTTCACAACGACGTAGACCGGTGCTCTGCATTTCCGTCGCCAGCATGGGGACGGAGCCCTGCCCCTACAGATTGTACCAATCAGATGTATGCACTCAGTGCAATGCCTGTACGCATTTCACAACCACATATTTCTTTGGTGCCGAGCCTTCGTGCGGTCATCGCCCTCATCGCGTGCAAAGCAACTAACCTACCATAAAACTACTGTAGGTATGTAGCGGGCATGACAGCCGAGACGTAATGAATATCCTTCAATTTGGTGCACACTTTATTGGTTATATATATATATATATATATATATATATATATATATATATTTATATATATATATATAGTTCAAGTTCAATAGATCCTCCGTGAGCGGTCACAACGTGGTTTATTTCGACGTTTCGGCCTAGAGTCTGGCCTTCATCAGGATTAAAGGTACAGTTTGTTGGTGCTCAGCTTTATACAATCTCAAATCAGTGGGAAAGGAAAGAGGAAAGACAGAAAAAAAGAAGGAAAAAAGAAAAAAAGAGCTGACGTCAGAAATGTGAAGGGGAGAAAGGGGAGAGAGATGAATGGGAAAGTGGAAGGAAGAGTGGAAGGGGGGCGCCCGAGGGGAGTCCACATTATATTCTTTTTCTCTTCTTTTTTTCTTTTTTTCTTTTTATCTGTCTTTTTACTCTTTCCTTTCCTTTGATTTGAGATTGTATAAAGCTGAGCACCAACAAACTATACCTTTAATCCTGATGAAGGCCAGACTTTAGGCCGAAATGTCGAAATAAACCACGTTGTGACCACTCATGGAGGATCTACTGGACTATATGCAACGCTACGGCCACTCAATCACCATGCCTGCCTATATAAATGTATATATATATATATATATATATATATATATATATATATATATATATATATATATATATATATTGTTACGGGGAATAAAGTATACACGATGAATATAGTGATGAGTAAATGCGTGCAACGCTGCTGCAGTCCGAGCAAGTTCCCCTCAGCACTTCGTCGTCGTCATCCTCAGGCATCTAGTTAGCCCGTGACATTACCCGCCGGCGGCAGAAGCACCGTCCTGGTGTGATCAATTCTCGAGGCGTGAGTAGTATGGTTTAAGCCGTGAGACGTGTACTATATCGGTCGGGACTGAAGCTGGTACTGACCTGGTATGGAGTGGAGCTATCTCAGAGGTCACGCTGGTGACCTTGCGTATGACGCGGTAGGGGCCAATGTAACGGGACATCAGTTTTTCGCAGAGCCCAACACGACGTGATGGTAACCACAGCAAGACGAGCGACCCCGGAGAGTAGTGTACGTCGCGGGGCCGGCGATCGTAAGCACTCTTTTGGTTAAGCTGCGAGGCACATAAACGATCCCGGGCGACTTGGCGGGCGATGTCAGCGGGTGATGTAAGGCCAAAAAATCGGCGGCGAACGCGGTCATACGTGCGTGACACCCCTAGGTGTCGAGGGGTGGGGGCATCATGGAGCTGGGCCAACACGTCTGAGCGAAGATGCGCAGGAACAACGAGTAAAAGCTCAGCACCATCAGGGTGGGCGTTGTAGCAGTGCAATATGTCGTTGTGAAGAACGAACAGTTGTAAGGAGTGGTCAGGGTGGAAGAGTGCAGACCATTGATAATATCACGCAAAGAGGGGTCGCTGCGTTGTTCAGCAGCTATGTCGGTGAAGTCGGTAATTGAAAGAACGAGGGCCTCTTGTCCATCTTCCATCATGTCAGGGGGATCGACTGGGTAACGGTACAAGCAGTCGGCATCCTTGTGAATTTGTCCGGATTTATAGGATACGGAAAAAGTGTACTCTTGTAAGCGCAGCGCCCAGCGATCAAGGCGTCCCGTAGGGTCCTTGAGTGAGGAAGGAAGGAAGGAAAATAGAGGGAAAAGAAAAGCAGGGAGGTTACCCAGCCTATAGACAGCCGGTTTGCTACCCTTCGCATGGGAGAGGGATGGGGGAGATGAAAGAGAGCAGAGAGGGAAGAGAGAAACAGCACATTCGGCAGCACATGCGCGCACACTCAGTCATAGTCCAGTCTTGTCTTTCGCGGTGTGTGACATTGCTGTTACAGTCGCTTGTTCAAGTCGGTGTCGCGTAGGAATTTCAACAGAGCTTTCGTCGCCTTCTGTTGCAATGTCTTCTCTCGGGCACTTGACAGAATAGTGTCCACAGACATTTGGCTGTTGTCGATGCGCGCAAAAGCGGACGCCAGTGACTGTCTCTGGATTTCATACAACGGACAGTCACACAGGATGTGGTTTAGCGTCTCTTCGCAATGACAGGAATCGCAGAGAGCGTTGTCGGCCATTCCTATGACAAAGGAATAATATTTTGTAAATGCCACTCCTAGCCATAAGCGACGAAGAAGGGTGGCTTCTCTTCGGTCGAGTCCAGTGGGCATGTGGAGAGCCATCAAAGAGGACAGGTGGTGTTGACGATTCGTATCGATGCTTGGTGGGCACTATAGTGAAGACGTGATTTCACGCCCAAGTCGTCGAAGATTACTGGCAGCATCGGTCCTTGAAAGTGGTATGGCTTATTCTCGTGTTCCTTCAAAGGCTGCCCGCGCGCCTTGAGTGAGGAGAGCCAGCAAAGCGCATGGTGGTCCGTAATAACTGAGAATGGTCGGCCATACAGGTATGGTCGGAATTTCGCAGTGGCCGAGACGAGAGCTAAGCACTCGCGTTTCGTGATCGAATAATTTTGTTCCGAGCGCGACAACAGTCGGCTTGCGTACGCGACGACGCGGTGCATTCCTTGTTGCCACTGCGCCAGCACTGCGCCTATGCCATGGCCACTGGCGTCAGTACGAAGCTCCGTGGCGGCAGCTGGGTCGAAGTGTGCTAGGTCTGGTGGATTGGTGAGAATTTCAACGAGCGACGAGAAGGTGTTTGCTTGCTGTTGGCCCCAGGTGAATGCCACATCCGTTTTGAGGAGGCAGGTTAGAGGACGGGCTACTTCAGCAAACTTCTAGAAAAAACGACGAAAATAGGAGCACAGTCCCAGAAAACTTCAGACGTCCTTGGCTGAGCGGGGTGTGAGGAAGTCGCGAACTGCTCGGACTTTCGCGGGGTATGGTTGAACGCCTGCAGCGTCAACAAGATGGCCGAGTACGCAGATTTGGTGGTGCCCAAAGCGGCATTTGGACGAGTTAGGTTGCATGTTGGCACGTCGGAAAACATCAAGCACTGTGGACAGACAGGTAAGATGGTCATCGAAATTTAGTCGAAAAAACAATAACGTTGTCAAGATAGCAGAGGCAGATGGTCCACTTCATGCCTTAAAGGAGAGAGTCCATCATGCGCTCAAACGTCACGGGGGCATTGCATAATCTAAAAGGCATCACCTTGAACTGATAAAGTCCATCAGGAGTCACGAAGGCTTTTTTCTCTCTGTTTTTGTCGTCCACAGCGATCTGCCAGTAGCCTTAGCGAAGGTCTATTGAAGAGAAATATTTGGCACCGTGTAAGCAATCGAGTGCATCATCTATGCGCGGTAGGGGATAGACATCTTTTTTGGTAATATGGTTGAGATGGCGGTAATGAACACAGAATCTCCAGCTATTGACCTTCTTTTTAATAAGTACAACGGGTGAGGACCAGAGACTAGATGAGGGTTTGATTATGCCCTTATGAAGCGTTTTATAGACTTCTCGCTGTATAATACCATGCTCCGGGGCTGCACACGGTAGGGCCGTCGGCGAATCGGTCGAGCGTCACCGGTGTCGATGCGATTGGTTACCACAGATGTCTGGCCCAAATTACGGCCGCCGAAGTCAAAAATGTCCTGAAAGGAAGAAAGCACATGGCAGAGAGCAGAGACTTGTTCAGAGGTGAACTTGTCAGATAGCATTGGCTTGAAAAGGTCGGAACAGGAACGTGACGAGAGCGACGTTAATGAAAAATTGGGTGGCGATCCGGTGGTTAGAGCGGGAACTGTGTGGTCGACCAGTGGTGTCAGATGCGCAAGTGACGTTCCGTGAGGAATAACTTGCGCTGAGAAGCAAAAATTGAGGACGGGAAATGAAGTTCGGTTGTCTTTAACGGTAACCGTGAACCGTGTTGGGGAGTGCAACATTGCGTGTCATGGCCACGTCAGAAATTTGGGCAGCAACAAATAACCATCGGGTACTGGAGGATATGGCGAGAGTTGGACTTGGACTGCGGCTTGTGGCGGAAGTCTGAGGAAATCGACAGAGCGTAGACCAGGTGGGCTGGTACAGACGGTCTCTGAGAAGGATGGTAGTTCAAGCCGAAGAAGACCTTCGGAGCAGTCAATGAGCGCAGCGTGTGAACTCAGAAAGTCGAGTCCAAGGATGAGGTCATGAGGGCAATTTTCCAGTACAGCAAACAGAACTGAAGTTTGATGCTCAGAAATCGTTAATCGCGCAGTGCACATTCCAAGCACAGCAGGAGTACTCCCATCCGCTGTACGAACGGTAGGTGCAATCACAGGCGTCAGAACTTTTTGGGGGCGGCGGCGGAGGTCTGAGCTCATGACAGATATTTGTGCACCGTTATCAATAGGAGCAGTTACAGGTAAACCATCAACGAGAATTGTAAGAAGGTTGCATCGCTGGTCGGGAGTAATCAGAGGATTTGCAGTCCGAGTTGTGTATGCAGCGTCACCTCCGAGGGCTGCACCGGCTAGTTTTCCGAGCGACGGTCGTAGGGAGACTGAGAACAGCGGGGTTGGGGCGAGCGGGACTGACGACGCACGGGCGATGGCGAGTGGCTGGTCCGACGTTCTGGATTATGCTCTGCACCTGTCTCAGCACAGTAGGATGGGGCATAAGGTGCACGTTCGGAGTGAGGTCCCCAATCATAGAAGCTCGGTCGAGGTGATGAGGTCCAACGGCTGCGGCAATTGCGAGCGATGTGTCCTATCCGATGGCACGTGAACATATGGGCCGATCATCATGAGTGCGCCATTCAGCTGGGTTTCGTCGTGGCGCGAACGTGCGGTTCGGAGTGGCAGCCGCAACGACTGGAGCCGAGCTGGAA